>JACSVZ010000001.1:102537629-103076670 GCA_014706295.1 Lycocorax pyrrhopterus obiensis
GAATGGCTTGTTTGATGAGAGAAGCATGATATGGTTTGGGGAGGGTGGGGAGGATTCAGCCACATGAAAATGAATCTAAAAGCGAGTTTGGGATTGAGGCTGGTGACTCTTTTAGAAAAAGAAGACAAAACAAGACCAAATGGCAACTTAATGCCAGAAAAATTAAACCTCTTCCAGACGCAGCATTTTAAAACTCAAATACACTTCAAAGTCTTTTGGACATGGGGTGCCAGTGCAAGCTCCCAGCACTTGGTCCTTTTCTCGAGCACAGTCAAGCCTTTGTTTTGAGTTTGGAGGAAATAAAAGTGACAAACCACACTGTCTGGAGACTCTTAGAACTTGGTGTCTTCCTACTTGCAGGGATGCTGTTTGAAGGGTAGAACTTGCATTTGGCATATCTGTATTTGTGCTTTTGTAACAAAAGAGAAACACAATCAATTTTCACACTGATTTTAATAATTTTCGTTTCTGTAAACTATCCTCTCAGGCCGTTATCTCTCAGGGGCAGAGGAATTCCCTTGAATGCATCAGTCAAAATGGGAAGAGGCATTTTCACCAGCACCAGCAACTCCCCCTTGGAGAGGATATGCTTCATGTTTCTCCATATCAGCCCCTTGCTCCACATCCATGTGTGCTTCCTAGCAAAGCTCAACCACTTTGTCATCCAGTCTCATTTTGGGTGAATCCAGGAGACTGAGTTATTGTTGCAGTGATCAACTTTACTCCACGTTAAAAATCTCACTCTGTTTAGTGACTACCACTAGGCCAATGCTGTTGCATTGCTCTGGCTGCTACAATTGCTTTGGGCAAGCTCAGGTAGATCCGTAATTGACAGTGTCACAGAGTTATACCTTCCTTGATATAAACTAAAAGTTCATTTTCCCCTGGGGCAGAGACTTTTCCAGTGCTTTAAATCACATCCACCCTGTTTTCTCTCTCCTGCCTTTATCATTTGTTCAGCAAAACATCCATCTGTCCATCCCCTCCGGCTCCATGGGTATAAAGCAAGCCAGGGGGAAATAATCCAGCAAAATGAAGTCATGGCTCTATCTGGCCATGGGTCTCCCTTCCCCACCTCCCCCCAGTATTATGTTTTGTGATGTGGATTTCTGTCGACAGAGCGAGACGCCCGACTCTCTCCTCCTGATGAACATGTCCCACGAGGACAATGATGGAGTTCCTGCGAAATTTTTACCGCTGACCTTTTCTCCACTGTGGAGCGGGAATGCATCTCCCAGTGAAGGCTGGGGACAGCAGAGCTCATGTTATAATGCTGGAAAATGTGACTCTGTCTTTGTGGAATGCCATTTCCTGCTCCCCCCTCCCCTTCCCTTCTCTTTCCCCCCTCCCTTAGAAAAATGTAGCACTGAAAACTTGAAGATTTAAGGCAAAAAATTGCCGCCTCCTCCTCCCCATCCCCTTCTCAGCTCTGTCTGAGCAAGCAGCCAAGCTGTTAAATGCTTTTACCTGCTGTGTCCAAGTCAAAAGTTAAATAATGTGTGAATGAATGTGGAAGGAAAACAAGAGGCAGAGAGGGAGCACTGGAGAGAGCCCCTCTTACAACAAGATAATTGCTAGATTATGAGAAACAAATAACATGCTGCTCCTCTCTAGGACTGTGTCCGTGACATCTTGACAGGTACATCTGAAGTTAATTATGTGCCTCTTGTTGAATTTTGCTCTGCTCCTGGGGCTGGATCCTGCAAACACAAGTCCCAGAGCGTCTCTCCCTGGCAGCCAGCACTCACTTTTCAGAGGTTCAGAGTGGGTCACTTGCCTTTCTGTGAGCCATCACAGCTACAAAAATGCCTTTGCCAAGAGATTGGGATTTCCCAACCAGCTGTGCATGGCAAGGTGGATGCTGGAGTTGTGGGACCTGCCTTTCACCCATGCCCAGAAACAGAAATATATGACTCCTGCCAACAGGAAGGCAGTGTCTTATTCTTTCGACCTACATAGTGCAGTTGCCACATCTTTCCTTCCTGCGGCTTGTTTGCTGCTCCTTGATGTTGGAAAGCTTTTGCTCAGCCAATGCATTCTCTTTTGCATAGAGATGCTGGTTTTACCCTGCACATTTCCACTGTTGCTGAATGTCCTTCACTGCATCTCAAGTCCAGCACACCCTACTTCTGCATATACACTACAGGATCACCCATCCCACCTTCATCCATGTAATGGAGTGTCTTGGGTGTCTAAGAGTTATTTTTAAGTAAGTGCTAGTAGTTGAGGCAATGTGGTAAATGAAAGGGTTCTCGATTCCCTCTGGACACGGATTCTTCTCACTTGCATCAGCAATCCGATGTCTTTGGTTTGGAGAGTTTCTTGGAGAGCAGTTCATCTATCTTCTCCCAACACTGCATGTCAGAGAAAATGTGTGTCAATGTCCCTCTTTCTATGTTGACTTCAAGGTGAGCTGGACATTACTAGTTCAAATGCAAGGAGACATGATGATGAGTGCATTTGGTCAGATGTCTTCTACCCCACATGTGGTGCACTCACTAAGGATGCTAATTTAGTGTCCCCTTTGTTTTAATATTGGTTTTATTGAGGTTCATGTTCAAAGAGATGAGGAATTTGATGAGCAGAGGAGTGATGTGGGTTTTCCTTCAAACTCTTTCCCCAGACCTGAATTTGCCACGTTGCATTTCAGTTTCTTAAAGGCTGGGAGCAAAGAGAGGAGGCTGTATGTGCAAGGTGCAAAGGGGACAACGCCTCTTTCACCTGCACATAATAGGTGGGATGAACCCAGAGCCTCCATGGCTGACTCAGCAAAAAGAGTTTGTCTCCATTGCTGACCAGGAGAACATCAGAAGATGAGCTTGAGACCATCCTGATGGTCCACATTGCTCACTCCCCTGCCACATACCCAGCCTGAAGTGAGTTTACTCAAGAGTCCTCATGGGCAGGGATTGTCACTCTGACCCTGTTTTTGCCTTACTGGTCATATAGCATATATGCATAGACATATAGCACTATCCCAACAGGCTTCCCACCCTCAAGCATTGGTTTCCTGCTAGAAAACACCACTCCAGTGGTCTGCAGCACAGTCCACATATTATTGCAGACAGTTTAACTTGGCCAAAACACACAAAACTGTTCTATTGTCTTGGGACCAGAGAGGCAACACCTGAGCTGGGAGAAGCCATGTGCTCTCTAGGGGGGTGTGCTCAAGACAGGGACAGCCCTGAGGAGTGTGGACACTGGTCCATACCCCTTGGTCTCAGGGTCAGGAACACTCACTAGGCTTTGTTATTTGGCAGTAAAGACATGGCCTATGAATTCAACTGCTGGGAGCTTCTGTGTCTCTATACACGGTCTTCATCCACACCCCAACATTAACCACAGCTCTTTGGTGAAGGTGCCTGGCTATATCCACACCACCAGGCTATGCAGAATGAAAAACTGCTGATGACTTGCCATCCACAGTTCAGAGGGCTTTTTTTTTTTGATTAGCTTTAGCCTGGTCCTGTGGCCCAGTCTTGGTCAGCATGTGGTAGGTGTTCACCTGGACAGGTCTTTGGTTTGGGTTTGTTGTGAACTGAAACATGAATGCAGATGCAGACCCCTCCCTTAGAGAGATGCAATGGTGAAGACCATGAAAAGCTCTGCCCCACAAGCCCATGTTCTCTGGCTTTTGATTCCACTTTGAAGTCCAAATAAAACTAGAAACTTGAAAGCAAACCTCATCCAAAGCTTCCAGAAACAGCTTCACATTGCAGCCATGGTGGGGCCACAAGCTGTTTGCTTGGGGTGGGGTACCTTGCCCTCCTCCTTCACTGACACTCAGAGGAGCCTCATCTCCATCTCAAATCCCAAGTCCAGATGTTCTTTGTCTGCCCAGAGTTTTGCTTTTTTGTTTGCAACCCTCTAATGATGACATTACTATTCCCCTGCTCATCTTCTTTGATACAAATCATACAGTCATAGAATAATAGATGGTTTGGGTTGGAAGGGATTTTAAAGGTCATCCAGTTCCACCCACTGCCATAGACAGGGACATCTTCCACTAGACCAGATTGCTCCAAGCCCCATCCAACATGGCCTGGAACACTTCCACAGCTTCTCTGGACAATCTGTGCCAGGGCCTCAACACCCTCACAGCCAAGAATTTCTGCCCAGTATCCCATCTAACCCTGCCCTCTGGCAGTGGGAAGCCATTGCCCCTTGTCCTGTCCCTCCAGGCCCTTGTAAATAGCCTCTCTCCATCTTTCTTGCAGGCTCCCTTCAGTTATTGGAAGGCCACAATTACATCTCCCTGGAGCCTTCTCCTCTCCAGGCTGAACACCCTCACCTCTCCCAGCCTGTCTCCAGAACAGATGGGCTCTAGTCCTTGGAGCATCTCCGTGGCCTCCTCTGGACTCATTTCAGCAGCTCCATGTCATTCTGATGTTGGGGACACCAGAGCTGGAGGCAGCTCTGCAGGTGGGTTCTCACCTGAGTGGAGCAGAGGGGCAGAATCCACCCCCCCCCATCTGCCCATGGTGTGGCATCACCCCAGGATTTGTTTGAATAAATGTCTCTTATGTCTTTTTTTCTCAGGTTAAGTTTTAGTGAGTACCTTCAGCTGTTACTTAAAGGTACATTATGGATTTACTACAATCAGAACTTTCTGGCTTTCTAACTTGGCTGAAAAGTTCCCACAAAGAAAACAATCAATTGGGAGTAAATAAGCATTGCCACACGCCCCAAAACAGATTTATGATCCAGATAGCCTTAAGACTTCTAAGTAGCGACCACATGTATTTTTTTTTCAAACATTTTCTTTGGCATGTGTTCCTGGAAGACCAGGGCTCAGTGGTGGGGTTAGGAGCTGACTAAACAAGATCTGTAGTCATGCTTAGGAGACTGCAAACATTTTTAAGTCTCTTTGAGAAAACACCAAACAAATTAGTTTGAAATTAAGTTGAAGGTACTTTCTCAAGATTTTTTTCCCACCAGAGGCAAAAATATATCACACAAGACTCTTGTCTTTCTCTTGTTCACTTACAGAAAGGTGGGAACTCATTTGATGTTCACTCCTCTGAGTAGACCTGCCTCTAGCCTACCATACACTTTTAATATTAGTCCTAAAAGGATTCCAGGTACAGTTCTAGATACCGGAGGGATTTCAGAAATGCTTTTGTGCTGCATGCCAAAATGCTAAAAGCAGGGAGAGATTGTGTCATCAGTTTTCAATCAAGCCCCTCTGTGTCTCTTTTTCTAAGTTGCCAAAAAAGTTACACATAAAATCATGAGCAAAGACTTTCCATACAGCTTAAAAAATGGGATTTCTCTTTGCAATGGTGTTTTGGGGTGTTCTGGTGAAGGACCTGGTCCTGTCTGGCTTCATATGACAGTAGCAAGAGGAGAAGTATACTTTTGCTTGGCTTGGTTTACACATTTGCTCTGTTTTGCACCAAATTTGATAATCATATTTTACAATTTCATTCCAAGCAGGAAATCTGGACTATGGATCAGTGACTGACTTAATTTTTATTGACAAATCATGCTCTTATTGGTGAAATTATGAGCTAGCTGGACTTTACTGTCTTTGTGTAATGAGGCCAATATATTGTTACCGGCGTGATGTTTTAAATTTAATGTAATGAAGAACAAAGGTAGCTTTCTACATGCTTTCCTTCTTCCTCTTCCTCTCCCTTTCCCTCTTCCTCTCTCTTTCTGTTTTCTTCTTTTCTTTTTTCCTTCTCTTTTTTTCCCAGCTCTTGTCCTTTTCTCTTCCTTTCTTCCTTTTCTGTTTTGCTTTTTTCCAAAACAGAGGTACAAATTTCCAGAATTCTCCTGCAGCGCTGGTGATTTTGCTAGTCTGAAATGGGAAGGGCTTATTCCAGACCCCTGCAGAGCAGTGGTTTGGTAGGGACCGCACTGTCCATCACCTTCAGAGGAAGGAGAGCCAACTGAATTAGGCATCCACTTCCTTGAATGCTGGAGAAGGGTGAGGCAAATCAAACCTTTTGTGGGAAGGTTTCATAGTTAGGGTTGGATGGGACCAGCCATCAACTAAAAGAGAGCAGCTTCCAACCAAAATGCCAGTTCTGACCTCAGCTCCAGGGCTCCCAATTGCCCTTTGGAGCATGTTCTCTCCCTCCGCTGAGTATGGAAGTTCCAAACCATCTTTGACAATTACTCTAAATGCTTTAAATTATCTGGTGTGAATAACCCCTGTTCCTTTATCTCCACCCAGGTTCTGTTGGAATCCAAACAGGAAAGTCAAAGAGAGGAATATGGACACGAGGTGAAATCATGTGCCTCACAACAAATTATTTAGCAGTGATAAGCTCCAGCAAGATATTTTGTTTCACTTCCAAAAAGTTTAAAACAAACAAACAAAAAAGCAAATAAACCATCACCCTTCTGGTTATTTTTTAGGTTTTTTTCAGGATGGGAGTGATCACAATGATATGTAAAGGATGAGAAGGATCAGGCCCATGATGCTGCCAGAGATGGTGCCACAGCCAGAGGAGCACATCTGGCTTCTCAGATCCTGGGATGGGTTGGCAGCATGAGCAGCAGGAGCCACGCTTTATCTGTAAACAGTGCAGTGTTGCAGTGGTGTCACCACAGCACAATAAACATTGAGTCCCATGATAACAGTTTTACAGTCTCCATCCAGACCAAAGCCTTGCTTTAATATTACTTGCACTTAATCTTCAGTTTGTAATATTTATTTAATTCCTTATTGTTAAGAACCCCAGAGGAAGCATAGGCGAGTCTAACCTCTCCTGGATTGCAGTTCTGAGCTATTAATCTGTCATGTCAGCATATTTTATTAATACTGTTTTCCTGCATACAGTTGGTGGAATACATCATAAGTCACTTACCATCTGCTGTGTAACTGTGTTGTAAAGTGTCTTTCTTCCATAGATTATTGCTTTGATAGATTAGAGTTTTGTACAGTCATGATACCTCATCCTATCAATTTTAAGCTCTCAGGAGGACCTTCATGGCTGAAGTATCTGATCAATGCCAAAGTCTTTAACGGCCTTTCACTGTGTCCCCACAGGCTAGGGAAGTGCTATTACACTTGCTTTCCAGATGAGAACATGTGTGTCCAGGTTTTGTGCTGCATTGCTTTAATTAAGTGTGTTTTCTCCTTCTCCTCCACCCCTTCCATCCCAGGCAAGGGGAGAGATAAGCAGGTCTAGGAGGGAACATCCTTTTCTCCAAACCGAATTGGGGATGGATCTGGCACTGGATGCTTTCCTAGGAGTCCCTTGTAGTATCCTAGGCACTGAGCCATCTGTTGTGTTCTTTGGAGCTGAACATATCTACACCATCAACTTTTACAGACAGAGATGCACGAGTGCCATGGGTGACCTACAGACCATCCCAGAGAAGCAGCAGCATCCATGGAAGAAAAGCTCACCCACTGCCATCAGAATCCACCTCACGCTGATTTAGCTGTATTTAAACCTGTGTGTTAAACAATTGTGTTGAGATAAAAAATGAGATACAGGGAGACACCAAATCAGAAAGGGTTTTTTTCCAGCCTAGAGAAGGTATCTAAAGAAGGTAGGTTGAACTGGAACTGTGCTTGCTCCATCCCACCATAACTGCAAGAAAGTGACACTCCCTTTCATCGGGCCTTTTCTATTTAGCATTTCAGAGATGGGGAATCTGTGTGCAGCTGACACATCAGCGGTTCCTGTTCTGCTTTCCTTGATACAGTGTGTCCTCATGGTAGATATTTTTTCCCCCCAGTAAATCCTTGTCCACAAGTCACCTGTGTCTGTGCTGTGCTCAGGATCTACAGCATGAGTCCTATCAACAGCAGCTGAGGGAGCTGGGGAGCCTCCACCTGGATAAAAGGAGGCTCCTGGGGCAACTTCTCACTCTCTACAACTCCCTGACAGGAAGGTGGAGCCAGCTGGGGACTCTGCTCCTAGGGAACAAGCAATAGAAAGGAAGAAACAGCCTCAAGTTGTGCCAGGGGAGGTTTAAATTGGATAAGAGGGAAAATTTCTTCCCCAGAAGGGCTCTGAAGCCCTGACACAGGCTACCCAGGGCAGTGGTAGAGCCCCCATCCCTGGAGGTATTTAAAAGCTGTGTAGATGTGGCATTTGGGGACATGGGTTAGTGGCAGTGCTGCTTGGACTGGCTGTTTAATGGTTGGATTCAATGTTCCTGAAGTTCTTTCTCGGCCTAAATGACTCTATGATTCTACTAAGTTGTCACCTCAGTTTCTCCTGGAGGAGACAACTGAAAGACTTTCTGATCTGATGGAACATATGAGCCACTGATTGGATGAGTTTGGCCCCAGGTTTTCTGAGACCAGTGGTTTCTGGTGGGTTGCAGCTGCTGTCAGATCCAAAACCAAGCTGAACTTAAGTGGTCTTTCTGGGAAAACTCAATCTCTCTGGAGTGGGGCTTAGGAAACAAGGACTGATCAAAGACCTGATTCAGTGAAATGTAGAATAAAGGGTACAAGATGCTTTTGAGTGACAAATATCTGGTAAAACTTAATGAATGTGGGGTTTTATATGAATGTATGCATTAAATGCACTGAGAAATTCAGTGTGAAGAGGAACAGATCAAGCATGAAATACCCATGAGGATGTGTAATAAAGATGTCAATCAAAGGAATACGGGATATCAGCCTGTAGTCCAAGAGAAGCTGTTGGCAGTTGGGATGTGGCATTGCCCAGCTGGATTTTCTGTGCATTTTGGCTCCCAGATACCCCAAATTAAAGTGGGCCACCCCTTCTTGCTGCCCCTAAGGACTCATCTCCCACACGTTGGCATGCCCAGCACCCCAAAACTGTCATCTACCTGAAAGCAGTTCAGCATCCTCAGGGTTAAATCAGATTTAGTATCCAACCAAGACCTGGCAGCTGAATTTTAGCCTAGCATGAGATTTTATGATCAAATTATAGACCCAAGAAAAAGAAAAGAAAAACCACAAACCCCCACCCCCATCCCCCCCCCAAAATCCAGTCTGAGGTTTATGATAGAAATCATGACAGTCATGATTGTAGTAGGAACAGCATCACTGTAACACGGTTGTAAACTGATACTGTCCTGTGGGGAAAAGAGGGAAGGGAAGGTGCGGGAAGGTGCGGGAAGGTGCGGGAAGGTGCGGGAAGGTGCGGGAAGGGAAGGGAAGGGAAGGGAAGGGAAGGGAAGGGAAGGGAAGGGGTGTATGTGGTATGCCCAAAAGGCCTGAGGAGATGGGTTCCATGACTGGATGGGAAAAGGGCTACTTGCCAAGATTTCAAAGATTAAATATTCACCCTGGTGAAAACCGCATTCACAATGTCTCTCCAGCCCCATGCTAGGGAAGGTGAGATGCTGAACCAGCCTCTCTTCAGGGCTCACTATGACTCTTTGCACCCTGAGATGGGAAAAAATAAGCACATCCATTTCCAGGATAGACAGCCATCTATATATGGAAAAACTCAAATTACATGGGGCAAAACAATGCTGGACTGCAATAATTTTTCATAATGTGGGTCTAATAAGGTGGAGGTGCAGCCTTTTCCAACATTAAGTAAGAAAAGAAGTAGTAAAGCTTCTGGATTTCATCTGGCCATAAAGGGAGGCAAAACATTTGTGAGTTGCTTGCAAATCCCAGCTCCTGAACTGCCACTCTAGACCCTGGGTTTGAAACAAGTTCGGTCCATTGTCTCCAGGATTTCTTAAAAAGACAAAGGAGAAATTATGTTTGGCTCCAGCAGAAAGTGAGAGCTGAGAACGAGACAATAAAGCAAAAATGGTCACATTTTGTTGCCTTACTCATCCATGGTTTCTTGAGTATGGTATGACTTATGGAAGCTTTGATTTACACTGGTGCAAGTTTTATCTGCTGCTGTCTTGGCCAGTTCATTCTTAATACGGAGACCTATGGGCCTCTGCTGACTTTCTTGGTTAAATAAATTAAAGGAAATATAAACGTTAATGGAAGTCACTTTATTTATGGCTAGATTGGAGCACTGTCTCTTACACCATGGGTCCAATCCAAACCCCATTAATCCAAAGCCTACTGACATCCCAGCATCAGGCCCTATCTGTGGGCTTTTCCTTCTCCCTATGAAAGGAACAGTTAAAATTAATTTTAAATGAGATTATATTATCCCTCAAAAGCTGTCCTGCACAAAATTTTCAACCCTTTTCACCTCTGGGGAGGCAGAGTATTTGGGATGTTTAGTGGCTGTTGTTTGAAGGCTAAAGATATTCCTCCCACAGTGATGCCTCCCCCCCTTTTCCTCTCCATGCCAACCATCCCACCCTTTAAATATCTCCTTGTGAAGCATTTTGCAATGCATCACATGCTGTTTGTGGCCAAACACATTTTTGGCTCTTCTGTATGATACAGAACCTAATTCCAGCTCTTCAGGCACTTTCTCAGATTATTTCTTGCCAAAATTTTTGGCCTGGTTAAATGAAAGAAAGCTTTCTGCTGCTTTTACTTTTATTATTTTTATTTTATTATTATTGTTTATTCAGAGATGCTCTCTGCCACATATATCTGTGCCAGCAGTATAACTGCTGGCTTACCATTCCAGTGTCTGCCTTAATGTGCTCTGATATGCTCCTTCCCTGGCTCACCTTCTCCAGTTCGAAAAAAAACCCAAAACAACCACCAAAACAAGCAAGAAAATGAAACAACAACCAAAGAACATTGCATGCGCTTTTTGTGCTAAAGGAAAAAAGAGCAGAAGATAGAAGAACAGGGGAGTACAAGATGTTTAAAAAGTGTAAAAATACAGGAGTTGTCCCACAGAGTATTAGGATGAGTCAGTAACTGAAGCTGTTGTGTTTTCCCACGGAAGTAGCAAGTTCTGGGTTGTTCTTATAGCAAAAGTTGTACTGTTATCACAGCTGTGGGAGGGATAAACAGAGCAGTGAGAAGGGGAAGTATCTCCTCAGTGAATATGAATTATTGTAGTTTATCAAGGCTGTGGCTTTTCACAACTGATGATGTCCTGTTGATATTAGTAGAACTTTTCTCCTGAGCCAATCAGGGACTATATTCAGAAACTGAAAGAAAAGAAGAAAGCACTGGGTTAGATCTCCAGTCTGGAGAGGGACAGGGAATATATCCCAAAATGGTTACAACACAGAGCCCTCAGCCTCTGTGTGAATGCATCCTTTGGGATGACATCTAAACTTCTTGGGTTTATAGGCAGGGTGGTCCTTCCCAGCTGTGACTGTTAAAGCATACGCACACCCATGTGCTAGCTGTGGCTCTGTCGGATTAGGCACCTATACCAATCCAGCAGATTGGAGTAATTCACAGAGGCCTGATGCCTTTGTGTCCATGTTTAAATACTGTTTACTAGCAGTTCAAGGAAGGTGATTCTGCCCCTCTGCTCAGCTCTGGTGAGACCCCACCTGCAGAGCTGCCTCCAGATCTAGAGACCCCAACATCAGAAGGATGAGAAGCTGCTGGAATGAGTCTAGAGGAAGCCATGAAGATGCTCCAGGGACTGCAGCCCTTCTGTTCTGGAGACAGGCTGGGGATGTTCAGCCTGGAGAAGAGACGGCTCTGGGGACACCTCGTTGTTGTCTTTTTGTACTTAAAGGGGATTATAAAAGAGATTAAGAGTGATTTTTAACATGGGCAGATAGTGATAGGAGCAGGGAAAACTCTTTTAAACTGAAAGAGGGTAGATTTAGATCAGATATTTTCAAGAAATTATTTACTTTGAGGGTGGTGTGCTGTTTGATTTTATTATTTCTTATTGTATTTAGTATAACAACCTTCACTTCCAGGGAAAACAGCATGCTGGGCAGGTGGGGGGGGTTGTCCACTGCAGGACTCATGTCCCAAGCCTCTGTGAGCTGATGAAGCAGCATTATAACCCCAGCTAGGTCATGCCAATATGACCACCCTGTCAGGCACATCCTCTAGAGACATCCAGACTTCTGCTTAACCCAGCTCACAGGGGTTGGTGGGGACGACAGATGGACATGGGATCAGAAGAGCCAATTTTGTGTGCTGTCTTCAGGCTTTTGTGGCCACTCCCCATTGCAGCTCAGCTTCCATGTCCTTCAGCACTGGTGGCTGTGGGGATATGTCCAAGTAAGATGGCTCAAACAAGACCCCATTTCTTTTCCCCATTATTTCACCTTAATAAACTTCCTGTACTCAGGCTGACAAGCACTTGACTCTGTGAACAAAGTGGCATATGGCTTTCAAACACACCTTGTATTTGGCTAAGGAGAGAACAAGCTTCATGAACATTTACCCCACAGAGTTCCTCACTTAAAGTATCTTCATGAATATTTGTTCCGTAGATTCCGTGCAATTAAGTGAATAAGTGATATGTAGCAGCCTTTTTTTTCAAGAGTGATGATACCAGGTAGCAAAAGGAACAAGTGCCTGTCTAAGCTTTTGTGCCAGCCTATAATTAATCCTTGAAATGGCTCTAGAATAAAATTCAAGTAACTCGGTGCTGAGTCAGGCCATGAATCCATATTACAACCTTAAGAGTGCTATACTTTGCTCAGCACCTACTTCACAATGTTTTTATGATGAACATACCCCATTATGGAAGACAAACCAAAGCCTGTAATCAGGCGTTTGTAGGTAAACAGAAAACCTAATGGAACCATGAGGTGGAATCAGAGAGAAATCACATCAGGATTACAGAGAAATCACTCAGGGGAAAAAAATCACTGCTGTCAACAAAAAGGATTAATCTCTGGTGTTTTCCTGGCAGTTTAGCCAAGCCTGGGTGCTTCTAGGAAAGAATGAAAGGTTTTCATAGCATCCTCTTAAAGATCATTCTTTAATGAAACCAATTGAAAAGGAAGATAACTCAGGCTGCTTCTCAAGAATGTCTTAAGGATGTCTTTAAAGAATGCCTACATAAATCAGAGACCGGGTTTTTGTGTGCTGGTCTCCCAGCAGTGCAAGCAGATGAGGAACTCTGGGTATCCATGGTTGTGTCCCAGCTGGGAGAAGCTGGCACGTGGAGTATTAGCAGGACTAAATGGGACATGGATGCTTGAAAAGTAGACCCCGCTTGAGCTGTACAGATTTGCTTCAAAATTTATGTTTCAAAGTCAGGAAAGGATTGAGTGAGACAGATGTATGAATTGACTCCTGTGAAAAACAAGGAAGATTTCAGGTAAAAACATAAAAGTCTGATGTTGTCTATGGTTTATGATTACATAGCCCAGGGTATATCTGGGAGAAGTTTTCCTTGTCCAAATGGTTCCAGTCTGAGTTTCAAAGAATGGTACCTTCTTTGCTACCTTCTCTGCTACTTTGCCAGCTCTTGTCAAGTTAGGTCATAAGGTGATCATGCCATTAATCTCCTAGCTGTCCTAAATTTCCATCAAAAAGCAGCTTTTTTCACAGTTGCAAACAGAAACACTTGGCTGAGCTGGGGCACTGTAGGTTGCTTTGAGATCCTTCCCCAGTCTGGGGATTGTACATTCTCTGCTCAAGGCTGTGGACTGCAACTAACCAAGGGGACCCATGGCCCATCTCAGTCTTGCTTTGCTTTGCCTAGTCTAAAAATGTGTCATAGAACCATAGATTCACCGAATCATTTGGGTTGGAAAAGATCTGTAAGATCATGGAGTCCATCCGTTCCCCCAGCACTCACTCATGTCCTCTGGTGTCACATCCACACATCTATTAAATCCCTCCAGCAATGGGGACTCCACCACTGCCCTGGGCAGCCTGTTCTGGGGCTTGGAAACCATTTTGAGGAAGAAATTTTTCTTAATCTCCAATCTAAACTTCCTCTGGCACAACTTGAGGCCATTTCCTCTTGTTCTATTGCTTGTTACTTGGGAGAAGAATGTCCTTTCAGTAGAGAAAGTTGTGTCTGGATCTTCAGAAATGTTCAGGCCCTTTGGTCACAGATGGGTTTGAAGAGATGCTCAGCTCTCACTTAGGCTACAGAAATCTTATTTTTGAAGTATTGGAAGCATTGGAATATCTGCTCAGGCGATATAGTAGCAGGGATGGCTGCCTTGAGCCCTGCAAAAAGTCCACCCTCTTTTTTGGAAGTCAGTCTTGTCTGAAAACCTCTCCAAAAGCCCTTTGGATAACCTGGCCCTCATGCTGCCTTGCATGAGATCGTCCCAAGAACCACTGACTCAGAGCAAAACCTGGCACAGCTTTCTCCTGCTCCCTGCTTCACATCACAGAGTCAGAATGAATGCTGGGATCAGGGACTAGAATAAAATTGGGCAGGAACAGGCATGTCTAACAAATATCTTGCTTACAGATGAGGCGTTTCTACTCCCAGCCAGCAGCTGCAAAGCAGGGACCATAATGAAACACACCCCCCTGAACATTTTACATTATTCCTCCTATTCCAAAAAGACTATTTAGGCATTTTATCCTTTCCAGTTGGTGTCATTCTCTCCACTCTTGCAAATCACTGCTATTAATTAAGCACCTACAGCTAAGCATCCCTGCAAGGAGGACTCCAGCTCCAGCACTGCAGCAAAGGAGGGATTATTGGACTTCTTCAGGGAAGGGAAAGCACTCCTCCACCCTGAAGGGAGCATTCAACTTTGGAGAGAGGAGTTAACAGCTGTTTTTTATTAGTCTTTAAAAGGCAGTATTGGGGTAGGTGTGGGACTTTTGGTCTGGAAGAGAAGCCTTTTCTGGTCAGTCCCAGGGTTGGAAGGTCAGGCTTGAGTGGTCTCCAGCCAAAAGGCACAAAAGTCAAGAAACTCTGCTTTGATATTCCTCTGGCTGGTGATGGGAGCTGGGCTGGTGCAGTGGGATAAGAACTGGTCACTGCTGTGGCTTGGACTGGGCACGGACTGGGCACTCCTACAGCATAAGTGGTGAGTGATGATATTAAAGACAAGGCAAGGGAGACAAAACCCACTGAAATGCAGGGAAAATGGATTGTGGCTACCACTTCACAGGCAGGTAATTGGGATGCTAGTGCACAAATATGTCTGCTATTTAAGGGCAGGAGTCAAATAAAGGCAGAATAACTCCTCAGGCTTGCATTTCACCCTGGAAAAGGCTATAATTTTCTGCAAGATGTCTGGTGGAGGAGAAATCTCAGATTGCTGCAATCTTGCTGATTTACAGAGGTGGCCTTGCGTGCCAGAGGAAGGACAGAGCGGCCTCATCCCCTTGTAAAGCTGTCCATGCTATAGGTACAAGGCAGTTTGCATATGGCTTCTGTAGGATCTGGCCTCCATCTCTAGAGTTTGGGCACTAAAAGAAGAACCACAGAGCTTCTGCCTACCTCTGACTGCAACATCTTGGGACAAAAACCTCCTTTGTGTTATTTATCTTAGAGCTGCCAGTCAGTGCTGAGGCACAGCCAGAGCTGCACCCCCAACCATGCACAATGAGGTGTGGCTGTGATAGATGTTCACACATCTCTCCTCTGCATCTGCAGGGATGCTCCTTGGCATCCCAGTCCCTGCTGGGTCCCTGCCAAGGTGTATTCTTTTATTAACCCACTGCCTGGCTTCAGAACAACCTCATGTTAAAAAAAAAATCATGTATCAGAAGCTACCTTCCTCTTCCCAGAGATGTGGAACTTCTCCCTGGATGCTGTACAGATTAGTCTTGTACCAGTGTATTTGCCCCTCAGCAATATCAGTGCTTGCTATGAGGCAGTCCAAAGGAATGACTCCTCAATTATGTTCCCTCTTCTTGATTTAATTTGGAAGAACTTCACTTTCTGAGCCCTTACTTTTTCATATATGCTCTTGCTCTTCAGCATTTCGCAAATTATTTTAGCATCAGTCTTTGCTTCAGGTTCTCCCTGTCAGAAAATAAGTATGTGGGTGAATATTCAAAATTCATATGATAATAGTTTGACTTATTTTTAGTAGGTGGCAGAGCCTTTAAAAAAAATGTCCCTATCAATGCTTGAAATTGAAACTTAGAGACCCAGTGAAAAACTTTTATCTGCTTAAACTAGTAAATAAATAGGGTCAAGGGCACGAACCTGGTCACTGACCTTTAATTTATTAATATACATCATTTCTCACCAAAAAAAAACACTCCCTAAAGTAAATGCAGGGCTTGGGGGATTTAAGAGAGATGTTTCCTGATGCAGAGTGTGGGTAATGGGGCTTAGTTTTCCATTCCAGTTGTGCTTAGGGACAGTAAATGGCCACTAGCTCAAAGCTATTTATATTTGTGGCTGGAGTCTGTGCCTCAAGATGGCCAGAATACTTGTTTAAAATGTAGGAATGGCATCCTGTCACATGCTCTGGCACCTTCCAGCCATCGGTCCCAGCTAAATAGTTTTTTAAAAATTGCTTGGGGGCATTTATCCATGGCTCCTTTGTCTTCCACATGAAGAACACACACACTAATGCTGGGTGAAATGCTACCCTAAACCCTATGGGGGATGATAGCTTTCGTAGCTCATTCATAGCACACACCATCTTGAAACTCACTGATAAAACCATAATACCACACCCCACAATACACATAATTGTGTAATATTATTAAATATTTGGAGAGTGCCATGACTTGGCACACTGCTGTAGAGATTTTTTAAATGAAGGAGCATGGCCCTCTGCTCCAAGAGAGTTTACAGTTGGGTCCTGGATCTGCAGATTTTTAATGTTATCCTGAGTCATTCAAGAAGGGTCTTCTCCTGTGGGGGGGATGGAAGAAGAGAGAGCGAGGAGATACACACATAAAAACAAGTGATAAATGAAATGCTACTGAAGGGTGCATGGGTGGTCTTAGGGCATTAGTAACAGAATATGCCTTTTTTGTGTCTGTGTGGTTGGTTGAAATCCAGTTGAGTTCAGTACCTGTGTGGTATCTTGCTCTCAATGGCAGAGTTGTGGTTTATGTAGAGCAAGTCTGGGAAGGTCTGCAACAGGTATAGGGCTTCTGCAAGGGATTGCAGGACTCCTTCTTGACTGAGAGTCACTCCTTCTGAGTTACATTTTAAATCAGGGACAGATGTAGCTGAAGTCTGGGTGCAGGGAGTCTCACCTGTGCTGCCCATGGTAGCTTTTAAGACTGATGTCAGTCTTCTGAGGCTCAGGGGAGACCTTATCACTCTCTACAACTGCATGAAAGGACACTGTAGGGAGGTGGGGGGGTCAGTCTTTTCTCCCAGGTAACAGGCAGTAAGACCAAAAAAATAGACTCAAGTTGCACCATGGGAGGTTAAGGCTGTGTATTACAAGAAATTTCTTCCCACAAAGGGTTGTTCAGCTCTGGCACAGGCTGCCCAGGGCAGTGTTGGAGTCATGATCCCTGGAGAGATTTAAAAGCTGTGTGGATGTGGCATTTGGGGACATGGGTTAGTGGTGGGCTTGTCACTGCTGGGGGAATGCTTGAACCTGATGATATTGTAGGGCTTTTCCAACCTAAACGATTTTATGATTCTGTGTCCCAACTCCATAAACACTCTTAATAAATCCTGCAAGGACTTGCTGGTAGATTTGGAGAGGCCTTCAAGTTTTGGAGGTTACCTGGTACAACAGATGACAGTAAAACCTTATTTTCCAGTCCAGTTATCCTTCTGACATGCTAATGAATTTCTTACAGCACCCCAAAGGTATTTCTAAAGATTAGCAAGAAGATGATTTTCCAAACATTTAAGTGTAATAACTACGTCAGTTAGGAAATGCAATCCAGAAAATACCATCCAGCTGCCTCTACTTCTGTTAATGGATGGATACAGCCACACTCTATGTAAAATCTTTCTTTGCAGTCTGCAAAGCCAAAGAGGGTTGTTTGCCCAACATCCACTTGCTTCCCCTGGGGCTTAAATGCTAATGGAAAGCCCCAGCTCTGGTTTAATTGTCACAGTGGTGTGACCTGTTCTGTTTTATGAAAATCCCATGAAAAATGGTGAATAATTGTCTCCTGCTGATGAAAATGGTAATAGCTTTGACCCATAGAAGCATGAGGAAAGGTAATGATTGCTAAACTTTTAGATTTAGGTTACTGATTCAGCACCCAGGTCCTGTGAAATAAACCCCCACATGCACACCTTGGCAGCTCCCTACCTCTCAGGTGCCCCAAAAGCACCCATGCTTTACCACCAGACCCACGCCCCGATGTGTGTATGAGGAGCAGGAGACAAAAAACTGCAACAATTCAACAATGGACTTCCCTGATTCATCAACGCACTTAGAACACAACATGTC
This sequence comes from Lycocorax pyrrhopterus obiensis, assembly GCA_014706295.1. NCBI lineage: Eukaryota > Metazoa > Chordata > Aves > Passeriformes > Paradisaeidae > Lycocorax > Lycocorax pyrrhopterus. The sequence continues at coordinate 102,555,690 of JACSVZ010000001.1, forward strand.
ACATAAAGAGTATTTAAATATGTGCTGAAATAGTTTGTCGTATCAGGGCCTGGGAGCTTGTCTGTGCACAAAATTATCTCAGATTAAAGGTTTGGAGTGGTTTTAAACTTCCCAAGGCTCTTCCTGAATAACTCCCTCTATGCATGTGGATAGTGCAGAGCATATTTATCCTATATCGTTTATGTATGCATCCTTCTGGTTTCTTACTCTTTGTCCCACCTTTTCACTTGTATCTCCTATGTCCTTCTGTCCTGATGAACACATGGACAAGCAGCTCCCATGGACACTGCACTGAGTAGATACTTGTACTCCAGTGCCATTTTTAAATGATTCCCTAGCATGTCAGACATGGTTTAGTGGTGGCCCTGGCAGTGCTGGACTCAATGATCTTACAGGGATTTTCTAACCTTAATGATTCCATGATTCTGAGCCTCAACAAACTGTTAGCACTCAAGAAAACCATGCAGATTGGAACCATCTCCTTCTTTCCATATTCCCCCTCCACACCATCATCTCTCAGCACCTATTAAGGCCAGTCACCTCTCAGCACCAATATTAAGACCATGAAGATCTGATGGTAGGACTCATCTAGCTGTGTTGTTTGCACAGTTCTGAGCACAGTAGGTGCCTACTGCATAATCATGAGTATTACAACAGCTGCGACTTACTACTTCTACTCCTATTGACTAATAACAACTGCATTTTCCCTGCTGCCCTTTAAAGGTTAAGGTAATTTGGAAAAAGGCTATTTATACAGAAATCAGAGCATTTGCACAGCAAGTCAGATTGCAATAGATATACCCGGCAATTTCCCCGTGTAAATATGTCCTCCTTGGAGAACCCTGACAAAACCTCCTCCTTGTAGGTACACATTTTTGGGGGTCAGTGAGATGAGAGGAAGGCCAGGGAAATGGAAGTTTGGAGCAGTCTGAGTACTTCTGGGCAGCTGTCACACAAAGGAAAATGGACATACTGTGCAAAGCTGCTGGCAAAACTGGGTCTTAAATAATATAGTGACTTTGGGAATTTGGGATTGTGTATACAGGGTTCTTAGCAGTACACACAGGACCTTTTGTGACTTGTGCATATGAATGCAATCACCACAGGGACACATACATAGAAAAATTATCCTATATGAATAGCTGTCCTGGAAATAGACCTTAAAGAAACTGTTTTGAGTCTCTTGATCCAGGGACTAAAGCATTTATTCTCTTCTTTCCTTTCACCTGAAACCACAATTAAACCAAATGAAAAAAATGACACAAGTACTTTTGCAACCAGCATCCATTTTTTCAGAGCCCATGGCTGACAGATGTCTTAAATTCAGACTCATGAGGCCTTATGTTCAGAAGTCAGTTGTGCTTTTCTTTCTTACAGGGCTTTTATCTTAATCTTTTTTCTTCTAATTTTTTTCCTTTTCCTTTTCATTTTATGTTCCTTCTTTTCCCTTTTTTTTCATTGTTCATTTGTCCTTTTTTTGTTTTTCTTTTCTTCTTTTCATTTTTCCTTTTGATTTTTCCTTTTTCTTTTTCCTTTTGCTTTTTTTCCTCCTTTTCATTTTCCCTTTTTCTTTTCTTTTTTTTATTAACCTCTCTTTTTTATCATTTTTGCTTTTATTTCTTCAATTCTCTCTTCTCCTTTTCTCTTTTTCTTTTTGCTATTTTCTTTTAATTTTTTAATTTTATTTTTCTTTTCAGTTTTTCTCCCTTTTTCTTTTCTCATTCTTCTTTCTCTTTTTCCTTTTTTATTTTTTACCTTTCCTCTTTTCTTGTATCTGTTTTTTCCTTTCCTTCTTTTTCTTTTCTCCTTTTCCTTTTTTTAACTAACTTTCCTTCCCCCCCCCCCCCCCTTTTCCCCCTTTTCTTCTTTTTCTTTATATTTTCCTTCCTCTTTCGCTATCAGGCAATTACCAAGCCTCCAACCCCAAAACCTGAAAGCAAAAACCAGACCTCAACATCTGCTCTATCCTGCGATTTTTCTTAGCTGGTTTTCTTTGTTGATTCTGCAGACAAGGCTTTGCTATGGGATAAAATGGATGTAAGTACATGGCTCTATCTCTGATTCTGACCTGAAAGCAAAAACCAGACCTCAACATCTGCTCTTTCCACCGATTACAGACAGATCAGAGAAGAGGCTGTGGAACTTGCAGGCGACAGCAGGACGTGGTGAGGTACGACATGAGCAGAGACTGCCGGGCCCTGGTTCCTTACCCTCGCAGGAGAACCAAATCTACCTGACAGCCCCGAGCGTGACAAGTATCCTTGTCCTTTTCCCGGGCAGCGGTGCCTCAGCTCCGAGAGCGTAGCATCCTCGGGAACGCTCACGTTCCGGCAAAAACACCAGCTCCCTGTTTTTGTTGCTAATGATTGCTAATCATTAACCGCTCATTAGAATAACACTCTTGAGTCCCGCCGAGTCTCCGCCATCCCCGGGGGCCTCGGCCGGGCCCCCCCCCGCTCGCCCAGCCCCGCTCCCGAGGGGCTGTGCCGGAATGGAGCGCGGGGAGGGGGATGCGCGGAGCCCCGCGGGGCCCCGGCCCTGCCCGGGGGGGCATCCGCAGGGCGCGGAGCCTTTTGTTATGCTAATCCGAGCTGACATCACTCCGCATATCAAAGCCGACGGGGCCGCATATAAGGCGGCTCCGGGGGCCTCCCCGCCAGAGCAGCCCCGGTCCCCGCGCAGCCCGGCCCGGGTGGAGGTAAGCGGGGACCGCAGCGGGGTGCGAGCCACTGCCGGGAGCGGTGGGAAGGGGACAGCGTCTCGGCGGAGCCCCTCGAAACGCCGAAGGTGTGGGGTTGGCCAAGAACAGGGGTTTGCGAGGCTTGGAGAGAATTCCAAAGAGAGGGGATGCATTCCGGGGGGATGCATGGGAGGAGGAAGACCTCGGGGGGTTCCAAGGAGAGAGGGTTCTTAGAGGCTGCAAAGCAGACCTAGGAGATGCCGGGGAGAGAGGCGGCTTGGAGACTTGCAAGGGAGAAGGGAGACCTGGAGGATGCAAGGGAGAGGGGAGACCTGGAAGATTGCAAGGAAAAGGGAGACCCGGGAGGATGCGTGGGGCAGGGAGAACCGGGGGAATGCAAGGGAGAGAGGAGGCTTGGAGACTGCAAGGGAGAGGGAATACCCGGGGAATGCAAGGAAGGAGGAGACTCGGAGGCTGAATTAAGAGACCTGAGACCCGGCGAGGGGAAGTATGAGTGCAAGAGAGAGGGGAGGACCCAGGGGAGAAGGAGACCCAGAGGGTGGAGAGACGTGCCCGACGAGCTGCAGGGGAGAACAGAGACCCAAGAGTTGGAAGGAAGACTGGAGACCCAGGGGCTGAAGGCAGAGGGGGGCCTTGGAGCTGGAAATGTGAAGGACAATGCAAGGAGCTGCAGCGGAGAGAGCAGTCCGGGAGGCTGCAGGGTAGTGGGGACACCCGGGGGCTGCAGGGAAGAAAGGAGATGCAGAAGACAGCAAGGGAGAGGTGAGACCCGGCAGCTGGAACCAGCTCCACCACCCTCTATTCCTTTTCTCTGCTCCCAGTCCTCGCTGCAGGTCACTTGGGGATGTGCTACCCCTAAACCAGGCTGCTGTGCTCCTGGAGAGAGCTGCAGGCTGGCAGCAGAGTCAGGTGGATGTCTTTGTTTCTTGGGTGGGAAAACTGGAAAAATGTGAGCTGGATACTCACACGTTTACACACAGTTAAAATTGCCTATTCCCATCTCTGAGTTCAGAGTCTTGGAGGTGTCTGATGGGAGTGTATTCTGTGTGCCAGAGTGGGGCTGGCTGCAAACAGCCTTGAGATGAAGAGGAAAGAGAACTTTGAGTTAAAAACATCTCCTGTGTTTAGGAGCCCACAGGCTACTTGCTGTTGGTTTGATCACTGACCCAGAGCTCACAGAGCTGTAAACATCACATCTGCCCCAAAGTGTGTCCCTCTCCTCCCCTTGCAAATTGCTCTTGCAAATGTAACCTCTGCTAGACTGAGTGGAAAAAGGCATAATTACCTCTCCAACTAAAAGGGGTGCAATTGCAAGCAAAGATAGCAGTTCTTTGGGTAGGTATGGGGGAATTAGATCATTTCTCTTCCTCTACAGGGGCTGAAAAAAACCCTAACTGTGACTTTTTCAATGCAGGGGGAAGTAGAGAATGGTGTTGGCTGGTCAGGTTTAGTGAGAGGGGTTTGGACCATGTGAGACATTTTACACCTGATTCTTGTGTTGTCCAGCAGTTCATGGGAGTGAGATAAGAGGTCTGAAATATCTAAATACTGAAAGGCGTGGACAGGATTAAGGGTTGAAGGTTTCCAGTGTGCTTGTGGAGTGGTGGCAAGAAAAGGGCTCCCAAAGATTAAAAGACACAGAAATACTCTGAAACAAGAAGTATGTATGCCTGGGTGCTTGTGGAACCACTGCCTTCAAGGGATGCATCAAACCCAAATCCAAGTGGGCATTAAAGAAAAACAATCCATAGCAATGAAATCCTGCCTCCCTTGTAGGCAGTCAGTTTTGTCTCGGACTTCAAGGGAGCCAGGAACTCGCCCCTAGAGGTTATTAAAATCCTTTGTAATAACAGCACTCCTCTAGTAACCCTTTACACCAGGCACTGGGGTTGGGATAGCCAAAAAGCAGCCCGAATAGAAAAATACACTGCAGATGGCAGAGAAAAGTCAGAAATATTCATTCCCCCCAACCCAGTTGCTCCCCAAATGGGGATACTGAGGCAGAAAGCTGCAGCTGGGCAAATCCAGAGCTGGGGATCATGTAGGATACCCTTTTTCCAGGGTAAGGGGTTTCCCAAAGTGAAGCTGACTGCTCCAGCCATTTTCAAACCCATTTGAGAGGGTGATGTGGGGGGATGCACAGTTACACTTTGGGTATGCCAGTGTGCTGTGCGATGGGCTGTGGGATTCCAGAGATGCAATGTGGTGGGCAGGTTTTTCTGTTTATTTTATTGTTGTATTTCTCATGGGATGGGAAACCACTGCAAAGACCACAAAAAGCAGCCCAGAGCAGTGTCTGAAGTGAATAACTGAAGGGAAACCCATTTACTGCTATTAATACCACTGCTAAAATAAGCAAGCCATGCCCTGGAGACAGAGAGGACCCCTCTAAGTATTTAAGTCCTGCACCTGGTTTGTTTATTTGTTTGGCCTGAAGAAGGAAAAAAACAACAAAAAGGAGTGTGGGGGGATCCTTGAGACCTTTTTTGTCTCCTCCAGGCTGCTCCCTGGAGACAAAAATGGGATTTTATGTTTACAAAGTTGCAGCCTTTTCCGTGAGCTCCAAGTGCCAAGGACTTGGAAGAAGTGAGAGGCAGACTTAATGAGGTGAGAAGAAAAGCAAAAGGTAAAGAGCGAAATACATTTATTGTAACAGATCAGAGAGAAACATCTGGAGGGCAAGGGCACCTGCATTAAGTAGGGAAATGCAGTTTTTATAATTTGTCTTCTCTGCAGAAATAGAGAGAGGAAAAAGAAATCTGGGGAGAGAAAAGGGAGAGATGAATAGCTGAAGATTTGGGCTAGTCTAAAGAGCTATCTTTTTTTTTCCTTCGTCCTGAGCAGTTACACAAACTTTTTGGAGAGGGGGAGAAAAAAACCCCACTAAAGTGAAACAGTGAATGAAGTCTTGCCGTGTGCAGGGTTAAATGGAAACACACAATCAGACCATAACTCTGTGTAATTCAACCCATACGGTTTGTCTGTCTGTTGACTCGAAAGGTTGTATCAAGGCTTGGCAAGGGAGGGGACTGAGAAGGGATAATCCTAACCTTTTCGTGATTCATAAACCACTCCTTTGCAATTTGGATAATAGATTTCTCTTTCGCAGTGACTTGCTAAACTTCAGAGTTAACCATAGCTCGGGCTCTTTCTCTCTCTCCTTTTAGGTTGTTCATCTCCAAGAACGAGCAACACCCAAACTGAAGGAAAATACATTGCACAAAATATTAGGAAAACTCCTTTATAATTTTTTTTTTTTCTTTGGAGAAGCTGTTTTCCTTTGGCAAGCAGGAGAAAGTGGAGAAAATGAAGCCGAGTCTGCGATTTTTCTTAGCTGGTTTTCTTTTGTTGATTCTGCAGACAGGGCTTTGCTATGGGATAAAATGGATGTAAGTACCTGGTTCTATCTCTGCATTTTCAATGTTTTTGTAGGAGTTGCTGGTCTCTTACCCCTTTGTACAACTGCTGTTTGAGGCATGCTGTAAAGCTGTTTGAAGAACAAGCAAGCACTGCAGTTCTCCAGGCATTGATTGATTTCAAGTGTGTGTACTAGCAGCTTATGCTAACAATATGTCTCCATCTTCTTACTAAAATATGCACGATTTAGGCTCATTTGGGGTTTTTTCTCCTCATTGATACCAAGGGAAAGGCACACACTTGAATGCTCACATGAGCCACTTAATGAAGTTTCTAGCATTAGCTCCTGCCGTGCTGGGAAACTCTCCCACCAGGACCACTGGTTGTGCTGAGTAGGAACTGAGAGCAGTAGGGATGGCAGCTGAGATAATGCTGCCCATCTCCAACCACAGAGGATGCTTGACAGATAACATGGGTTTTTTGTGGACCTTTTAACCTTTGGATTTTGTAAAGGGTGTTAAAAATGAGGCAAGGAGCGGGGAGGAGGGTGAAGAAATACCAGGGGCTGTGGTCAAGTCGGGATTGAGCTTCCTTGGAGGTAAAGTCACTGCAAAGCAAAAACATCACTATCTCATTTCTTTGCTTAAGCAAGCAATCAGTTAGTCGCTTACTGCAAAATAAACAAAAAAGCCACTCTGATACCAATCTGGTTTCATGTCCTTGATGAGTGATCTGTCTTTTCTACTTGGGTTTGGAGCTGGGCACAAAATAAATAAGGGAATATGGGTTTGCCTCAAATGAGCATCTTCTGTAAAAGAAAAGGCACAGTAACATACAATGCCAGGAAGACTCTGTAGTGCATTGAGGCAAGGATCTTTGGGCTAGGTGGTGAAACTGGGACAAGAGGTTGCTCCGTCTGCCACAGACTTCATGCTATGTCTAATTCCCATTCTGCTGTTCCAATCATTGTCATTTGAAGCTCTACTCATGCCACCTTTTATGAAGGCTTAAATTTGGATATCTGCAAATTAAGGTATCCTGTTGAAGCCAGTTTTTTTACTGCCCATCATGCAGTCAGGAAAGAGAAGGATCTTCCAGATGGTGATTCATCTTCTCCAAACAGAGACATTCAACAGAAATGTTAAGTGATAGCCTCTGGTGATGCCATGTACTGCAGGGAGCTGCTAGACACCACACATCTGCCTTTCATATCCATAAAGAGAAGCAGAGTGAATCTCTCCATAGGGTGTTTAAATGCACACGGTCAGGTGGGAGGAATAGTCACCTACTTTAGGGCATCTTTCAAGGTGGCATGCTTGCCTATGGCAGGAGGGCAGGAATTAGATGATTTCTAAGATTCTTTCCAACCCAAACCATTCCATAGTCTTCAATTTGCTGTCTCCATACTCTAAGGACTATCTTGAAAGTAGAGGAGAGTAAGGATCTGGTTTGCTCTTCACTATCTTGGCTTTACACCTTGTAGTAGTCAGCAGAGCTCAATTACATAGACCAGCTGTTTCTTTCTGCCAGCTTCCTCCAGTATTTAGGCTCTCAGCTCTGCCTATATCCCGCACCAGGAAAGGCAGGCATCTCCTTTCTACAGGACTTTTAGCAACATGTCCATGGGACCCCATTGCAACCTTTATTTCTATGCAGCATAGAAATAAAGCGGTTTTGTGGCACCCTGGTTCAGCAGGGCTTTTAAGTGTAGAACCATGACTGACTGGAGAGACTTGCCCATATGCTTGGCATTGGTGTCCCTCTTAGGCAAGGTGCTAAATCATGAGTGAAGGGCTTGGGTTCCTCCAAAGTGCAGGGGTGAGATGAGCTCCAGAGGGAACCTGATAGTATGGTGACAAGCAATAGACATGAAAAAATGCTGGGAGGCAGGGCAAGGTCCCTAATAGCTTTGCTGTCAAAAGCAGCCTTTTGGTCACTAAGTGGTTAAGCTGCAAGAGTTGCTTTCAGGGATGAGTGGGGGGAGAAGCAGTTGGAGGCAAGACACCACAGTTGCTGCTCCTCCCCCTTCCCAGCAGACATATCCCCCCTATCAAAAAGCAAGTGGGGAAGATGTAAGCTGGGATTAAAGTGTCATTTGAAGCATGAACTGCATCCAGATGCACCACTGAGCTCCCCTCACACCTGCTTAAAACCTGGCAGAGACCTGTGCTCCCTGTCCACAACGCTTTGCAACTGGGATGCTGGCAGCTGGGATTTCACAAAATTATGTTTGGTTTTTCTTTCATTTGCTTTTTTCCTCATTTCCCCACCCTTATTTTCCTATGGAAACACAGGCTAATTTTCTCTGCTCCCCATCACTCTTTTTCCTTGGGGCTCAGGGACTGTCCTTAGAAATTGCATGGGTAAGTTCTTGGCAAACAGAGTACCAAATACTGAGCAATACCTCAGACCTACAATCCCAGCCCTGGACTCATATTCTGGGTGCTGTACAATTGAAATCTGCTCCTGCCTTCTCTTGCTCATGAGCAGAGAGGGGGGGAAAAGGACGGGATGAAAAAGAGGAAAGTGCTATATGATGTTTTCAGTTGTGAGCTTTTCTCAGCAGTCTGCCCGCTGCATCATTTTTGTAGGCATGGTGCCAGAGGCGAGCTTCAAAGAGGATTTGGGAGGGGAAGGGAGAGATAAGGAGGTGGGTTTCACCAGCCTGGAGTTGAGGGAGCAACTGATATGAAAGGTGATAGGAAATTAAATTTTGATTCAGTGCATGATGTAATTTCAGGGGGAGGGGAAGCAGAAAACCACAATTTTCAGCCATTTAAGACTTCTCGGTAACACAAATATGCCCTGTAAATTAGTAAAAGCAGGGAGAAGGTAAAAAAAAGGAGTTATTTATTTTATTTTACTTGGCTTATTTTTATGAGTTCTGTGGTCTAGACCCCCAGCTGCTGGAGATTGGTGCTGGGCACCACCAAACATCCAGCACAGTGTGTGGACAGTCAGCATCTTGTATACATGCTCTTGCTCTTGTATACATTTCTCTTGCTGGAGAAATTTCCTATCTTGGGCTCTTTCATCCGAGCTCCAGAGAGCTACTCAGGCGTAAAGCCAGAGTATGGCTCCAGAGTATGGTTCCAGATCTTTGCTGGATCAGGATTGTTATGGAGAGGCAGTCTTTCTCATCAATGTATATGAGACTCTGCATCTTATTTTTGCAAACACTTTCCTATCCTTAGAGCAAGGCAGGTATGTGGAGAGGTTACCTCATTTTGTGGTGCTCAGTGTTGTTGTGTCATAGCGGCTGGGAAGGTGAGGCAGCCATTGGTTTCCATGAGATATGTCTTAGGGCCAATGCATCTAGCAATTCTATCACCTTCCCCATTTGCTTTTGCAATCTGTTTAGCTTTCCCAGGAGAGTTTGGGTTTGACCAAGCAGGTGCTGGAGCAACTTATTTGGGTAGAACTGAAAAATAGATGAACACTAGAGAGAGCTGCAGCCAGATGTGCATGCCCCAGAGGTCTGCAGATGTTGGGATGTCCAGAGTAGCTTCTGAGGCACTTCTGCCTCCACAGGGGTTGGCATCTCCTCGGTCCCTCTGTATTGAGTGTCCCCGTCAATGCAAGAGTGGTTGTAAATAAGCCAAATGCAGCAAGTGATTTGGGGTTTTTTGCATGGCTTGCAGAATATGCCCAGGACAAGCAAGTGCTGGCATTAGGAATACCATCATTTTTAAGTGGAGCTTGGTCACTTTGGGCAGTCTCTGCCTGTTCCTATTGTGGTGACTCAATCATATCTTGTGTGCTCTGGAGCCATCCCCAGCTGAGTCCCATTCCCAGCTGTTGCTGCTCAATTCCTATGGTTAAATCACAGCTCTTCAGAAGCAAAAGGTAGCTTAGCCACACCTTTTGGTGAACACAGGATGTCCCCCAGCCCACCAACCTTGAGCAGCCCTTCTGCAGCCAGCAAAAAGCAGGGGAGAAAATGGAAAGATTTTGTGCTTCCTGGCAGCTCCTCCTTCTCTCCTTCAATCAGTAGTGGGAGGGAGCTGGGATGTGGAGACACGGGCGCCTGTGAGGAGACTGTCTGCCTGGCAAGGGACTGCTAGATGAGCTGCTGTGAAAGGACTGCAGGATGGGGATGGCAGGAGGGGAGTGGGCTGGAGGTGAGGAAAGGGGGGTACCATGTCTTTGAAGTTTGCTCTTCGCTCCATAGGCAGCTCAGGAAAAGTTGACAAAGCTCCATGGCCTTCCTTGGCACTCGGTGAGCCAACTCACTGCTGGCATTGACTTCAGTCAAGCTTGGGCTTGAAGTCAACGGCCTTGTGCCCACTGCTGCCAGCACTGAATTTGGCACCGTATCTGAAAGCAGCTCTTATTTTAAGCTTTTACTTCAGGGTTGGTTTCCCCCCACACACACTTCTCTCCCTCTTCCTCCTCTTTCTTTCTTTTTTTTTTTTTTTCAACCACATAAATCCTACTTCTCTGTTTGAGAAGGCCTTGCAGAACCAGGGGAAGCATTTACCAGGGGATGTGGTGTCTTTCCCAGGGCTTATGGTCCCCAGACTTGGACTGATGCAGGGCAGGATGGCAAGGGCATAGGCTGCCTCTGACTACCAGGAGCTTATCCAAGGTTATTGTAACACCCCTGCAAGCCTTTTCCAGATGAAAACCTGAGGAAATGAGGCTCCTGCAGATTAAAAACCTTCAATGAGATCAAATACAAAAACAACCCTCAATCTCTGCCTCTATTAATGTTTACCACACACTTCACTCTCCACAGCCACGTAATTTTGTCTAAATCTTTTTGTTTCACCCAAATCCCTGCAAGATTAAAGGGTTTAGGAATAGGCATTAAAAAGAGTGCCTTTTCAGAAAGCAAAGCTGACAATTTGGAGAAGAAAGTTCACGGTTTCCAGCAGTCTCTTTGTGAGACCTTCTGAGATCATGTCACACAAGGGAGGGTAGGGAGATGCTTCCAGAGAGAAGATTCTTCCACCTTTCAAACGTATTTTAAAGGACACCAATGTTTTGCTTCTCAATTCAAGGAGTTTTTCTCCTTGGCTTGACCAGGAGCAGTGTCCTACTCACAGAGTACCTTGTAAACCAAATAATGTATGACTTTCATTGACATCTGCTGAGATCTGAAGGTGCTTCTTCCTAAGCTGCAGCTCCTGTGAAAAGTCCTCTCATGGAGCCCAGACATGCAGGAATGGGCCCATACCTCTCAAAGGACCTAACACTGCAGAGCATTAATGTTTTCAAATTAATCTATTAACTGCCTGAGGTAATTAAAAGAGTAAGCGAATGTCATGATCCATCTATGCATATTTCCTCTGTAATTATGTTTATGGTTTTCTGTCGGTATCCATAATTTCAATTGAAAGACCTGCTGTGTTATTTAGAGAGCAAGAGATGTTTGGTTTAGGCCCTGTTTATTTAAAGGGATAAATCAAATATGTATATTTAAAAAAAACTGAAACAACCACCCCTCAGTTGTCTGGAGAATGAAGGATGGGGCAGGAGAATTAAGGGAGAAGAGTACAATGTTATCAGGAGGAAACAGTGAAAAACAGCATTTCCAGGGTCAAAGCAGGTAAAATCCCCTTTTCAGATGAAGGGTGTGAGTCCACAGAAAGTTGTCAGGGATTTTTTTCCCAGGTTGAGGAATGAAGGCTGTTCTACTAATTATGCCCTTGAGGGCTGTATTTTCAGGATGGCTGTGCCCCTTTGGCTCCAGTTTCCCTCTCAGTGCTGGTGATCAGTGGAGACTGGGTGAAGATAGGACAGAGACCCATCACCAAATCCTACCATGGACCAGACTCTCCTGGGGGTGTTTTTCTTTCCACAAATGGACATTGTTTCCCAGTAATGTCTTTGCAGGCAGTGGGTATTCCTCCCCTGATGCTGCCAGAATTTAGGAAGCAGGGAGGGGTGGTGCATTTCCACAGGGCGGGTTTAGAGTGAATGGAGTAGAGAAGATATTCCTCAATGTAGGACAGACACTGGGCAAACCTGGGTTGTCAGGGCATGGACTAGATGACCTGTGAGGCCTCTCACATTCCTGATCTGTGATTTATAAATGCACTTTTCAGTCTCAGCAAGTGACTACAGCAACTGAGTTTTCTTTTCTATCTCCATTGCCTTTTCCTTTTTCCTCTCCATGCTTGGAGATGTTTCCAATTATAGGTTCTCACAAGCAGAGGTGTGAAGGTTAGGCCTGGAAGATGTTCAGAAAACACCTTCCTGCATCTTGCAGTTTTATTTTTGGTAGGCTTCCTGGAGCTCAGCTCATTCTATGAGAAAAATCCATTGCTGCCATTTACTGAGTTCTCACCAATCGGAAGGTATTTTCCCTCTTCCATGAAGTACATGGCCTTCTTGTTGCATTATAAAACTTCTTCTCTAATGGTGATCACATCAGGCCATCTGTAATAATACAGTCTCATTGCATCACATCCTCTTTTTTCACACTGAGGATGAGTTTCGGTCTGAATTCTGCTTTCATCCCAACCTGTAGGTGGTTGTTTCTGCTGTTCATGACTTGTCTGTAATGGTGAGATAGAGGTACCTCAGTGTAGCCTTCCAGGTCCTTTAAAGAGGCTGAAGACCTCTATAAAGGATCAGAAAATGTGATGCAGGACCTAGGAGATATATGCATCCTTCCGGAGGGCCAGCTAAAATGCTCCAAGGCCTCTCAAGTGCCACCCAACACCTCTGATTAGAAAACTGAGCTGGTGCCTCATAGTACAGCCTCTCTCAGAGACTTGGAATGTTCCTCATGTGCCTGAAGTTAAGGCTTTGAAGCTCTCTCACTCCTGCCACACCCTGCCTGCTTCCCTTGCTGCTGGGACATGCTGTGCCTGGAGTATTTATTGTTTTTACTCTATTACTGATGAGCTGCTTTGGCCTTTTGCGTGATTTGTGTTTCAGCCCATTCCTGGGAGTTGCTGATAGGCTTTCTGGGATAAGTTTTCACAGATCCCTGGTGTCAAGTGCTAGGGGTTGGACATTTCTCATTCAGCTCTGTGCTTATACCATTCAGATGTCTGTGTCCCTGCTCGGTGTCTGGGTTTTCTATACAGAGCAGAAAATGACCACTTCTAAGTCATGATGGTATCTTACTGTAGATCTCAAAAGCACAAAATGCTAACTACTTCCTAGATGTGGCCTTTTGCTTTCCATGGGCTAAAGAAGGACCCTAAAGGACTACTGTGTGGTTCACACTGTAGAGGTTTGCAGTCAGGTGACAGTCATACTATTCAGAGACTCATGTCTCTACCTTCAAGGACGTGATCTCTCTGAGATACCTGAACACCCAGCACATCACCAATAAGTTTTGTCTCTACCAGCTCAGGTTCACGTCTAAAGCAGGATGAGTTGCCTTCTGGAGGGGGCCCTCTCCAAATGGAACATTGCATGAACGCCAGTGTGTACAGGACTGAGATGAACCACAGGGCAGAATTTCTGATGGTTAAATCGTAGAATCATTTAGGTTGGAAAAGATCTCTATGATCATTGAGTCCAACCAATAACTTAACACTGCCAAGTCCACCACTTTTTCCTTTCCCTTAAAATTCACTGGTGAGGACTTCTGTTTGTAGTATGTTTAACAGACCTCTTAAATATGTGTATGATGTATATATTTATGTAGCTAGCAGAGTGGTGGTTTCCCTTCCAATTATCTAGTTTCCAGAAATGCCAAACTCTAGTCACCTGGGAATTTGTCAGTGAAGGCCTATTCAGCCCCAGCAAGGACTGTAGCTTTTCCCTGCTGGAAGAGCAGTTGGAATTTGCAGTTAAGCACAGCCCCAAGGGAGCTCCTACATACACAGCATCTGGTTCAAGCCAACGTGAGAGAACTGGTGGAACATAGATATGTTTTCTTGAAAACTGAAGATCAGAGTTAATACCTCCAGTTTTGGTAAGGGCTCAATTTTAGCTCTGTTTCCCTCTCATTTAACTTCTGAAGGATGTGGACGTTACAGTAATAAAGTGAAATGCACCCCAAAATGTGTTTGCTAATAAGCCAAACTAACCAAGATGGCTTGGGATGAATCTGAAAGCCAACACATTTAACAAGGAGAGAAGGAAATATGTGTTAAAGTTGTGTTGCCAGGATCAGATGCCAGTTATTGACGCAGCCAGCTAGAAGGTTGTTTTATGGGAATTAATAACTTTTATGACTACCCTAAGAAAGCCATAAAGATACAAAGAGAGTTACACACCAGGCTTCTGCTGATCATTGTGGGTGCTCAGGGAAGAGGAGCACAGCCCTGTAAGATGCATGTCAGCATTTGTTATTTTTTTAACCTGGAAAATTGGCAATTGGACAGTAGAAGAACCACCACTTTGGGATGTTGTTCTTTTCTTCCATGGTAACATATGTGCTGGTATTCATGGATCCCTTCTCAGATTTGACTGTGGTACTCTCTCTGCACATACTCCCACTGAGCTTTTGCACTATGGTTTTTGGAGACTAGAGAAACAGACTTATCTATGTGCAACAGTGATGGAATCGGTGGAGGCCCTTGGCATTAACTCTAAGTGAAAGCATATGTTTTGCAAATTTGGTGATTTTTCCCTAGGCCTCACAGGGGATTTTCTCCATAATTAATTACATGACATTTAGCATAATCCTTTGAGAGTGTGTGAGACAGATGCTGAATGCAAAACACTGATAACACCAACGTTGCTTTTTTCCTCCCCAAATGCCACAGTCTTGGAGAATCCAGATTTCTTTTATCTGGATGATGGGTCATTTTTCACTCTGTTGGGAGGTCTGTGCTCTTCATTCTTCAGCAAAAAACCTTCCCCATAGAATTTACACATCCAGTTGACTTGACTGGACGCCCCTGGAGTTTTGTCGAGACTTCCCTCAATAATGGAGAGAATGCTAAAGGGTGTTTCTTCCCACCCACCTTAAGTGCCTACTTTATATGAGATAAATCACTCATCATAGTTGCTCATCTTTCTCATCAGCTTTTACATCTATTTACAGAAAGCTTTAATTAAATCAGGTGAACATAGGCAACTGGACTGGGAGTGGAGAAAAGAATGTTGACCTGAAGATTAAATTTTTTATGTGTTTTAATGCTTTTTTGCATGTGCTTGTCTCCTCAGAGCTCTGTCCAAGACCCCTTTGGCTTTGACCCTGAATCAAACCCAGCACTGCAAGCAGCTTGAAGGCCTGGTGGTTTCTCAGGTGCAGCTGTGCCGCAGCAACTTGGAGCTAATGCAGACCATTATTCAGGCAGCACGGGAAGTGATAAAGACCTGCCGTAAAACTTTTTCAGATATGCGGTGGAACTGCTCTTCAATTGAGCTGGCTCCTAACTACCTGCTGGACTTAGAGAGAGGTAAATAGCACTTCTGGCTCAGTTGGGACTGGAGTCAGTAGAGTCAGCCTCTGTGTATGTGTGTGTGTGCTGGAGATAGGAAGGGTCTTGCTCCTGGGAGGCCATGGAGGGACTACAAAGCCTACTTGTCCTGTTCTTTGAGACCATATTCATCATGGTGCCAATCATGCCCAGACACTCTTGGGTCCAAGACCTCGTCTACCACAACTTTTACAAAGCAGACCACCATTCTGGTCTGTTCCTCCCACTGGGAGCCATGGGATGAGCACAGGAGCAAAAGGAGGCAGGAGAGTTCAGGGAAGGGCTTATCCACATGCCCCAAGAGCAGGTCACACCACAATGAACAAGATGCCTAAATTCATGTGACTCCTTGCCCTTCTGGGATGTTGCCTTACGTTGAAGAGTTCACTTAGGAGATGCGCTCCGAACTAGTGGTGCCATGGGGCATCTCAGATGCAGTGGGTTGGTGTGTTGGCTGCTCTGTGAAAGACTGTGTGAATCTCTTTTTGGGGAACATTTATCTGGCCCAGGAGGCTGAGCTGGAGTTCTTGTCTCTTTCAGGCACAAGGGAGTCAGCATTTGTGTATGCCCTCTCTGCTGCTGCCATTAGCCACACCATTGCCAGAGCCTGCACCACCGGGGACCTCCCTGGCTGTTCCTGTGGTCCCATCCCAGGTGAGACACCTGGACCTGGGTATCGATGGGGAGGATGTGCAGACAACCTCAACTATGGTCTTATCATGGGGTCCAAATTTTCAGATGCTCCCATGAAGATGAAAAAATCAGGATCACAAGCCAATAAACTGATGCATCTGCACAACAGTGAAGTAGGGAGACAGGTAACAAATCCACAAGAGTTATTGTACTTGTACAATCATCTGTAGTGTTGGTCACTCGGTGAGGTTCAGTGTCTCTATCAGCTAGCGAAAGGAGTAGGTTTCTCCTGGATTGCTCTGAACTCCTTTGGCCTGCTGAAAATGGTGGCTGTATAACTCACTCTGTGACTCAGGAAGTCCCAAATGCTATTATCAGCCCTGTTTAACCGTGTGTGGGATGTCTCATTGCCACCTGTTGCACAGCTAAGGTTGGCTCTGGCTTGCTTACCCCAAAAGGTGTGGTGGGGATGGGTCCCATAGTGCTCTGCCAAGGGCGTTGCGTGCGCAAAGTGCTGCGTAAATGTGGAGGATTATCATCTGCCAGATGCATCCAGCAGCAGTTGCCTCCAGCCATCCCCGCAGCCAGGAGGGAGGATTTTTTTCCTTTTTAAACTGCTATGCTAGTGATTATTCTCATATCTGGCACAAGCTGCTTTTAACAGCTTGCATCCAGTGGAGGGATAATGCTTACCATGTGCAGTGCCTGGAGTGCACTGATGTGCAAATCCCTATAGCAGGCCTCCATGCAGCTGGAGAAATGGATGGGGGGGGCTATAAAACTGATCCCTGCACCCATCTCTGGGGCTCCAGTAGTTCCATAGACTGCTCCTACTGCACAGTTTGGCCCTTCCAGGGCTGCCTGTGCAGACAAACTTGGAGCATGCTGAGCTCATAAGTAGCTTGCTATGTAACTACAGGCTGAATCCACCTTTGCAGAGCACAACCATGCTGAACTTTCCCTCCCTGGCTCTTTATTTTTTTCTACTATTCCCACACTATTCAGTTTGTTTGTTCAGGGTTTGGGGTTTTTTATATTTTCTTTTATTTTTGTAATGTCTTTTGAGTTTTTGTTTCAATTGCAAAGGGCAAGTTTTTGTTTGGGACATTGCGTTGCCATGGCTGGTGTATTCAGCCCTTCCTGGCAGCATCCTGCCATGTCCCACCAAAATGAGAATTTCAGTGCAGAATCAAAGTAATAGACTATTTTGGCCCCATGACCAGCAGAAAGGCAGGATGAGAGTGCCCTGAATTCAACAAAGCCATGACATGTCTCTTACCAAAGCCCAAAGCTGCTGGAGGTTGAAATTGATGTTAATTATCTATTTATGGAATACTTTAGTATTCATCTCCTTAGGAATTTAGAGGGTGGAAATGCAGCCCAATATAGATATCTATCAAAATTCAAGATACTCTTCTGTCTTCTGGCTGTAAGGGAGCCATTGTGAAAGTAGTCCTGGACTGATAGTGATCACCAAAGAGCTGTAGGATTTCATTCCCTTGGCAAAGTAGCCACTCTAGACTGCCTGTGCAGAAAAGAGAACAGCAGTACTTTTCTACAGCAGTCCCTGCGAAGGAAGTGCCTTCACTAGCAAGCTTGTGGGATGTTTGGAGGTAAGAGAAGGGCATTTCCTAACTCCTGCATTCCTTTTTGCAGGTCTTGAAAGCCTCTCTTGAAATGAAATGTAAGTGCCATGGAGTTTCTGGGTCATGCTCTATCAAGACCTGTTGGAAAGGCCTTCAAGAACTGCGAGACATTGCACTGGACCTCAAAAACAAATATTTATCTGCCACCAAGGTCGTTCACCGGCCCATGGGCACACGCAAATACCTTGTGCCAAAGGATATTGATATCAGGCCAGTTAAAGAGACAGAGCTGATTTACCTGCAGAGCTCACCTGATTTCTGCATGAAGAACGAAAAAGTGGGATCACATGGGACCCAGGACAGGTGAGGACTTCTGCAGTGGGTGCTCACTGGACTCTGACCCCAAAGAGGAAAGGGCAAGAGGGGAACATGTATGAATAATGGAGAACTGGGGAGGTGGCATACACATGCAGGTAAAGCACATCTCTAACATAAAATATGATTTACCAATGCCTAACCCTGTTAATGGTGGCTGTGGCCAAGAGAGGGCTGCCGACACATTTTCCATTACACAATCAGGCACAAGATACATTTCAGAATTCCCCAGGCAGCTCACCTCCCTGGGAACTTGTAAGGATCAAGCAACTGCTTTATGCTGTGTTGAGTGTCAGTCATTTCTTGCAGCCACTGCTGATTAGACGAGTTGTCACTCTAAGGCTCCTCTAAGTAGGCAAATGTTAACCCAGTTAGAACCAGCGCTCCTAGATTGCCTTAAAAAAACCCCCAAAATTACAAAGATGATATTTAATTTTTTTCTTCTACTGCATATTAAAGGTCCAGGTGTGTTTGTATTGCTTATGAATCTGCAGAGGAATTTATTGCATTAATATTAGGGATTTAAGGTCCTTATGGTCTAGCCCAGCCTTCACTGGGCAGCATACTGTCCCCCTCCACAAGCAGCAGACATGCCTTTCTCTTCCCACCGTCTGTTTAATTTCCTCAAAGACAAACTAATTCAACATTTCAACAATCTGGGTATCTCTAGGTGGGCAGACCCACCTGATCTCTCTAGAGCAGACTCATCAACAGCCAAAAAATTGTGTGTTTCCAGAATTTTCCTAATTTCTGTTAGGTGGCTGCAATGGCTGGATTTCAACCTCTCTCTTTAGTTGCTATCTTGTTGGCTTACCTTTCTTTAGGTAGTTCTCATAATGCTTCTTTGCTCTTTCTGTTATTTCATGGTGGAGGCTCAGGCAAGTGACAAGGAGTATGTGCCTGGCCTTTTCTGGGATGCCTTCCTTTTAATGTAGTGTACATAGTGGTATTTGGACCATTATGGTTCAATGGAGAGAAGATTTTGCTGAAATGAAATGACCCAAATGCAGAAAAGATAAACAATATATGCATGTGGGGATGTGGCAGCTGGGGACATGGGTTAGTGGTGGCCTTGGCAGTGCTGTGGACTTGATTTTAGAGGGCTTTTCCAGCCTAAATGATTCTGTGATTCTGCATTAGCATTTAACTGGTGGAGCTGATCAGTAGATAAGACAGCTGAGTGAGACAAGTCTGTCCTGTCTGTCCCCTGATATTTTATGACAGTTAATGTCCTGTATCCTCTGACATCAATTGCTGGACTGCTCTACAACAGCACTTATCCGACAGCTCTGTGGTGGAAACACCAGGCTGATCTTCATCACCAGTCCAGCAGTGGAGCAGTAATTATCAAGTGAAGATGTTTATAAGTCACTGAGAGTAGTAGGGAAAAAACATGTACTGAAACTGGTTTCTGAAGGAAAATGTCATCTGAGTGGAAGTGAGGTTTTTGTGGATTTGTATGGATTTTGACATATTTGTGTCTTGAAAAAGATCTCTTTGTTGTGCCTTTCTGTTTTGCAAGGAAAAAATTGGTGAAGATTATTTGGAAATTAGTTTTATAGGAATTGCATTAAATGAACAGGTTGTGTTAAAACAAAGCTGAATTCATTACAGATTTGCCAAGTAAAACATTTTCCATGAGCTGAAATCCTTTCAAGGGACAGGGAGGTGTGACTTCTTCATCTAATCTTATTTTACAGCAGATTTCAACTTTATATCCCATCTAGGGATGAAAAATATGTCAGGGTCCTGAATTTTTTTTTCCTTATGAGGAAAGTAAAATGTGTATTGCAGGCGTCCATTTATCCTGAGCTGGACGACAGCCGTGATTGTGAACCTGCCAGCCAAGGGTCCACAGGAAGTGAGATTGAGTGAGGATTTAGAAGACCAAGATATTAAGGCAGGAGGGGATGACTTTCAAAAGGAACTTGTCAAGAAATACTTCTCATTCTCAGATGTGCAAGATGGTAATGGCCATGGGAGGGGAGGAGGCTGAGATAGTCCCATGCTGAGCTGCAGGCATCACTCAGGCCAAGTGTTAAGGTCGTGTGTCGTTGGGCTTGTTTTCATTACAATCCATTTGCAGCCTCTTGAGAAGATGCCTGGTGTCTCAAAATTGGCATGTGTAATACAAGCCGAAGCAACTCCTTTCCTGAGCTAAATTAGTAGATTAAATAAGTGTAAAATACACACAGTGTGTTTGAAGATTGGTCCGTACTTCCTGGGGGGAGCAGGGAAAGGGAGGGAATCTGTCCTAGTCTCCTCCTCCCATGGATGCCTTTTTCTCTTTGCAATTTTTCTCTCATGAAGAGGGTGCCTAAATGCATTTTAAATGTGGTGGCTCTGTTCCAGCCTGCCGCAGGGCTGCAGAGATAATGCCTAATTACAGGGATAAGGTAGCAGGAGCACAAAAGGGATGCTGTTAGAGAGAGGGCATGGCAAAATGTGGTTCATGCTTACTCCAGAAAGACATAAAAATGCTCACATGGGAATAACTCAAACGTGTTTTTATTTTATGAGTCAAGTCTTGGAGGCATTTGAACATTTTCTCTTTATGCATATCAAAATTTTCTGGAGATAGATTCCGCTGTTTCCTAGTAGTCTAGTTTTTAAGGCCTGTCATGGCAATGGAGCCAAAAAGGGGGTTTTTTGTTGTGGTCCCTCATTTGATCTACTTTCTTTTCAATCACCTTCCCATTTCCTTTCTGGCTTTTTCTGGGTGCAGAGGTCAGTCCATGCCTGGGCTGTTACAGTGCAGTCTCCTATGTCCACAGCCCAGGAGACTTCGTTCTGGGCATCTTCAGTATTTTCCAGCCCTGCTTTCTGCCTCCAAAGGGATTCAGAGGGGACAATATGCCATTAACAAGCCCTTTTCCTGTTCCTTGATTAAAATAGTCATACTGATGCATTTTTGTGACAAAAAACAGCAGTTTTGCAGCATATCCAGGAAAAGTCCTTTTCCTCCTCCCTCACCCCAAGTTCTGGTTCTTGCTCATAGCATGCTGGAAACAGAACAGAGGTTGATGGTTAAGTTGCAACACCTTGGACGTATTGGATTTCGCTGTATGCTGTAGGAAACAATCCTGTACTGCCAGGTGGGTGGAAGGGATAATCTAATTTGTGATCCCTCTAATGTGAGGGATCATATTATGTAGACTTATTGTGTGTTTTTCAGGCAGGAAAGGGAATTGAATTACCTTGTAGATGAACCATATGAAAATCCACTCAGAAAATGTGCCCCCGGTTACTCAAAAGCCTTTTGGAGTTCTTTCCTGAAAGGATTTCAAAGCCTTCTTCAGAACAAGCCTGAAACATTTTCTAAGACACTTTGGAGCTTTTTAGCTTGTAGAAATTTAGAAATGGTTTAGAAATCTGCATGCCTCCAAGTGCTCAGGGTGTATCCAGATTTCAAAGTCAGGGAACTAAACTCAAACCTGAGGTTTGAGGCATCTTTGAAGTGCTCAAAGGCTGATTAAGGAGCTGATTTTTGCAACCAGTATCCAAATCTCCTGCAAACAAGACTTACTGCCACATTGACTCCAGCCAAACTCTGTGTGCTTATATACCACCATCACATTTTCATAACCAATTAAAAATGGTCTGGAGAAAAGTCTAAAGAAGCTGATCTGTGAAGCTGCAAGTAAAACTTTCAATAAAAGAAATCAACCACTGAGAAAAAATGTAAATGTTCCCCTTCTCAGAGATGTCTTGGACAAAAGCACTTTTTCATCTTTTAACAAAGTAGTTAAGTTGCTCCAGCTTTGAGTAAATGAAAAATAATAGCAGATTATAAAATTTAGATCTCTTTTGTGAGAAAACAAGCAAAAATATGAATCTTCTTTATAAGTAGGGTGCAATGTATCATGTTTCAAAGGCTGTTTAAGATTCCTTAATGAATCCAATGAAAGGGAAATTCTGCCATGCATGCAAAAGCATCCAGCCCCTGAAGCCTTGCAGAGATAACAGAGCTGTTTATTACTGATCTTTCCCAGAGCAGTTTTGGAATCAAGCCGAATGTGGAAAGGAGCTCTCTGAGGCTGCAGAAATCGGGCTGCAACAAACAATATGCTGCAGCTTTACTGGGTTGATCAGCCACTGCTCCTCAGCCGACTCACTGTGGCAAAGAATGTGGCTACTCTCTGGTGACTGCTCCTTGCTCACATATCCTTTCTTTACAGCAATATAAAATATTAGTCACAAATGTCTTAGGTGGGTATGCTTTCTTGGATATGAACATACATGAAGTTGGCTGAGCATGCATCTGCTGCTCAGTTTTCAGTATTCAGCAGCCCTTGATACCGCTTCTTTCCTGCTACCCCAAAAATATGCTTTGCATTGTGTGATAGTGTGGCGGCTGTCCAGCCTGTGGAAGAGAATGCTCTGGGGAGACTTTAAAGCCCCTTCCAGTGCCTAAAGGGGCTCCAAGAGAGCTGGAGAGGAACTTTGGACAAGTGCTTGGAAGTGACAGGACAAGGGGGAATGGCTTCCCACTGCCAGAGAACAGGGTTAGATGGGATACTGGGAGGAAATTCTTCCCTGTGAGGGTGTTCACTGGAACAGGGTGTTTAGAGAAGTTGTGACTGCCCCATCCCTGGAAGTGTTCCAGGCCATACTGGATGGGACTTGGAACAACGAGTGGAAAGTGTCCCTACTCATGGCATGGGAGTTGGAACAGGCTGATCTTGGACTACATTGTCCCCCTGTACTGAGCACTGGTGAGGCTGCACCTCAAGTACTATGTTAGTGTTGTTCTCCTTACTCCAAGGCAGACATTGAGGTGCTGGAGTGTGTCCAGAGAAGGGCTCTTTGAGGGGTCTAGAATATAAGTCCTATGACTGAGAGTACTGGCATTGTTGAGTCTGGAGGAGGCTCAGGGGAGACCTTATGACACTCTACAACTCCCTGAAAGGAGATCATAGTCAGGCCATGGTCGGTCTCTTCTCCAAGGAAACCAGCAATAGGACAAAAGGAAATGGTTTCAAGTTGCACTGAGGGAGGTTCAGGTTCAAGTTTAGAAAGATTTTCTTCAGTGATAGATTGGTTAAG
Organism: Lycocorax pyrrhopterus obiensis; assembly: GCA_014706295.1. NCBI lineage: Eukaryota > Metazoa > Chordata > Aves > Passeriformes > Paradisaeidae > Lycocorax > Lycocorax pyrrhopterus. The sequence goes on from JACSVZ010000001.1 coordinate 102,578,723, forward strand.
CATTGAAACAGGCTTCCCAGGGAAGTCACCAGCCCTGGAAGTGTTTAAAAAAATGAGTGAACATGGCACTTTGTCATATGGTTAAGTGGACTTGGTGGTATTGAGTCCAGGGTTGGACTTCATGATCTTGGAGGTTTTTTCTGACCTTAATGATTCTATTCTATGATGCTATGATCTTCAAGGTTCCCTTCCAACCCAAATCACTCTGTGATTCTTTGATTATGTAGGCAATGAAATTTCTTAGCAGAAGCACTCATATGTAGCTGGGGAAGAGTAGTAGTTATGGGTAGACAACAGCATTTGATGTTTGGTTTTTTTACAGCTTCTTTTAGTTTCTGTTAGTAAGAGCACAGGATAAGATGAGCTTTGAGTAAGTTATAATGTGTTCAATGATAGTTGTTTTTGGAACAGTTATCAGATGCGCTACCCTTTTTTGATGAGATTTGACAAATTCTGATTAAGAAATAGCAAATAATGCTTTTGTGAGTGTCCCAGAGGAACTGGAGGAAACCTGCTCTAGCTAAAAATGTCCTTGTACGTAGCAGGGGGGCAGGTGAACTAGATGGCCTTTAAAGGTCCCTTCCAACCCAAACTATTATATCATTTTATGAAAGTCAGAAAAACATTAGCTTTCTGTTTCTCCCACCTTATTTAGGTGTTATTCCTACTTTCCCAGGCAACGTGCTTGCAGCTGGTGCCCATTTCAGTAGTTGGGCCAGCTGTGCTTTTTTTTTCATTAGCTTAGTTAATGTGTGGGGAAGACTGAATTCTTCCTACTTTGAGAGACATGAATTTGATTGTAAAGTTTCCTGAACAGGTTTGTGAATAACAAGTTTACTTGTGAAAAGAATAATTTCACACAGTAAAATTGCTATGGATAATGAATCTAGCTCTCTTAAACATTTTTAGTCCCTCTGCAACCAAATGGCATTGGAGTGAGAGAAAATTTGGTCTGGGAATGATTTTCCACAGACCTTGATCTTTTCAGGAGCACGACTGAACTGAGACCACCTAGGCTGTTACTGAAGACGTTTCTCTACTCTGCTCTTAAAAGCTGTTTCCCTAAACAACCTGTTCCAGGGTTTTACTATCCTCAGTGTTAGGCTTTTCTTAATGAAAATTTAACTAAACATAATCTAAAATAAAAATAATAATTTCTTGTACTCTTTCCTTGGCATATAAAAAACATTTTTGCTCTCTCCTTGTCGCAATAATCTTTTATAGAGGGGAAGACACCTCTTCTTACATACTTCTCTAAATCAGTTCCTTCATTGTTTTCTACTTTCTGAACTGCTCCTCTGGCTCCCCTAGGAACATTCCCACGTTTAGCTGCATCTTTCTCAAAGTGTGTTGCTTACTTTGCACTTTAATCCACTGTTACAAAATGCCCTCAACTCCTTCTTCCCTAGCATTATCCCCAAATTTTGAAGCTCACTCTCAACTCCTCATTAATGAAAATACAGGCTGGTTCCAGGATCTCCCTTGACATCTCCTCACTGACATATGCTATTGATAACTCTTTCTCGTACAGTTGTTTAGTGTCAGTCTCCAGTCATTCCTTGTGGATGAGAACGCAATTTAAAACTAGGTAAGATTTTGCCCTCAAAATCTTATATGAAGCTGTGACCTTGATGTATTTTTAGAAATGTCCATTGTGTTACATATCTCCTGAGGGATTTGAATTATTTTTCTCTTTCTTTCTTTTATATACTGCTGCATTACTTGATATTACTGGAGCAAGGGGCACCAAAGAAATAAAGAGGAATTTGATTTAAAAGAGAAAAAACCATTACACAGCAGTACCGTGTTCTGGGATTTGGGACTGCTGGAGTTCATGAAGGCAGATGGTTTCCCTGTGGTCAGAAAGGGCTGAGAGAATCACACAGCCAAGGGGATGAGATGTCAAGGAAGGAACATCTCTTCTATCATCCCTAATGCAACAGCCCAGGTGCTGGTGGTGTATGAAAAAAAGGACTACAGAAAGTGCTCAGATTTATGTTTTACTCCTGTAACAGCATCTCCCTCATCCACTGGGAGATGCACTGGGCCAGAAAGGCAGTTGCTGTGCCCCAGAATTACTTTTTTTATGTCCTCATAAAAAAGTCCTTATCAATAGGACTGATGGAGTAAGGTTCCAGTGGGTATGTCATCCCTGTTATCATATGTCATAACCGTGGGTGACAGTACAGAGTTGGCCTCAGTTTGGATCCCAGGTGCCAGCTGTGCAACCAAAAAAAATTTATCCTTCTATCTGCTGTTGGGACAGAGTAAATAGGGATCCACAATGAAGTTGTGTGACATTGTTAAGTTGAACTTCATCGATCTTAGAGGTCTTTTCCAACCAAAATAATTCTATGATCTCCCCATAGCTTTTAAAATTAAAATCCACACTCTCCATCTGCGGGAAGACTCTTAGAAGATCTGGGATGTCCTTCACCACCTCTGCTGAGGAGCCACCCCCATGATGAAGCTGTATGGTGTATTGCAGTGCTTCTGCAAATGAGGGCTGGAAAGGGGAGATTTTGGACAGGCATATTGAGTGGGATTTGTCCAGCCAGCAATGCTGACCTTCTCCCTTCTTAAAGAAGAAAAAAGCACTGTGACAATGTGAAAGCCTGTTCGTGAGCCAGAACTTTGGCTGGGATTACTGCCGAAGCATAATTTCTCAACAGTCTTCCAAGTGCTTCTAGAAGTTACAGTGTGGTGTTAAGATGCAATCACCTCCCTTTATGTTTTCTCTCCGAGGCTCAAGAGGAGGGCATTTCTCTGAGTTGCTGGAATTATGCTGGACCAGGCCCAAAACAAATGAGATTGAACTTAACCCATCAGTGGGGAGCCTGGTGAGATCACAGCCATAGGCTCTGAGAGCCAATGTTCAGGGCAGCTTCTGTGGGTAAACTCTGGTCTTTGGACTCCTTTGTCTTCCCCCACTGGCTGAGAAACTACCTGTTTCATCTTGTTTAATGAAAGATGAACATAATTCATATCCAGGCCTATGCTTTAAAACAGAAAACAAAATCTCTGCTTAGTGGCAATGTCAGGAAAGTTTTCTAGAAGCCCATATAGGTTTATGATGGGGTCAAAAGCTTTGTTTTGGCTATTCAACCCATCCATTCTGAATGTCCCCATTTCCTGATACCAAACTGAGGGAAGCTTGAGGATTTATTTAATAAGATTTTGCTTTTTTCCTTTCTTTGTTTCAGGCTGTGGGGAATGGGGAAGGTATATGGGAAGGCATATCTCCTACTAGATCCACTTTTTTTTTTTTGGCAAACCACAGGAGTGGATGGAGGGAAAGAGAGAATCCCAGGTCCCAGTACAGCAGGTAGAAGAGTTTTGCTCTCTATTTGAATGGGGTAAATATCACTGTTGTGTGCTCTGTATGTTTGGGGAGTGAATGTCCACAGCGGTGAGCTGGAGTCAGGACCCATATTCCTTTTCTTGGCCATTTTAGTAAGCTCCCAGCATGAAGTGGCATGGATGCACTGCACATCCCTCACCATGCTTCTGCAGACTCCCCCATCCTCCTTAGGTGAACCTCCAGGAAATAACCTTTCCATCCACTAGCAAAGCTGAGTAAGGTTGACAAATACCCTCCCCTCTTCTACTGTCAACACACCTATATTTGAACCTTTGCTCTGAATACTTAATACATTTATTAATACATTTATGAGGAGTCATTTGGAGGTTTCTTGTGGAGGGGCCCCAGCTCACAGGGGCACTAACAAGGCCTTCGGTTTAGCATTAGGCAAACACATTCAGTGTGGCTGCACACTTCAGCTTCAGTAGAGGCTTTCAAAGGTTTGTAAATATTTACACACACTCCCGAATGAGAGTGAGTTGGGGGGGCCTTTAAACACTGAACCTGGAGAGGAATGTGAATCAGAATAACAAACAGGAGGCAGAAAAAATGAAGGAAGAGCAAGAACAAAATCTCCACACTTTGCTAACCCCACAACTTCTCCTAAAGCATTACCTCATGAGCAATTCCTATAAATCTCATGGATTTGTTTTCATCTGTTAATAGCCCAAGGGTCCAACTTATGCTCCTCTCTCCTTTTCCTGCCCCAAAGTAACCTTAGAGTGTTTCTGTCCAAAACAGTCACAAAATAGCCACACAGAATAAGATTTAGGAGAGATGTCAGCAATTATCCCACTCAATAAACCACCTTTCTTACAGTAGTTTCAAAAATCCATCAAGTTCACAGCCCCATGGTGTTGGGTACATACCAAAAAAGTGCAACCATCTGACCAAACATGAACACGTCCATCCTGGGTTCTCTATCCAGTCTATGGAGATATTGTGTCTCTATGACATGGTTCATCTCATCCAAAAGTCAATGCCTGTGCACTTTCATGTCCAGTGACCCAGCCTGGAGTATTTTAGGAAATGGGATAGATGGTTTTTGAGGACAGCTGTGAAATGGTAATCAATGGATCAATGAAAGAGATTCCTCAGTTCATTAATTGCTTCTGAAAACCTCAAGCCATTCACTGGCAAGCAGACAAAATGAGGGAACCCAACACAATAGCTGATTTATCCCACTGAGTCTAGCTTTAATTAAAAGCAGAAGCAAAACAAGCAGTGAAAGTCTGTGTGATATTTGGTGACTTGTCATCCTACCCTGTGCTCCTGCCACACTTCCTGTTCCTGAGTCAGGACTCAGGGTGTTTTGGGGCCAACTGCCCAGCTGCTCATGCCGTGCTGGGAGAAAATCAAAGGGAAAAAAGTGCACAGTCCAGCCCTGCTAGTAGTGGTTGTGATTTCCCTGATAGGGTCAGTGCTGCATAGTGGCTGTAACAGCCTGCTCAGGACTTTCCCCAGCCTGGGATCCTTGGCATGGAACCTGGTCAATACTACCTGGCTGCAGGGTTCCTTCTTTGCCCTTTTCAGGTTAGGCAGTGGTGGACAAATACCAGTGTTTGTTCTTTACAGTCTCATCTTCTTCCAGCTCCTTTCAGACAGTTTTGGAGCCTGCCTGGGAACACAGATTGTTTGGAATGATTAGTTCTTTTTGTGGAGGTATCCCAATTGCTTCGCTCGTCTGCGTGTGCGGGAGCAGCCTGGCCCAGCTGACAGGCAGCCTGAATGCTGTCAGGCCCAAACTGAGAGTCAGAACAGGAGTTTAATGTTATTTTGGGTGTCATAGCAGGTAATGTGAGTGCAGCCCGGGGCTTCTCCTGCCACCCTTGCAGGCGTAGGGGGCTGTTGGCTTGGTGCTCGCTGTGCTGGATTCACCCAGTGACTTGCAGAGCTGTCAGGCCCAGCAACACCACAGGGCAGTGATTTGGGAATCCCTGCAGGAATTTGCACTCGCTCACAGCATTTTCCTTCTTCCAGACAATGCAACAAGACTTCCAATGGGAGCGACAGCTGCGACTTGATGTGCTGTGGCAGAGGCTACAACCCCTACATGGACAAAGTGGTGGAGCGTTGCCACTGCAAATACCACTGGTGCTGCTATGTGACCTGTAAAAAGTGCGAGAGGACTGTCGAGAGATATGTGTGCAAGTGAAAACCCTCCTCTGCCCACCTGGGAGCTGAGATGGCAGCGGCACCCCAGCACTATTCAGAGAAAACATTTCCTTGACTAGACATCATTTATCTTATAAAGACACAGACTTGAGGAGAGATGGTAGGAGGAAAAGCAACAATCATACCAGTAAAAATAAGAATGTAAAAGCAACAAACCCACAAATATTTCCCCCCACCAATAAAATGCTCTCTGAGAAGACAAAACTTCATTTGGGATGGTATCTTCTTCCAAAATATTTCCTGTGGTTGCCAATGATGTCCAGCCCTCAAGTGCCTTAGAATTCTGAGAAATAAATACAGAAACTTTTCCTGGGGGAAAAAAAACCAACATTTGTTTGACAATAATTAAGGCTCACACCTGCCTACGCCTTCTAGCACAGGTACTGAGTCTCCATTAGGACCATCCCAGAAGGGAAAATGCTACAACTTTTCAGCAGTAACTGCCTTTGTTACCAAAGACTTAATTTTCAGCAGGCAATCATCCACTCTGAATGATTAAAGTGGAAAGATTTCAGGTCAATCCCCTGAAATGAAAAACTAATTTTAATCTTTCTTCTACACAGGTCTGTGACTTTGAACTTTTTGCTGAAGGAAAATAAGTCCTTGATTTGTCCAGGCTGGACAAAATTCAGCCATGAAAAAAATCCCCTGGAATCCTGGAGGCAGTGAGAGTAGGGTAGGCTGAGAAGGACTTTACGGGGTCCACAAGACAGTAGTGGAGCCATTAGGGTAAAATAACAAAGTGAAGTCCAAGTCCAGTGAGAAAGTAAAAAAAGCAAGCTCCTGCTCTCTATCTCTTTGCCCTTTGGGTGTGACACCCTTAGTCACTGACGTACTTCCACACTGGCCCATCAAGTCCTTGGGGAAATATGCCACTGGCTCTTTCCCCCACAAAACCATTGGTCCGACCCCAAGAAGCTGGAGAGAGTGGAGCGGTCCCGACTGTAGGGAGTGCAGCCATGGAAGTCAGCAGCTACTCCCAGCAGGAAGGCATGGGAAAGTGTCAGTCCTTCATGTGGCCCTGCCCTGACACAGCAGAGAACCACTATCTGTGGCTGTACCTATTTTCTTTTGTGTGCAGATATACAGAAATATTTATATCTTGTGCTTTCATCTACTTTACTCCCTACATAAATATATCCTTATATTATAAACAAGCATTAACAATAATATGAAATAAATGCTGAAGTTACTGGTGCAACATCAAAATGTTAGATTATTGTTTCAATCTTCTACTTAGAAAGCAACTCTGATTCTCCTCCCAAGGATGGGAAAAGAGCATGGTTCGAGGCACTCACTGGCATAGGATAGATAAGCTTCTTTATTTCCTCCCTCCCCAACCTCTTCATTTTGAGCAGAATTAGCCTAGATACAGTCAAGACAATGAAACACAACACTTGGAACAAGGAAGAGTCACCATTGCTGTTTTGGTTCTTTTTATCAGTCATCACTCTCATTGGTAAAATTTCCCAGTGCCCCTGAGGAGCTTAATAACAAACATGACTCATACCTCTCATGTCATGGGTGGTTGGCTTCTGGCTCCTGCATATGGAGAGGAGTTGCGGTGCAGGGGAGGTCTGAACTTAGCCTAGATTCCCTTCTTTGCTTTTTTGGGGGGGTTTTGGGGGGCTTTTGGGTTTTGTTTTTTGTTTTGCTTGTTTGTTTGTGTTTTGGGGTTGTTTGTTTGGGTTTTTGTTTAGGTTTTTGGGTTGTTTTTTGTGGGTTTTTTTGTTTGTTTTTGGGTTTTTTTAGTGGTCATCCAGCCCTGATTATGAAAGGTGATGTTGGAGAAGGATGCTGCTCCAGGAACAGAAGGCAGCAGAGCCTCTGATGTCTTTCAGATCATTCTTGGGCACCCCATCCCCATGCAAAATGCTGTAAGCAGCCAAAAATCACTCCTACACAAATGTGGAGGGATTCTGTCACTTTCCTAGGGGGAAATATGTCAATAACACTGCAATCTTTCTCCAAACCCTCTTTTTTTTCCCCACTCAGCCACTCCCTAGGGGGCAACTGCCTCTAACATGTCTGTGAGCAGCCCTGGGGAGCTGGAGGAGAAAAGCATCAATTGCTACAAGAGCAAAATTAGAGATATTTTGTTCTCTTCAGCTACTTTGCTTTGCTGTAATGGGTTTGGTCTCCTTGCCTCCTTCCCTCCCCCAGTCATTAGCAGGCAAAAAGAGATCTTTCGTAGTTTGTCAGTGGTTTGTGTTATTGTCACCCCATAAAAGCCAATGGACTAAAACGTCTCTGCAGTGTGGTGTGATGAGTGGTGGGTGTCTTTAGGCTGACATGCAGACAGGCTGGTGGCACAAATCCCACTGCTCTCCAATGCCAGAATTTGGCTTCATTTGACATGTAAAGAAACTGTCTACTCTCATTCTTTTAAAGAATTTTTTTGTATTTCCAGTTTCTGATGAAGACAACAGGGTATGGAAGTTCTGACTGAAGAAAAATTTGAGTATTTCAATGCCATTCTATAATGACTCTTTTTCTTGCTCCCTTGCTGATGTCATGAGTCTTTCTGCTTGGTGAAAAAATAGTAAAAAGGAAGAAATACTCTATACGTACGTTGTTTTCAGCTGTATTTCTCTCCTCCCATGTCAGACCTGTAATCTTTGACTGGCTTTCTCAGAAGAAATCATCACCTGGCATTAAAAGAAGTGAGTAAAACAATTAGGCATCTGCAGGTCCATCAGGTGGGAAGTGAACCCACAGCAGAATGTTAGTCACGGTGGTAACTCACACTTTGTCACCTCATGCCACAGATGTCTGTTACTGAAGATGCTGACCTGAAATGGCTGAATTGTTTGGAGTTTTGCAGTTTGGGGCATCCAGGTTCAAAATCTCTGCTGGCTCCTCTAGATAATCTATCATGAGCTTCATCTGAATTTTGCTTCTTTGAGAAAAGAGTCTGTGTGGCCCAAGTCCATGTCTTAGGCTGTTAGTCTATGAATTACAGTGTTACACTGCTTTTGTCATACCTTCTAATTTTCAGGGCCCTTTTCTTCTCTGGAGCAGCTGCACACTGTATGAAGAATATGCCCAGGGTGCCTTCCCAAGGTGAGAGTCATGCACAGGGCAAGGTCTGATAAACTGCAGCCTCCCTTTTTACACAACCCTGCTTCATCCAGAAAACTAGGGTCATCCCATCAGTTTGATGGCTTTAAGATGAAATAAGGTAGGTTTAGATTAGAAGTTAGGAAAAAATTTCTCCCTGTGAAGGTGATGAGGCCCTGGCACAGGTTCCCCAGAGAACCTGTGGCTGCCCCATCCCTGGAAGCATCCAAAGCCAGGTTGGATGGGGCTTGGAGCAACCCGGTCTAGTGGAAAGTGTCTCTGCCCATGGCAGGGGGGTAGAACAAGATGAGCTCTAAGGTCCCTTCCACCCTAAACCATTCTGTGATTCTATGATCTCCCTCTTGACACTCTGGCATTTCCAAATTTTTTCAGAAAATGTCTTTCTGTGAGCAGTAGACAGTGCTTTCTGCTTTCTTTTCCTTTTAATAAAAACTAGGAATAAAGAGAGTACCTAGAACACAGGGCCATACTGGTGGAACAACTCATGGTGCCTCTTTCTCCTTGCAACCTGATGCTTCACTCCTTGCATCAGCAGCAAAGTGCAGAGAGGCCAGAAAAGTGCCACATCTCTGAATTTTAATTATTGGTGCAACAGGGATCCAAAACAGAATGGCCAAGCTATTTTTGCAGTCTAGAGGAGGGTGTCCCTGCCCATGGCAGGGGGTTGGAACTGGATGATCTTCAAGGTCCATTCCAACCCAAATCATTCTATGATTCTATAATTTTCTGTGCATGTGTGGTCTGAAAGATTACATTTGTCACAAAGCAGCTTTGCAAGGAAAATATATCCCTCCTTCCCTTTCGCAGGCCTCCAGCAAGCAGTTTTCAAGGCTTTGCTCTGAAACACTGAGATCTTTCAGCTACTGCAGAAAATGTCTTTAACTACTGTGAATGTCAGGTGATGCTGTAGTTCCCTTCTTATAATGTGTCTTATCACATCCCAACAGCTGATATGATTTGGCCCAGCTCCATGTCCTACTACACAGTACTGTTGATTTACACTAGCTGGCAAAATACATCTGATTTATTCCCACTGACACTATTATTTCACAGTCTTACACTATTATCCCTGAGGGAAACAGCCAAGCCATCTTGAGAGTATTATTCTGGTGGCTTTGTAGCATGTATTAATTTTTTAAAAATATCTATGATTTAATAAAACAGTTTGGACATAATGCTGTTTCCAAATCTGAGGTTTTATACTCTGTATACATCTGGCTGTCTTTGTATTTTTTGATTTATTCCCCCCACCCATACCCCCTTCTAGTTTTATATCATTTCGGTTTCTCCATAAGGTAGGAAAATGCCATTCATTATAAAAAACTCCCATCTGATTGTGTATTTTATTCTACAAAATTAGAAAGTACCTTAATTATACTAAAGCAGGCAGTCCACAATATTTCACATGCAGCTAGAAAAGCCCTTGGTGAGGGGGAGTGAGGGAAGACAAAAAAAATCTGAATACAGCTAGTAGTGTCTCTGTCAGGAAAGTGATAAAAGAGTCCCTGAGGGACCATCCCTTTTCCTGCTAGAAAATAGATCCCTGTAGACAACCATTATCATCCTCCAAGTGAGCTAGACTTGTGCTGCCCACCTCTGGGCTACCTGTTTGGGGAAGGTGATGGGATGATGCGCTGGAGGTACTTGGGAATGTTTGGAACAAGAGGAAAATTCAGCCCTTGGATCGACTGTTGTTAGACCTCCACCCTGTGACAAAGGATTTGCCTGTCCCTGCATCAGACAGAGGGTTGTGAAACACCATTGTTTTGCTCCCAAGAGCAGACCAGAGCCATCACAGGCATAACTTTCTCCTCTGCAAGGCAGACAGAGCAGAAAACAAGATTTGGGAGAGAGGGAGAAAGAACAGGAAACTTAAAATCCACCTGAGATTAATGACTTTAACATGTTCGACATGTTTTGTTTTGTTTTCCTCTCAGGACCAGTTTCATCAGTCAGACAGAGTTTGATTAAATATCTCAGTAGAGCTATGGTTTATTCATCTAAAACAGAAATTACCCTCTGTTCATGGAAGCAGCATTAGCTGTGTTTTCTAATTGTGAAAGCAACAATAATAATAAAAATAGTAACAACAGAATACATTGTGGATTGGTTTTACTTCCTCTTTTGTTAAGAGTAAGTGGACAGTGTTTTGTCTGTATTGTAAAAATTAAATGAGTTTTCAATTTTAAAGATCCTTTCTGGGCTGTGTGGAAAGTGTTCTTTTTTTGCTCTACTAAGTGGAATTTTTCAAGGTATTTACCAGAACCACATTGGCTTGAAATTTCTCTTAAAGCAGAAAAGGGTATCATGTAATTGCACAACTGCAGGAGCTGGGATGTAAATGGACATGCTGCCAGGACTACAGAGCTTAGGAGAAAGCCACCAGCTCCATAACACAGCTCCAGAGCTCTTGTGCTGCTGTTGATGTAAGGACGAGCTTCAGACCCCAATTTTCATGGGTTGACTTACTCTGTGAAGTCTGCCCACTCTCATGACACAGCAACAACTTGGACAGGGACGGCTCACATGGTCCCTTTAAGGCAAAGGTGCGTATAAGTGTTTATCTGAATTAGGGCCAAAGCACTGAAAACCTTGAATAATTGAATTTTATAAATGCCAGTTATCAATATCTCAGACCTCTATAAGTGGTATCTGCTGACAAATGGGCTTTTTAAAATAAAGACCCGTGTTTCTTTCAGATTTTCTAATTTACTCAGTCTAGTATGAGGTCTGTAGTGTCACTCAGTGGTGATGAATGATGAACTGGAGTGAAGGTGGAACTATAAAAATTAATCCAGGTAAAATTGGGTGCTCACAATCCTGTGTTTGTCTGAAGCTCTAGGGTATGTGATAGCCCAATTTCAACATCCTTGAGGATTGGCTGCTTTCTCAAAATTCATGCTGTATTTCAGAGGAAAGAGAGATTTAAGATCCATTATTCTAAGGGGCATCCTTCCTTCTCCATTGTTTCTCATCCTAAATTTCAAGTTTAGGATTACACTAAAATAGTTTGAAATTTAGGATAAGATGCTAAAATCTGTGTCATTATGAAAGCCATGAATAGCAGCAACTGTGTCATCAAAGGAAACAAAGTGGTAGGCATATCTCAAACCGAAGAATTTTTTGGGTTGGGAGGGACCTTAAAGCTCATCTCATTCCAAACCCCTGCCATGGGCAGGAACACCTTCCACTAGAACAGGCTGCTCCAAGCCCTGTCCAATCTGGCCTTGAACACTTCCAGGGATGGGGCAGCCACAGCTTCTCTGGGCAGCCTGTGCCAGTGTCAGTCAAATATCCCCAGGTCAGTGAGGTCCATCATGTACAGGAGGATCCCAGTCTTTCTGTGCTGCCTGCAGACACTGAAAACACACACCACCTGCAGCTACTTTCCACTCATGATGTAATTAATTTTACAAAGTGCTGCACATGTTGACCAGGGTCAGGCTTGGGCAGGAAAACTGTTTTCTGTTCTAAAATTCTGCTCTGCCCAGGGCTGCTCTCCTCATATGGTTCAGACAGATTAAAATCCCACCTCAGTGCTCATCTCTGCAGGTGCTTCCTTCCTTGCTGCCAGCAGCATGTGAGCTGTGGGGGGTGTGAGTTGGAAGTACCTTTGCTTTTGGGGGAAGTGGGAGATGACAGCAAGCAACTCCCTGTGCATCCACACTTGAGAAGCAGCTCTTGGGTACAACATAAAAGTGTTGAGATGACACCTGCAAAGAATGGCCTGATTTAAGACAGCAATAACTCCCCAGCTTGCCCTGACTCCCACATACAACTTTTCCTCCACTGGATGGAAGACTCCTCTCAGCAGTTTGCAGTGAAGCATCTGGTGCCATTTGAGGCACTTCAGAGTGACCTTGCCCTCGTGAGAATTCTCTGCCCACCAAGGCTGGAAGAGGAACATCCAAGGGACACCCAAGGGCATTTCAAGTAGTACTGATGTTTAAGCAATTCAATTGCACCCCTGCTTCTGGTGATGCAAGGCCTTGAGGACAATTTCTTCCCTTAAAAGACTGGTCCCAAGGGCTCTTCCATGTCTACCATGGACCAACAAACAGGATGACACCCAAAAATTAGCTGTGCAAAGCCATCCGGCTCATTCTGCCTCATAAGTGCCACTGACACACATAGTCCAGGTCTGACCTCCAGATCTTACAGCCCCAAATCACCAAGAGGAGCTTCTGAGTTAAACAGGACCTTAGTATAGAGTTGTAAGTTGTTCAATGAACTGCCCCAGCAGGTTTTGAAGCAAGACATTCTCAGCTCTCTGCAATAAAGATATTTTCAGAGTGTAGAAACCTGGCATGCCTCCAAAGAGGGGATTGGGATAAGATGAATTATGTCTATCGGGAGTTAGTGTGACTCTTTTCATGTAGCTATCCATGGGGCAGATGTTGGAAGTCAGGTGAGGCTTATCTTTAGCCTGATGCTTGTCATAGGGGTCCTTTTGTTTTGATGTTTGATTTTGTTATAAACGAAGCTAATTAGTTATTAAGTGTAGCAGGTATTAGCATCAAAGAACTAGCCTATATAACTCCTATGCCCAAAATGATTACAGCTGGTATCTATTATGTTACATAAATTGCTTAAAGACACTTCCAAATAAAACAATGAAATTGAATGAATGAAATCAAGCATTGTAAACATGTGAATGTAGCTCGTTAGACTTACTTTTTCCTTTTCTCTCCATTAGAGGGAACATTTTCATCTTGGGATTTGCACAGAATTCCAAGGAAACTAAAAAAGTTACTTTTCATGGTGTTTGTACAGAAAATCAAACTATTCAAGCGCACTCTACACTTTACAGCTGCAATCAAATGTCAGACTCAAGGCCCCTGAACTTGACTCATATTGATAATTGCTCTGGTACAAACTAACTTTTTTTTCCCCCAACCATTAAGGAGGATATTTCAGATAATAAACCATAAACAAAAAAAACTTCAAAGAACTAAATGAATGCCATATAGTGACTGTGTTTTACATGAACACTGAATTGCCGACAGAGGATTTCTCCTTGCAAAATATTTTCCATTACTCTGTATCATCTGGTTAATAGCCTAAGTGCCCTAGCTTACCTTCAGGAGGCTTAGATAAGCTGAGAGATCTTCCTGCACAGAAAGACACTGACCATTCTTCCAACATCATGCTTTTTCTCCTCAAAATGATCTTGGCCAGTCTAATGAGATTGACCTTCTTTCTTCTTGATATCTTGCTGGTGTTCCTGAACATTTCTGTCAGTGGTGTGTGTACAGGATGAAATACATGAGAATAAAGGAATCATTAAATACTCCAAAGGCAAAAAAACCCCACAGTTGTCAGAGGGAAGATACTCCAAAGTGCCTTTTAGACATCTAAATTCAGCAGTGAGAATTGAGTCCCATGATATATATTTTGGCCTGGTTTAATCCAGAACAAGTGTTACTTCCCAGTTTTATAACTAATACAGATGCATAAATAGGCTAGATTTGGTATGGCAATTCACCAACATTTTTAAGTAATACCCATAACCTCTTTTAGCACAACCAAATGTTACTCCACAGATCTTGAATCCCATCCATTTTCTCCTTCTGCACCATATCCCACATATTTTCAGGTGCTCTCATGCAGAGAGGCACCTGGAGTGAGAATTGTCTCATCTTGGATACCCCACACATGAGCTAACCCAGCACTGTTTCCATGATGGATGGGTGCAAGGAAGGGATGAACTGGCTGTGCTTCCTCTGCCATTCTACATTTTAGCCCAGGCTGGAACATATGATTTGTGGTTTAGCTGGTTGGCCTCTTAGGTCTGGCCAACCTCACCCAGTTCTGGGTTATAATTGAATCCAGGACTAGTTCTGCTGGGTTTTGTGTTAAGGGGCTTTTCTCTGTTCTAACTGAGGGTAAGTAATGGAGTTATGTTAGAAATACAGTGGAGGTGGGTTTCTATTTATCATCACCCTGTAACTATGACAGACACAAAGAAGATTAAAGCAATAAAGCCCAAAATAGAACATCTTCTTGCAGTTTTGGGGGGTTTTTTTGAGGCCCAAGTTTTCAACTAGGATTTGCCTTGACAGGATAAAGTACATTTTCAAGCTCAGCTTCTTAATGGGCTACATCTGCTTAATGTAATTTTGCATCTGAGCTGTGTATCTTGTCAGACGCAAGCACAGTCAGAGCTGCATTCAGCAGTACTCAGTTTCCCTGGAATCAGATAAACTCAGCCCTATAAATTAGTTTTACTGCTCTCGGTATCACCCTGTTATCATTGTGAGTTATTTAGTCTGGCCTTCCCAAACTTTCCCATTCTTTCACAATGAAAGGAACTGAACTCCCAAAATGTATAAATAAATTTCTCTCACTTTTTCTTTCTGTCTTTCCTTATTTTCTTCCCTTTCCTTTCTTCTTCTCTCTCTTGCTTTTCCTGGCTTTTTTTTCTTGCGTTCTCTCTTTCCATCAAATGGCTATACAAAGTAATTCACAGTTACACTTTTATAAAGTCTAGCTTTCTGCTCAAAGAGAAGCAATTTAATTAGGCAATTGTGACCTGCCTCTCAGCTGGTGTAGATCAGAAGCAATGATTTATACCAGCTAAAGATAGGAATTCTGGTACTTGGTAGCAGATTTTTGAGGGCCTGTCTTGTAAAGTGCATTGGACTGTGTATTATATTAGCTAGAAGAACAGTTTGTAAAAAATACAGTTGTATTTTATGCCCTGTTTGTTTTTTTTTTTTCATTTCTCCTATCCTTTATGTTCCCACATTGTTTGCATGATTAAAAAAGTGGAAAGATGGACTCGTCTTTGCAGAACAGACTGGAGCTGGGTAATAATGGCCTCAGCTCCCTCCTACATGGCCAAGCTGAAATGCTGAATATCCCATACAAGGCATTGACAGCTGGAAGGCCCACTGGAGCCCACAGTGCTTTACAGGGATCTAAGGGGCCTCCAGAGGCATCTGGAACTGTGACAGATGCAGCACACAGGCTGGATACTCAGGTGGTAAGAAGGCGGAAATAAGTGTCCAACCAGCATATGAAAGGATGGGAAAGACAGTACAGTATGAAGGAAAATAGGATGTGGCATTTGGGGTATTTAATTTTCTCACAAAACTGATGGATTGGTCCCTGGGACAAATGAATTCAAGGAGTGAGAATCAATATATGTACCTCTGATTAGGAGCATCTGAGAACCCATGAAAATTTTCTGCTCCTCTCATAGGGTACGCTTAGGCCTGGCAGAGAGTTAGGAAAGGAATGAACTCTTGGGAGTGGCAATATCCTAAATATCCCAGCAAACTTGGCCAGAGTTTGCCTCTCAGAGCTGGGAGCTGTAGGAGAGGTGGCAAGTTCTGGTAAGTTAGAAGGGTTTTGGACCCTAATTTGCTAAGGATATGAGTATTTTTTAATACTCTTCTTCCACCTTCATGAATGTCTGTTTGTCCAGCCTCCATCCTTTCAGATGCCGCCTTTTCTCCATGTCCAGTTCCAGCAAACTTCAGCAGTGAGTTGAGGTTTCAAGAGAATCCAAGGTGGACAACATCCCATCTGCCTAGATATCCTAGCTCTGTAATTGAGCTAGTTCATCCTGGATTCCCTTTAGAAGCAGTGTTTAGAAATTGGCATCAGGGACATGTTTCATCCTTGTGTAAAATTGCCCAGATCTTCTGTGATTAAGGTAGCACACTGCCAGAGTAGTTCAGCATTAGTCTACTAAATGATCAATTATTTGGAAAACTTAGAGGAAAAAACCAAAATTATTGTATTCCTTGTGGAGCTAGGTGAATTAATTTTATTATTTGAATTAATTTAGCTATAATAATTCCAAACTCTTGGACCTGATAAACTCAGATAATTCTGGCTAAGTCACCTTTGAAACATGCTAAATGTATGGGCATAGTAAGTCAAAGGAAGGCATTGCTCTGAAATACCAATTAATTTTCCTGCTGTCCTTTGTGCTTAGTTACAACCAGGACTTCAAAATACTGTGCTTGAGAGTGGAAAACCACAACATCCTTTAAATATGGTGTCCCAGCTACAGCTGAACTTTCTCTTTGGACTTTGACCAAGCTGCTGGGCTTAAATCCCAGCTCTGAAGCTACCAGATGGACCACATTATTCTCACTTGCAGAAACCCCATCAGACAAACTGTTTCTACCAGAACAGGTCTGTTGGTCATGGAAGGTGCGAGGTACTAATGGGACACTGTGTTCCTGTCACATGTGCCACGTTGCTTTGGGTACCCATCCCAGCTTCTATTGTACTTGTTTTTAAAACTCCCTGGATCATAGAAAGGGGGAAAGGTCTACTGAAGACACAGCCCTATGAGCAGATGGAACAAGGCCAGATGGACATGCCTAAGTGAGGACCACTGGCATCTCAGCATCACAGCAGCCTGAAGTGTTTCACAGGGGAATGTCTCAGTCCAGCCACAAGCACTGCCAAAGAGAGAGACGTGTTGGAAATCACACTTCTTTCTTGGAGTCCAGTGCCTGTGCACAACCCCAAGATACCTGCATCTTTGTCTGCCTTTGACCTGTAAATAAACCAGGCTGGATCCTGTTCACTGCCCATGGCAAGAGGCACAGCAGAACTTGCAACCAGATGGGTTTTATCACCCAAAGAGATAACTTCACCCCTACTGAGTTTTGTCAATGATCCTTGTCCTTTGCTAGTATGACCATGCCTGGATGTTGTCTGGACTCACTAGTGCTTAGCCACGATGGGGAGCAAGCTAAGATTTAAGCACTTTTTGTGGTCATAGAACAGAGCTGGAGACATTGCTCTGGCTCTAGCTGACTCTTTAATACAGACATAGCCTTGGAAGCTTAAAGCATTTTGTAACCCTTTGGTTTCCCTTTCCTGAAATTGTCCATTCTCCCCTTGGGCTCCTGTTACCTTCTCATATCCCAACAGATGTTGGCTAAAGAGCTAACTCCTTTGTTTGTCCTGAACCTGTCTCCCAACAGCTTTATATGTTGTCCATCAGTCCTCTTTCTCCAAGAGAAGGTTCTTGTACTGAAACAGATCCTTCTTCATCCTTCCTGGATGTCCTACCAGGACATCCTCTCATTTTCATGTAGCTATCACCCTTACAATCCTCAAGGATGCATAGCAGAGGCAGAAGAGGGATATTCTGTTATAGCTGTGGCCTGAAGTCAAGCAACACACAGGTTGTAGGTCTCTCCTTTTATCCCTCCTCAGGGAACATCTGCACCTCTATTGTGCTTGTTCCTCCTTTATGAAATCCCTTTATATGCTGTTCAGAGAGAGGAGCACACAGCAAGGACCAAAGATTGATCACAAAATGCTTCAGAAGTGGTTAGTTTCCTTGTCTCCGCAGCTCAGCTAACTTCAGGAGCTGTGGTTTCAAGAAGAAACTCCTGAGAGTTTCATCGCATGAGGATCACCTGGGCCACAGAGGTCTGTGCCTCAAGTGGTGGTCTTAGCCCCACCCCTGACTGCATGGAGAAGTTCAGGTTTCACAAGAAGAAGTCTGCAGGAGAAGCAGAGGCCTATCTGTCTTGAGAAGCTAGGCAGGAGGCTGGTGAATCAGTCCACAAGATCTTCGTGGCACCACCAAACCTTGCCAGTTTCTAGCACCCTCCATTTCTGCTGCACAGAGAGGAGGGTGAGGAGATGAGCTCCTCGAGCATCTGGGGAAATGAAAAACCAACTCTCTTTCCTGGCTTCACATCAAAACAGAAAACAGATGGGATCTTTGTACTGTGGTTTTCTTCCTCACTGGCAAGCAGATGTTGTAACCTTTTCTAGAGTGGGTTAGAGAAACGAGCCCTCTTCTCTAAGAGCTGGCCAAGCTCCCTGCCAGGAGAAAGAATATTAAAAGATACAGACCTCTTCTTGGCCCAGTTCACAGCCTGCAGACTGCCTGGCCTGCAAAGAGGGTGCAAGAGAGTGTGTGTGGGGGCACTGACACCCACTTCATCACTGCTTTGCATCCCTGGGAAAGGATCTGCAAAAGGAATCAGAAGTGTCAGTCGGCTCAAGGCAGAGTTCTTCACACAGCATGTGTGGGGTTTTGATAACCATATGTAGTTGATTGTGACCTAGTTATAGAAATGAGTGGGAAGTCTGGATCCTTTGCATGCACAAAAAAGGTAGGTAGTAAGTTTAAGGGTGGTCTGGAAGACAGAGGATTGGGAACCATGGAGAAAACTAAGTGGAACAATCAAGAAAAAGCAGGGAATGAAGTCACTGATTCCTTCTCAAGGCTGTATTTTAAAATGTCACCTGATTGGTTTTCAAGCCAGAAAGGTTTCAGGTCCAGTGGGTTTCCAGTAATGATGGTAAAATAGGGAGGAGCATCGAAAGGAATTTGTAAACTTTGTACTTCTTTCCCAGTTTTTTAATTTTCATGAAAAGGGCTTTTGTCCTTCCTGGCTTGAAATCAAACTTAGGAGTGAAAACCTGTCTATGTTCACCAAAAGAAAAGACCTTTTCTCAGAAAGATTTCCAATACTGGATTTGTGACATTGGAGGCTTTTTTAATGGAAGAAATATGTCTATGTTTTTAATGGTGTGACACATGGTATGTTTCTTGGGGTGGTCTTGTGCAGGGCCAGGAGCTGGACTTCAATGATCCTTATGGATCCCTTCCAACCCAGGATATTCTATGATTCTATGCTTTGCAAAATTTCACGTTGTCTTCACTGATCTATATATCTTATCTTAGGTATTGAAACAGCCTTTTCACAGGCAAAGTCCCCAAAGTCATGTGTTTTGAGCCGCAGGAACAGACTGAGACATTTACAAGGAAAATATGACCCTGCAACCTCAACAATTTGAAAGATAGCATTGCAAATGCATGACCATCTTCCAACTGATCTGTGCTCCATCAGCTGGAGCAGTGCAACCACAGGTCAGGGGCTGCTCTGAGTCTGCTCTCCTCCAGCCACAGCTACTGCCAGAGCAGCCCACAAGGTGTGTGGTGGTGAGGTTCTGGAACCACCATTAAGCCATATCACTGTATCATACCATGGTCAATTAATTGCAGCATTTTTACCACACCACAGAGCAAAGGCAACTAGAAAACAAGAGGAGGAATTAGTGGGCATCTCATCTCATGAATAAGAGGGCAAGTTTAGATTAGACATTGAGAAGAAATTCTTCCCTGTGAGGGTGATGAGGCCCTGGCACAAGTTGCCCAGAGAAGCTGTGGCTGCTCCATGCCTGGTGGTGTTCAAGGCCAATCTGGATGGGGCTTGGAGTAACCTGGTCTAGTGGAAGGTGTTCCTGCCCATGGCAGGGGGGTTGGAAAGTGATCTTTAAGGTTCCTTCTAACCCAAACCGTTCTGTGATTTTGTGATAACTAGAGAGCATCACGTCCTTATTAGCACTAAAACAAACACTGGAACTGTGTCTTGACCTAAATCACTTGTTAAATAAGTCACAGTCAGGTCTGGTGTTTCTTCCTTTCCAGAGATGAAAATATGACTTCATCATGCTAGCAAATATCAGAGAAGTAATTGTGCACCAGGGTCCCAGGGGCATTCAGGAATTCAAAATGAGCAGAGCCAGAGTCAGGGACAGAATTGCTGGAATAGGGAAAATTGCATAACTCTAGCCTGGCAGCTTTATCCACCTCCTGGAGACTCACATGCAAACAAAGTGGAGTACCACCACTTGTGCAGACCCTGAAGCAGAGGGAATCAGCTCTTATGTGCTTAGCGTGGAACAGCTTGCAAGGGATTGGGTGAATCCAGCTTAATTTCCATGTGTCTTCTGATGAAATCTGTATTGAAGTCATTATGATAGCACGGACTTTTCCTGATGTGACAGTAAATGTCTGCAGGCATCCATTTTAACAGTCTGCAGGATTGGGCAGACATTTTATGATCTAGGTGGATGAGGCTGTTTAATATCTGGGCAAAAATATTAATGGCGAAGAGCTGCCTAACAAGCCTTTTTCTGAGTGATAGCTAGCCAGGCTAATGTGTATTTGGTCATAAAACATCTGGAACATTTGGGAGGTATTAGCCAACTTTTGCATAGCATAGGAAGGAAGATGCTGAGAAGATATAACTGGTATGTTAGGATGTTGTTTAAAACTATTGAGTTACATGGTACAAAATTTGAGTTTCTCCAACAAGGTGACCTTTGTCAGTGGTGTGGACAGGATTTACTTGAAAGGCACAGATTATTGATGTGACATTTTCTTATGGTATTTTGTGTGGTCCTTTTTATCCCCTACCTGCAAGCTAACATTTTTGCTTTCCTGTCTGCTTGAGGATCATTCACATAAAATAGGAATGAGAAACAGAAACTTCCAAGAATGTGGGTCCACTTTGTTTTAGTGGCAGGAGATCAGTGAATATTTTCTCATTGTCTGAGAAGTTCTGAGCCTGATGCTCCCATGTGAAATTACACTTTTAATTATAGCCTTGTTTAGTAATGGTATGGTCTGTGTGAATGGCCTATGGAAAGGGCTATCAGAAGAAGTGATGGTCTTCTCTTCTGGAGTGTCCTTGTACTCGAAGGTGAAAGGTGCTGCTGCTCTTGTGTTTGATGAAGGAGAGCTGGGCAATCATTAAGTTTCAGATCACATTTTATAATACAATCTGAAGTCCTCAGCAGTCCCCACAAGAAGGTCCTTGCTGCTTCTAAGCCATAGAAGAGTTGGTTTAAATATCCCTGAACTCATTCCTGGGATTCAGAGAGTATCTTTACTGCTAAGTAAGAGAGGTTCCAGGGTGCAGGCTCAGGAGCACTAACTGTCCACGCAGCTTTGCTGCTAGCTTACTCCCAAACCCTGCTCTCAGGCAGAGAAGAGCCAAGGTGTTTGGACATAAGCTATGCTGTGACACTAGGCCTCAGGGCCAGCGAATTAGCCCTGTTCAGCTTTATTTAGTAGAGTAGGTGTTGCTGATGAGACCATACTACTCTTGGCTCCCTCTTGCCCTGCACGGTCTTTCAATACTGTCCCAGCAAGCTTTGCACCTTCAAATACCCCCACAAGTCTTTATGCCACATCTCAGAACTCATAACACCCACTCTCAATTTCTTGTTATAAAAACATTGCTCTGGCAGGCTGCAGCACAGCCCACTTAATATTTCAGACACATTGAACTGAACCTCCCCCCACTCCTCCTTCAATACTTACTATGAACTAGGGCCATGAGGCATCACACAGGACTTGGAGGAGGCCAAATGCCAAATGCCATGTGCTGTGGACCAGGCAGTCTGCTGGCAACCCTGAGCTGTGTGTGACGATAAAAACCAGGCTGCGCGACTGGACTTCAAGGCAATTGGAAGCACAACCCTCTTTGCTTTAGTACTACAGAAGAAATTATTGTGGATTTAGGGGAACCATGTCCTTAGAAAGCAAGAAAGACTTTTGCCAGTGAAGACACTGGAAATAGTTTGTGAGAGATATATTCATCTAACTTCCCACTTCCCTCTAATGTGATAAAAATGGTGGCTCCAAGAAATCTTCCTTTGGTAAGACACATGGCAACACTCTAAACCCAGCAAGTCTCCAGAAATACCCCTGGTTAAGTCCCCACCACAACAAAGTTATATAACAGGGTTATCAAATGCAGGGTAAACCATGGCAGCCAAATGTGAGGTCATTCACATCAACTCAGCTTACTATGCAGAAGTGTCCACCTTCTGCTTGCCTTACATGGAGAGTATGCATTGGGATAGTTCCTAGACCACAGCCAACACATGGCAATGCCATATAGCCTCCCATAATAGGGTGGTGACTCTGAGCCCCAGCATCCAGCTATTCACAAATGGTGGGTTTCGTCTCCACAAAGGGGCAGTAGATGTGGACTACTCTTCAAGAAAGAAAACACAGCTTGTCTTTAAACCAGAATGCATGGGTTTGACATTCCAAGTGTATCTTGACATTGCTGCAGGTCTTACAGCAAACATCTAGGCCCCATGCAGCATGACCACGGATATGCTATTATACATATGTGAATGGACCTTCTGCCATAGTGCCTGTTATCTGAATCAGTTAGACAGCCTGTATGTGGTCTACAGGAAGATGAGTGACTTGACTATGAAGGAAGAGGCAGGTAGGTTAGATAGAAGCCTCAGGCAACGGACTGGTACAAAATCATGGACACACTTTGGGCTCTGTTTGCTTAATGAGCAAATGACTGAAAACTCGCTACTGGAAAAGTGATCCACGCTGTGACTTGATGAATTTGCATCTTTTGACACAACATTCTTCCCGTTGGCCTGGAAGAGCCAGCCTGTGAAGGTGTGAAGGCCAACAACTCATCTCCCAGTCAGTCTGCTTCATGAGCCTCTTCTTTTCACCCCTGAGAGTACAAGAACATTGCTGTCCCATTTCTGCAAGTGTTGGGACAAGACTCCTAGGACTTGCATCTGGCCCACCTCAAAGAAGACAGCTGTGCCCTTATTTTATCTTCAGGCTATCACTATCCTTGTGGAAAGTTTCTCTGGAGATCTCTGGTCAGATAGGGCAAACAAGGCAGGCTTCCCAGCTGAGTCCATCTGCAAGTGTCGGTGGTGTGTCTCAGTCAAACAATATGAGAGGCTTTATATGTCTTCAGAAATAATGTGAAAGAGGAAAAGCCTCTCTTGCAGTGAGCCTGAAGGAAGCAGCTCATTTAGCACCCATCTCTCTGCTGACAAGGAGATCATACAGGGCAAATTCTGGCTTTTATAAAATGGACATATGTCTCCTTACTGACTCTAGGTAGTGAGGGGATGGCAGGTTTTCACTGCTGACAAACCAGGCTGGATTTGAACTAGCATCCAAAACATATGCCAGCAGGCTTACGAGCCCCTGAATGTCTGCCTTCTGTACAGTGCTCTGCTTTTGGAGGCCATGTGTTATTACTCTAATAAACATTGAAGTTCATGCTCTATCTGCCAGGTATGTTGCACTTCAGAAATGCCACACGTATTCCCAGTCTTTAGGAATTTCCCCAAATCCTACCCATTCAAAACAGATCCCACACCTGCTTCCCTTACAAAAATCCAGCTGCATCTTCTGTTGTGCCTTTACAGTGATTATCAGACTTTCCTCCATCTTAGCAGAGCTGCAGTTTATGCAATCTTGACCTCTGAAGCACAAAGAGAAAGGAGCAAATAACAAGGCACAGCGTTTCTTTTAGCTGTTATTCCACCAAGGCAAGCCAGGCTACTGAAAGGGAAATCCCTGCACAAATTAAGGAAATTCAGATTTTTTTTCATATTAAGAGGCATTCTCAATAGATCCAGGACTTGTTTCCAAAGACACAACTGCATTCTAGCATCAAAGACTTTATTGTGCTAATATTGACCAGCATTGAAGGAAACAGCAATAAAAAGCTGCCAAAGGTGACAAAAGCTGTTGACCTTGAGCTGTAACATTTGAAGCCAAATTTTGGGAGCATTTTTTCATTGATGAGATGGCTTTTGGAAATAAAGGGTAGAAGTGGATAGTTTCTGTTTCTTCTTTTTTTTTCTTACATTATTTTAATTGGGGCTGTTTTAGTCCTGGAAATGATGACAGAAACACTAATGAATGCACTGATCTTGTTATTGTCCAGAACTTAGTCACACAACAATCCAGACAATGATCTGACTCGCAGACAAAAACTAATAAAGGCCTACCTGGCAGGAGCATGAAGAGGAATATTATGAGTTGTGGACTAGTCCCAGGAATTACAGAGCTGGGTGGAAGAATATTGGAAAAAGATGGGAACTCCACTTTCAGTGAAGCTGATGGAAAAGTCCAAAGGAGGCCCAGGAATGATGGGACAGGAACTCAGTAATGATATACAAGTTGTAAAGTTTGAGGCAAAAGTCAGGGGTCACACAGATGAGGGTTTAAGTTACACATCTCTGAAGGAGAGCCAAGAAGTCTAAATATTTGCAGCTTATGTGCAGAGGGGCTGAAGAAGACTTAAGCATATGGCACAGCCCTGCAGGCTGTGTAGGTGTGAGCTGGGGCAACATCTTGCCCTTAAACTGACTTCATTTTCCTCCACAGGAGAATGAAATTAAATCTTCACAAGCTGGGGAGAGTCAATTTAAAAAATCATCTCTACACAGAACCTTGTCCTTACAAAAGTAATGACCAAAAAATGACTAAATTAGACCCTATATACACAGTTAGTGTCCTGCCTATCTATTGTTAGAAACAGTTGTTTGAAAAAGTATTTTAAAAAGCAAGTAATGACTCTTTCCTTTGCAATACCATCCTGGCTTCTGACACAGGCAAGTCTAGGGTACAGTTCTATTGTATTCAAATACAAAAATACCAGACCTACATTTCATTCTCTGGAACTCCTGCTGAAGCCAA
Organism: Lycocorax pyrrhopterus obiensis; assembly: GCA_014706295.1. Classification (NCBI taxonomy): domain Eukaryota; kingdom Metazoa; phylum Chordata; class Aves; order Passeriformes; family Paradisaeidae; genus Lycocorax; species Lycocorax pyrrhopterus. The sequence continues at coordinate 102,603,607 of JACSVZ010000001.1, forward strand.
AGGAGCTTTTAGCCTTAAGATAAGAGCTGTTTTAACAAATATTCCCTTTTTTTTTTGTGCTTATCTCCCTCTGTTGAACACATACTTCCTTATGGCTCTGTAAGATATCCTCATTTTTTTATGAAGAGACCTCTTCTTTTTCCCTTCTAGTTCCCCTCATTATTTGTATTATAAACAGCATGGACAGTGTGAAAAATGGTTTATACCACATCCCTGAGCTGGCATATAAATGAGAAGCCAAGGACGGGCATTGCTTCTAAGCACTGGCATATAGAAAAAATTTCCTCCACATTCAGCTAATATCTCATCTTCGCTATTTGTCCATGGTGAATAAACTGCCCTCTTGCAATTGCCCGTCTCCTTCCATTGACTGTAGAGGCAATGTAGTTGGTGCTGCACCAAATGCTAATTTGTCACGACAATCAGCAAATTGGTCGAAGAGTTCACAGAGGACATGAGTTTTCCATGACCCCTGTACTCCCTGTGCATGCATGGGTGCTATCTTGGTCAACATATTATATTTCTCTTTTGGGTTTGACATCTGGGAGTGGTGTCTTTACAAAATGTTAATTGGGGCCTTTGGGAATTTCACAGGTCCTTCAAAGGTCATGGAGTCTGGCTCCAAAACTTGTGTTGTGGTTTAACATCACTCAGCAAGTAAGCCCTACACAGCCAGTGGGACAGGAGAATGAATTGGAAAGGTAAAAGTGAGGAAACTAATGGATTGAGATAAAAATATCCCATCTAACCCTGCTCTCTGGCAGTGGGAAGCCATTCCCCCTTGTCCTGTCACTCCAGACCTTGTCCCAGGTCCCCTTCCAGCTCTCTTGGAGCCCCTTTGGGCACTGGAAAGGTCTCTAAGGTCTCCCTGGAGCCACCTTGCCTTGCCTTGTCTACCCTCTCCTTCCCTCTCCTCTCCCCTCTCCCCTCCCCCAGCCTGTCTCCATAGGAGAGGTGTTCCACCTCTGGTAATTTTTGTGGCCCTTCTACTCCTGCTGTTTCCTTTTTCTTCCCTCAGCTTTATATGCTGAAGATGATGCCATATGGTCTGGGATATCCCTTGGGTCAGCTGGGGTCAGCTGTCCATGCTATGTCCCCTCCCAGCTCCTTGTGCTCCCCCAGTCTCCTCACTGGTGGAGTGGGGAGAAGAAAAGGCCTTGATTCTGTCTAAGTCCTTCTCAGCAATAATGAAAACATCCCTGTGTCATCAGCACTGTTTGCAGGACAAATCCAAAGCACAGTTTGTGCTACTATGATGAAAATTAACTCAACCCCAGCCAAACTCAGCATATCATGACCCAGTGTCCCTGCCCAAAAAACCTGAACCAAGAGTTCACCCCTGGAAAATCCTTATCTAGGGCTGTGCAGTCACTCCGTATTCAATTTGCTTATTAAAGAAAGCGCTGCTCTGTCTGGACCGGTGCACAAGTGAGATCTGTCACTTGCAGCACTGATTATCCCATGATTCAGAAAAATGTGGTGAAAAGGTCTAAAAAGTGCAGTAAAAGAAAGTAAGTGTTGGTGCTTCTTTTACAGCTTCCAATATTTCTCAGTGCTGCACCTTCCAAGCTGGTGAGTGGAGACCACATGCCAGCCCACCTCCTCACAGCTCTCCCTCCCTCCCTTGTTTTGTTTTTTGAGGTGTAGGGAGCTGATGTGGCTCTGAGGAGAATTCTGTCTAACCCGATGTGGTCTCAGATGGGCAAAATATTTTACTTTACACTTGATGGAAGGCAGACACTGAACAAAACCCACTGGAAGATACCTTGTCCAAATGGTTTGCAATGACAGCAGGCACCAAATCAGCAAGTATATCCCCAGGACAATGCAACTTAGAGGGGAAAAGGTTGTAGTATGGGTATTGCTTCTTCCTATGTACCAGGCACAAAGTGGTCTAGGGAGATTTAGCAGTAAGAATAGTACACACACAGACACAAGATGCAGTGGAATCTAGACTTGTTAAAGCTTTTTCCTTTCTGGCTCTGTCTGGCAGAGCCTGAGTTTTAAAATACCAATGCCTTCTCTTGTCACTCCCAGCTTTAATTTATTATTTTTTTAAATCAATAAATATCCTTCCACTCCTCCATCTGGAGGATTCCATCTTCATCCCACCACTGCAAAGCTGATCAGAGCCACCTATGCACTGCCATTTGATCCAGAACATATTTCGAACTTGGCCCGTTCTCAGCCTCATAAATTCCTGACATGATTCAGGAGGCGTTTCTGTTGGAAAGAGCTCTCTGCTCCGCTGTTGTATTTATAGAGATTGCTGCTGCCTCTGATCCGAGGCCAAACATTAGGAGTAATTGCAGCAGGAAGCAGGACAGAGCTCAACATATTGTTTGCCTGGATTGTTTTAATTTTAAGAGCGTAGAAGTACCCCCACTTACTGATGTTAGAAGCAAAAAGAAAACATTACAATAAAGAAAAAAAAAACATTTTTCAGGAATTTTCTATTTTAATTTTTTTCTTTTTATTGCTTTTGTTAGAGGCAAGGAGGGAATCATTATGCCTGCTCCTGAGGACAGGGAGGTGAATTAGATATTGAAGACTTATTAATTCAGGAATCTTGTCCCTGCAGATTAGCCCAGAGGCTCCCAGTTTTTATTTTCTGCTAGTTGAAACAAAGCCAGGAAATGCACATGGCTCTGCATATACATATGTGTTTCTGTGTGTGTATGACAGGAGAGAAGGGGGTGCAGAGCTATAGATGGGCCCCCAGAAAACTTGTCCACGTGCAGCTTCAGTCCTGACCAGCACAGCCACATTGCTGCACTACCAGGGTTTAAGTTGCATATGCACAAGGGCCGGCAGTTTGGATGGAGACACTCATTCAGCCAGACGATGGCCTGTATTCAGGATATGAAGTCCTTGGCTATGTGGCTCAGAGCTGAGTAGCTTTTGCTGCAGGACATGAGTGCCAGGAGCTTTCAGACACACTGTGTCTGAGCTGGGGTAGCTGTGTTTGAAAGTGAGAGACACATACACTGGAAACCTGAGCTGAAGCCTGTTGAAGTTGATAAAAAACATGTTTCACTTCAGTAGGCTTTGGACAACATCGGAGGTTCATCTGAGAGGGAGGACGGTTAAAAGGATAGCAGAAGTATGCCCACTAGAAGGATGCCAGGCAGTATGTGAGGTGGAATCATGGGGCTTCTGGTGCTCAGAAACCCAATTGTAAATACCTCCCAGCCCGTCTGACCATTGACAAAACTGCCAGGCTATCTGGAATATCATTGAAGCACAGAGTAAGGAGATGAATTGGGACCCAAAGGGGAGCTACAAAGAGTTCTTCCTTATGAGGGTGGTGAGGCCCTGGCACAGGTTGCCCAGAGATGCTGTGGATGCCCCACCCCTGGAAGTGTTCAGGGCCAGGTTGGACGGGGCTTGGAGTAACCTGGTCTAGTGGAAGGTGTCCCTGCCCATGGCAGGGGAGTTGGAAGGTGATCTTTAAGGTCCTTTCCAACCCAAATCATTCAATGACTCTATGACCTCACAGCAGAGAAGCAATAGGGTTGCCTTCTGTCACTGCAGTGTTTTCTGGGTAGCATTAGTCTGATACAGCAGGGATTTAACCTTGCTTCAGTCTTATTGCCTTCAGAAGAGAGTACTTGAAGACTTGCTTAAGTACCCATTGTTCTGGTAAAACACTTAAGATTCTTCCTTAGGTACATGTTGAAATACGTTCATGAGTAGAAATCCTGAATTTACACTACTGACTCCTGAGAAAGAAAACTGACTGTAAGTTCATTGCTGGGTAAGAGCTTTGGGAAAAGAGGACATCTCTTCTGCCAAATTCTGGGCTGCGCTTGTTCAAACCTACCCCATTTTGCTGATTTTGGAACTCTTAATTGAGCATGATATGGGGTAAGAGCTCTCATAAGTTCAGAGGAGAAAACTGCTTCCACACTTCCAGCAAGAGCTACAATCATATTGGCCCAACACAAGGGGATAATAAAGGGCTTTACTCATAGAAAAAAAATAGCAAGAACCAACAGCTGGGAGCTGAAGCCAAAAAAACATTTGTTATGAGCAAGTGAGCCTTGTAAATTGAAGGGGGAGGTTGACAGCCTAGGGCGGTCTATCAAGCAATGGTAAAAGTGTTGGCCAATCATTAGGGTGCCTTCAGGAAAAGATACTTTAAGCAAATCCAGGTCACTGGGCTCTGTCCCATTTTGAGGTGAAAGCATCTGTTCTGCACTATGCTCAATTTCAAATCAGGAGTTCCATAGTTTCTGCCACTCTTAACATCTCTGAATAAAAAAATGCCAGAAGCACTCATGCACTTCTTAAGCTGTTAGAGAAAATGAAAATCAAGTAATCTCACATTGTTTCTGGGATTGATGGTGATATTGTGCATTTGTATTTTGCCCTCAGCAACCCACAAAATAGTTTGAACACAGTTTTGGAAAATATTGCAGTGGTGGAAAAGCGATCCGGAACCAACTGTGCTGTGTGTCTGGCTTGAAAGGAGGTGAAAGCAACTGACCCATCTGGCTGCTGACATGAAGGTACCTTTGGGATTCTCCATTACACTTCTTACAGGAGCACCCAGCACACAGTCATAGAATCAGAGAATATCCTGAGTTGAAAGGGACCCACAAGGATCATTGAAGTCCAACTCCTGGCTCTGCACAGGATAACCCAAAAGTCACACCATATGTCACTGCCATTTCCTCAGATGTTGAGTCCACTGCCTCAGTAAAAAATGCCAGCAATGGAAGGAGGATGGAAAATAAATGTCTTTTAAGGTCCTGGAACAAAACGAGGGCAACACTGAAATAGTTCTTTCTGTATTCATGCTTGATCATTCTTCCCAAGAGTTCTTACATCTTCTCAGAGGTAGGACAGAGAGGATAACCCCGTGCAGACTTTCCTACATTATTATTTAGGGAAAACCATGTAGATATGCAGTAAGAAGTGCAGATGAAAGGGTGAAAAAAGGATGGATTCATTCTGGTTTTCATCCAGGGAGCTGAGACAGCAGAAGCTATAAAGACAAGCTATAGCAAAATGGGGAACTAAGCAATTATTTTGAGTCTAACCGCATCTCTGGGATTCCAGTAGCACCTTCCCATGGAGTTGACCACCTCAACCCAAAGATGTGACTGGCAGCTATGTTACCCTGGAATCTTTGCCACAGTTAAGTCACAATAACCTCCCTCTGGGAAAAGAAATAACCCTGAAAAAGTTGACAAGCTTAGCATTGCCTTGAAAATTTTAAGTGACTCCTGACATGCTCAGTCTCCCTCAAAATCTGATGCTGCTAAAAAATATTCCTTTTGTTCGAAAAAAATTAAGGATAACGGAAAAATAGAATAGCAGAAAGGAAGACTGGGACAGATGCCAGAAGATCTGATGGTAATCTAATCCAGATAATGTCCAAGTCCAGTATCACCTTCCCTGGGGACGGTACCCAGAACACAGTGCCAGGAGAATGTCAGTGCTGAGACTCCAGCATTTGCCTGCACTATCAGGGAAAGGGAATCTGCAAATATTTAGTCTGCCAGAAAGACTATTCCAATTAGTGGATGTCAGATCAAGGCTTGAATGATTCTGAAACATGTAAGGGTTTGGACAAGGCTTACCCAAGTCACACAAGGGTCATCACTTACTTAGAATTACTAGTATTTGACAAGCATGTACATCTCCAGGCACTTAAACCAGAAACTATTAAATTTACACTAACAGTCATGGAATGGATCCCATTTAGCATGAATTTCTGTGTCCCCAAAGAGCTGAGCCTGAGCTGATTTCATTGCTTCTTGTCCTCTGGAAACTTGCTTATTCATAAATAAAACCCCAACATTGTTACCTGAAATGAGGGAAGGAGCCTTTGTCACAGAAGACAGGATGTCATCACTCAGGTGTGTCATTGCTGACTTCAGTCAGACCACTGTCCTAATATGGTTACCGTTAATGCTTTCACCAACAGCTGTGGACAAGCCAGGACTTTTTTGGAAATGAAGGGAGACCAGCCACAGAACCCCATGTGAATATTCAAGCAAAGAGAGTCATGTCAGCAGATGCAGCAATGCTGGCATCACACTGGTTGTGGGAAGGATGGTCCTCAGACCCTTTGTATTTTTTCACACTGCAGTTATTTCTTTTCCTTGAAGTAAGGGCAGGGAAATCTTGCAGAGCAAGGAAATGACCAACAAAGAGGCCAAGAGCAACTGGCAGGGTAGAATTTAGGTCTCAACCTTAAGTACAGACATTGGTTTAATACCTGTCCCAGGTCCAGAAACATCAGAATGTCATCAGCTGTTACCCATTGTCCTGTCCCTCCAGGCCCTTGTCCAAAGTCCCTCTCCAGCTCTCTTGGAGCCCCTTTAGGCACTGGCAGGGGCTCTAAGGTCTCCCTGGAGCCTTCCCTTCTCCAGGATGAACACTCCCAGCTCTCCCAGCCTGTCTCCAGAGCAGAGGGGCTCCAGCTCTCAGACCATTTTTTTGGCCTCCTTTGAACTCACTCGAGCAGGTCCATGTCTGAGATACTCAGTCAAGATATTGAATACTTTGTGACATCAGCTCTTGATTTTACTATTATTGTCCCAGAAAGGGAATGGAGATGAAGCACTTTGGCCAAGGTCACCTTTGAAGTGAATGGCAAGGTGAGACGTTGAGCCTGAATCTTTGAAATACCAAGCTGGTCTTCACACCATCCTAGACACAGAAGGAGAGCAGTGGGGAGATGGAAACAACCTTCTTTTAGTGGTGATGTTCTGTCCAGACTAAGGACAAGTACAGTGTGTGCCGAGCTTACTTTCCAGTGACTGCCTTTCAGGCAGCTCCTAGCCACAATATTTACAAATAGAAGTTTTAAATAAGCTTATACAAAATGCTTGTTATGAAATATACTTTTTTTGCCTGAGACTGGGAGAAAATCGTCCAAAGGTCACAGCAGAAAATGTTCAAACAGAACCAGGCCAGGGTGTAGCTCCGTAGGCAGCAATGCAACCTCCCTGCTTTATATCACCTGAGAATATGGACCATTTACAGACTGCTGCATGTGACCGCCACCAACTTCTCCCAGCTAGGAGCTCCTAGAGGTATTGTCTTAAACATTAACAGGGACAGAAATGGACAACAAAGGAGTAACTTAATTTTTGCCCATGTCAGTATGGTGTGTAAGTCAAAGTTGGGCATATGTGCATTTCTCACGTCCTCTTGGAAGACCTCTGGCTTTAGAAAACATGAAATTTATGGGCTAAAGCCCACCAGTTTTATAAAAACCAAAACCGAATGGATCCTTTGTGCTAGATAATGTTTCAGAATATTTCACTCAATGGAGTTGCATGAAGTAAGTGTTGAAATGTCACATCGTCGTCGTTCAAGATTATTTGGGGACTACTGGATGCACAGGACTGGGAGGGACAGTCCCTTCTACCTCGTAAGCATGAGCAAGGTCTAAAAAACATCACAGGAAGCCTTGTTTTATAAATCTAGCTAGACAAAACCAATAAGGCAAGGAGGATGACTGAGGAACACAGGTTTGCCTGAAATTAGTAAATTAACAGCAGGTAGGAAACAGTTTCTTTCCTTGTTCACTGAAGTCAAACCAGGTTTTGCAACTATCTGCTGTATGACCAGGGCTTCATCAGTGCTGCTGCCCTTTGGCATATACTGCCTGTCTGAAATAAGAAGGTCGTTTTCAGAAGACAGGTTTTAGATGCAAGATGTCTTCATTATGTGGACTTAATTGAATGAAATGACTAGAGCCAAACTGAAGAGATAAAACCACTGCTGATTGAAGCTGCATCAAGTTTCAGAGGTTGAAACTTCCACTTTGCACCCTGTGAAAATCAAAGCATCTTAAATAAGTGTGAAAAATCATCACTCATGGGTTTGCAGACCTTTGCTTCTTCACTTTCCTGGTAGAGTATACACAGTCCTACAGAGGAGGATTTTCTGAACACAGTGTTTATTAATGAGTATTAATGGAGCCAAATCCTAGCTGTGCTATCCTCACACCAAGTAACAGCACAGTTCCTTCAGGTCCCCTCACCATGTAGGCTTTTGGTGTTTGTGATATCCTGAAGGGAAACTTTCATCTGAATTTCCCAACAGATGGGACCCAAATGTGTTTCATGTTCCATTACCACTAAACACACACACAGCCAGGATGATGGGTTCAATATCCTTTCTGGTCCATCAATCTAACAGATTGGAAGGGAAATGGATTTTTTTTCAATGCCATGCAGCTTTCAGTGCCTTGCAGATGAACACTTTCCTGTGCACCCCATCCTCCAACTGAATAAGGAAATGATGTTTAGATCTAAAGACCATGACTGACAGTCAGGCAGATAGATGCATTTTCTAGTATACAAAAACCAGACAGAGAGTTGGATTATTTTTCTACACCAGCCTCCAAAAACCTGCATTTGGAATAAGGAACTTCAGGGAAGGAATCTGTCAAATCTCTTCAATCTTAAAACACTAGCAATAAATTACTCCCAGCCCACACGTTTTTCCTCTTCTTTTGTACCGTAACCCTCCTCACTTATCCTCCAGTAAATCTACTGTACCAGATGTCAGAGTTCAAGCATAAACAGGGAGTTTCAATAGTCAGACCTAATGCTTTCCTTTTCCATTGCAGTCCTTCCCTATTTGACCATTTCCGACAATCAGGGGTCCCTCCATTCCCAAAACTGCTTGAAGTATAAGCATGCTATCATGTAACCTTCCCCTGGACAGATGCTACCATTAGTAAAGTCCCCTTTTCTGCGTAGTTTTGGGTTTGGAGGCTTTTTGTTTTGGTTTGGTTTGGGTTTTTTTGTCAAGAGGAAAATTGAAAATACAAGTAGTGATAGTAATAAATCTCATACTTCACATTTCACCATGCTCCCTTTATCATCTTTGGTTATGTCATTCATTTTTTAGAGCAGCAGCTTTTGGAGGAAGATCGGCCAAATACTTACTACTTTTGAAGTATTACATGACTAAATGTCAAGTTCAGAGAGGTTTCTCTGTCTCTACCTAGTCTGTAGTTTAGCTATCGAATGTATAGGTAATGTAGGGCACATAGCTTGCTCACAGAGCAAGAAAAGAGAGAGGTAAGGTCTAGCAGTGGGCTGGACCAGAGATTTCACCCTTTTATGCAAAGACCTTGACTATTTTCATGAATGTCTTAAAGTGAGCTGGGACTGACCTTTGCTTTCAGAACAGGAAACTTTCTAGAATATCTTTCTTGTGGGGGTATTTTGCATATATTTCTTTATCCACTGCTAGCTCATGGCCCATCTTTCCTTCTGCCCCCTTCTGCTCAAGTCTCAGCAGATCTGTAATCTCTTATATCTGCTTCTGAAACTTGTATGTGCAACATGCAAATATACTTGTGGCTTCAAAGAACTGTTTTCTTATATGCCTTTTACATGTCAGTATATAGGAGTCTCTTACACATTCATGTTTTGTTCCAAGAAAATAGTCTGGTCCTGGAAAAGACTCCCAAAAGATATTCTACAAGGTCTCTGACTTGTGAGAAGGGTAAGCTCTGGGTTTTGGCTCTCTTCCTTCCCATCTTGTACTTTTTTCCACTCTCTTTGGTTCCTTCAAGCTGTGCAAGTATTTGGACTCTGATGCTTGGATCGGAGAGTCATGCTGCCCATCAGTAAGAGTATTTCTCCCCTAGAGAATGACTCACCATGCACTGTCTTTGCCTCCTTCAGCACAATCTTAGCAAATAAAATCACTGGTTCAGCTTTGCTGTTTGGTCATGCTTAGAGGGGGATGTGCTGGGACAGGATTTCTCGGGAAAGTCATGCAAAGTTACTTCAAGTCAAACAAAGTGTCTGCTGAAATGCTCCTTTGCTTTATTGCGTTTCATCTGACAGTTCACCTACCACCTCTTGGTCTGAATACTTGTCTGCAACAATGAGGTAGTTTGTGTGTCTTGTGATGAAAAGGTCCTTTCCTGGTTCCTTCAAAAATCTCCTGGGGATGCTGTATATTTTCATTGTCTGTTTGTTGCTTGGCCAGCATTTCCTTGACTGTATAATAACATCTGCTCACCAGACCTCAGATATCCTTGATTGCGTTTGGCCAGCATGAGGCACCTCAAGCTTTCTGGTGTGTTCTTGAGAGTACATCTGTTCCCAAAAATCTGGGTGCTGGGATTCAGCTGCATTTCTGTCTGAGTCCTCTGTCCCATGCAACTAGCTCATCTCTGTATTTCCAGCTAGTCGCATCTCTCATGTCTTTTTTCCATGCTTTTTTGGCATCCTGTTGGTACCTGGTAAACTTCCTGTCTGTTCTGCACTTTCACATAGGTGGGAATTCACTTTTCCTACTCTCACAGCTCTTGGTCGAGTTCTCATGGGAGCACAGGGGTTCACAATTTAGAGATTTGGACAGCTGGGGATGGCTGTGAAGAATTGTTCTTGTCTTTTTCCAGGAATTCACTAAAGGAGCCTTGCCTCCTGTCTCCTTCACTCTGCAGCCCCATTATCTTCCTGCCTTTGACTTCCAGTCTATCATTCCACTTAGGACCCCCTCCTCCCCCAGCCAGTCAGTGACCATTTCCACCTCCTCTGCTCTACCTTGACTTATCCTTTAGTCTCTCAATTTAGATCTGTGGATTTTAGATTTAATTTTATACAAGCTCAAGTAGCTAACTAAAGTCAGGAGCACCCTTGACCCAACAGAGACAATGTCAGAGGGCATTTCAGCCCACTTCTTCTGGAAACATCTCTTTCTTTCCACGAACCACAAAAAGGACTCTCCAGGAATGTGCTCCTATAGGCTTTGCTTCAGTGCTGAGCATCACAGAGGACAAGCCCAGTCCCTGTGCTTCACTGTGTGTCAGACAGCCTGGCCTTTGATGCAGCAAGCAGAGTAACTTCTTTCAGTGTCTCTGGGCCACCATCCTCAGCTTTTTCACCTGTTTTTCATAATTCAGGAACTCCCCTCTTTACACATTTTACATGCTGGGGAGCAATACTAAAATCTGAACAGACCAGAGAAAAACCTGACTGTTGGTAAGTGACTTGAGCCTTTTCTTTCAGACTCCTACATCTTTCATTCCTGTTACAAATTTTGTGTCATTTGGCAGTGGTTTGACCCATCGTTTCTCCAGATTTTTGACCTGTGTCACAAATATTTCATACACAACACTTTCTGTGTGCTGGCATTGATTTTGGAGTACAATAAACTTTTGTTTGGGTCCTCTGGGGAGTTGTGGATGAATTCAGATGAGGGCTGAGCATGTGGCAGCCATTGCCTACTAGACGTAGTGTTGCAGCAGTTTGTATTTAGCCATATTTTTTAACCATTGCAATACCAGGGCAAAGAACATCAAGGTGTTAAGCAAGGTTTATTGAGGGCCAGGGCTATAATTCAGTGCCAGGGATATGATTTCTCTCTCCTTTTCTCACTTTGAATTTTCTAGATTTGCTCTTACGACCACAGTCAGAATCTAAGCACATAAGGCCAAACACTGATACAGTCTTATTTTATTCCTCCTACCTCAAACACAGGCCCATCTCATGAAATACTTCCACCAAGCAGAGCTGCCTGCACACTCAGATGTTGTCTGAATGTAAGTGTGCTGCAATGGCCCCATGGGGAAAACACACACCGTAACCATCCAGAACTGATTTTTCCTTGTCTGGCCTTTCTACATCCTGATGTCACTACTCCCGTGTGCACAGCAGGAATTGCAGTGATTCCTGAGGGTTGAGTCTGTTGGAGAGGTTGGAAATAACCCACAAGAGACTTCCCAGGGAACAGATCTGGGCTCTGGCTGCAAAGTCAGTCGATAGATCGCCTTGTAGCTCTTTGGAGGCAATGAGGAAATAAAATTGTAACCCTCTGTCTAGCCTTCCACCAAGAAGTAGAGGCTGTGAGATTGAGTAGGTCACTGAACTGGACCCCAGAGAACTCAACTTATTGCTTGATGTAAGGCAGAAACCAAAGATGAGAGCAAGAAAACCTCTTCTTCCTTCCCCTCCTCCCCCCCCGCCCCCCCCCCGCCCCCGGCTTAGTCTATCTTTTCCGTTTAAAGATTATCTCTCACTATGTGTGTGTCCAGTGCACGAGGGGCCCATGTTCTCTACTTCCAAATGATGCTTAAGTACAAAGGAAATAGGAGAAATCTTCACCCAGTGCCTGGGACTGTTTGTGTGCCTCATCGCCTTCAAAGCTCTGATCAACAGTTTGCATCGGAGTTGAATCCCTTTCTCCTTTGCAGTATTTTTTTCTCTGGGATCATACTTCATTGCTTTTTTTTCCAAGTGTTTCATTACGAAACTCGTTAGTGAACCACTAGGGGTAGCCAAATGTGTTTGGTTGCATGCAGGACCTTAAGAAGGGATCTTGGAGTAAATTCACGGCAAAGAGCCTCAGCTTGCTTGAAAACGAGGAAGCCTAACTAATCCTCCCTCCTGCCTCAATAGAAGAACCTCAAGACAGATTATCTCCCTGAACTCATACCTTGGGGAGACACAGAAGGACATAAAATGCTCCAGAGCTGAGAACTTGGTGCAGCAACCTGACCCCATCTGGTCCCAGCACACATCCAGCAAGGTAAATAAATGATGCTTGTCACACAGTTGTCATACACCTCAGCACTAAAGTCACCAGTCCCCTATTTGGGCTATAAAATATGCACTAGAGAATACTGGGAATGAGAAACCTCTCCCTTATGTATACGTGAAAATGATGGACAATGAACTGCAAAAACTATTGATGTGACCATCTCTCATGACAGCTTTCCCTCTTGTGAGATGGTGTTGTGGTTTCACCCCAGCCAGCAGCTAAGCGCTAGGCAGCCACTCGCTCACTCCTCCATCAGCAGGATCAGGTAGAGAACTGAAAGGGTAGATAACTTACGGGTTGAAATAAAGACAGTTTATTAGGGAAAGCAAAGACTGTGCACACAAGCAAAGCAAAGAATTAAGTCACCACTTCTCATGGGCAGGCAGGTGCTTAGCCATCTCCAGGAGAGCAGGGCCCCATCACACATAACAGTTGGGATGACAAACACCATCACTCCAAATGTCCCCTCTTTTCTTCTTCTCCCCCCCACTTTATATTCTGAGCATGATGCCATATGTTCTGGAATATCGATTTGGTTGGTTTGGGTCACCTATCCCAGCTGTGTCTCCTCCCAACCTCCCACACCTCCCCAACCTCCTCTCCAGTGTAGCAGTACAAAAAGCAGAAAAGGCTTTGGGTCTGTGTAAGCTCTGCTCAGCAACAATAAAAACATGTCTACATTATCAACTCTGTGTTCAGCACAAATTCAAAGCACAGCCCCATACCAGCCACTGGGAAGAAAATTAACTCTAGCCCAGCTGAAACCAGCAGGGATGCTAACTTAGAAGGGAGAGACAAAGTTTTGTACAGCTCTCTGTCTTCCATCTTTACCTTGCTTCAGGCTCTGCTCTGTGTGCTGCTTCTGTACAGCGATTAACTGCTGTTAATGACAGAGTGCAGTAAAGAAACAGCAGCTACTGTGGCAGTGCAGAGCACTGATGGGAAAACTACCTACACTTAATGATTGCCTGAGGTCACAAAAGCAGCCTGTACTTCGGGCAAGAGATGTACCAATGTCCTCAAGCATCCCACTTCAGTGCTTTAGTGGGCTTCTCCTTCCTACATTTCACTGCTTGGACAAAACCCAAGAGAGTTAAATGGAATGAGCATTACCCTGTTCTGCTGGAAAAGCACAACAAAGGCAAGTGGCTCTGATGGTTTGGGTCTCAGTGGACTTCGATCTGCTTGCTGTTAGCTGGAGGTGGCCTGCAAGATATGCTGGGGTTGCACATCTTGCACAGAGGATGTGTTGAGCTACTTCAGCATGAGTTTGACTAATGCAGTCAGGAATCAGAGCTTTTCTGTGATGATGTGGGTAAAACGCATCCAAGGCTCTGAAGGAAGTGTCTATCAAAACTATGCACTCCCCTACAAGAACCAGCCTTCAAAACAGCAATTCGATGGTTTGATAATGCTGTGTCTGCTTACTTAGGATATTTTGCAAATTCTGCATGAGTCATTGCTGAACACAGCCACAGCTGTTTCCCTGGATCGCTTTAGAGGCACAACACACATTGTGCACTAAAAAGCTTAAAGCAAGACCATGCACGGAACACACACTTTACACTTGTACATGTGTATTTCCTCCAGAAACCCATGCTGCTGATCAGCCCAGCCAGGGAACAATCCCCCTTGATTTCGCTGACCAATGGTAACAAGAGTAGCACGACTTGCCTTTATGAATCCTCATGATTCACCTCTTGACACAACATCTTTCTCTGTTCTAAGCTCCTGGATATGCAAGATGTGGTTTGCATACAGGTCTAAATTCAAACCCTTCCAAGGTGTGTGAGAATTCAGATTTCACACTGCACCTATCTCAAACATGAACCCTTTTTAATAAACCAGAAATCTCCAGTTGCACACAAACAGATCAAAGCCATCAGCAAGCTCTTTTGGAGGAACCTCTATGCTACCCCTTTTTTTTCACCTCACTGGTCTCCATCTTGCCATCTGTTAGCCTATGTAACTAGATTATTGCTTTGTATCTTGCACACACTGACACAGCCCATTCCTGCTTTTCAATAAAGGTAGAAACACAGAGGGTGTGCTCTATGCAATAATTCTATTTCCAACACATCCCATCCTTGGGGCACTGTGCAAACCATGCTATAAATCTGTCAGTCTCTGATGGTGCAGCCCACGTGGGAACTTTGGATAACGGATTACAGTGGAGAACATGTATTTTTAAATGTGTTTAAGATGCCTGGCAGTTTCTTAAGAAGCAAGAGAAGAAAAAAAGTCACATTAAGGGGAGATAAATGTACCCCAAATCCATGACAGCTTTTCAGAAAGGGAAAAAGGAAAGTCCTCTGTCATGTTGTACCACTTCTCCCATCCAAACACCGGAGGTGAATGGTGAAAGCACACTTAAAGCAAAACTCCCACAGATGAGGGCAAGGAGACAAACATGGTAAACTTTGCACATGGTTTAAATTATCATTGGTAATAAAACCATCCATCATCAACCTCCATGCTGAAGACTGGGATAGCTATTGCCTCTGAGGCTTCAGTGACTGAAAAAATTAAACATTTGCTGATATCTTGCTCTCTTATATTCTCTGACCTCCATGGCCCTGGCTCAAGGTCTTGCTGCAGAATGACAGGTCAGCTGCTCTGAGCTCAGTACCCAAACATGATAGCCTGGAATTCAAAGGTACTTGTCATTGCTGCTGTGTCTTTCCACTCACTGAAACAGGGCATCCTCTAGCATGAGGACTGAATTAGTTCTCTGCAGCAAAGACTAATCACTCAGCATCACAGCTGAGAGAGAGATGGGGATGTCCTATGTGTGATTTCTCTGAGGTCTGGTGGTGAAGGCAAGTCCCAGACAGATCTCAAAAGGTTGGCACATTGTTGAGGTTTCCTCAGTTGACTATGAAAATTCTACTTGACATGGTGTCTTTGTATTATCATATGCAACATGAGGGTTGCGGTTTCTGGGAAGCAGAGTGAGATTCCCTCATGATTACCTCTGGAGCTGGACACAACTATCTTCTGCTCACCCTGCACGGTCTCTCAGAAGCTCAGAAAACAGGGCAGAGTCTGTGTTGTCCACTGCTTAAGATCATAACTCAAAAACCAGCCATTAAAACCTTACCAGCAGTGTCTAGCTCCTCATCTCCCTGACATTCCCTCTTATCGCTTCTCTTCCAAACAAATTGTTTCCACCCATAAATCCACCTATTCACTTCTCCTTTCCAGCTTGGTGAATTTGTTCTTCTCTTCATGTCGGTTTGCCCAAAGCAAAATCCTTCTGGTTCAACGTGGAGTGCATGCAGGGCTCTCCTCAGTCATCAGCCCAAAGCTGGACTGGGAGGATCACTGTCAATTTGGTGTATGTGTTCTGCCAAGGCTGGGGAGGGAATAAAATGCTTGCCCTACTTGGCCTGGCTGGAACCATTTCAGGTTTCTTGGTTCATGCAGTGCTTTCTTTAGGTGGAACTGTTTGAACAATAACAATAGCAGGTTGCTGTGCTGGACTTCTTTCTGCAGCCAGCAATGCTTTATGGGCATCCTTTTACCTCCTTGTCCACAGAAGAAAGATACATCCTGTGCCATGTCGCAGAAAGGTGAAAAACATGGTATTTGGTTGCACCATGTGAGGGTTTGGGTGCTGTATAGCAAAAATATTAAGTAAAACTCCCTAAAAAGAGGTGCAGTCCTATAGGTATCCCTGACTTTAAGCCGTTTTTGCACACACTGAGTTTTGTATTACAGGGTATTATATTGAAGATGAGAACACCATACGGCTCAAATGCTTTTCACACAGGTTTGGGGGGTTTTTGGTTTTGGTTTTTTTTTTTTTTTTTACAAATAGCTTCATTTACTTCTTTTTTTGCATCTGATTTATACTGCTGCATCTTTGCAATTGAATATTGTTTAAATCAGCAATGATCACAAACCCTCTGCTGCTGGGAGAGTCACAGCTAAACGTTGGAGGTCAAGGTTGTACCCATTTGACCCAGCTGAGAGCTTGGCCTAAGGCCATTACAAAGCTGTGATGCTGGGATGACCGAGGTTGGAAAAAGGCTTGTGGTCATCCAGGGGTTTACTCTGATGCACAGCTCAGATATAGTAGAAGTGAGCTCAGACCCACAGCAACACCTGGAGTTCTGCGGGAGTATGGTCACTGTGAACCTGGAAGGTGAAGCATATAGACAGTCAAGCACCAGGAGCACCACGTCACGAAGTGCAAGCTTACCCTTGCAGTGTTGTATTAACAGCTCTGGCTTCAAGTGGATGCAACAGTACATGGACCACATCACATTGCTGGAGAAAGAGGACAGGAGGAGAGTGGAGTCTGATGTGGTGTCCTCTGTCAGCCCAATCCATCTTTACCCATATCCGCCTCGAGATTTGTTCTGTCCTTATCATTTCAGCACTGGAGCAGCCAGGGAAATTAACAATAAAACAATGGTCATACAGAGCCACAGAGTTGCAGTGTGGTGGCTGGTCTCTGCCCATCTCATTAGCCCCACCATAAAACCCCTCACTGCTCTGCTGCAGTCAGCAGATCCCAGATTTACAGATGTCAGTGCAGAGCTTTTGTTTCAGTGCTTAATTTGGTATTGAAATGAGTAAGAAATAAGGTGCCTAAACAAGATGTTAGACAGAGAAACATCTTCGTGGATTTGGCCATGCAAGTCTGGCCAATAAACATCTGAAATGTCCCATCCCCTGTTGAGTCTGCTCACAATTCAGCTCTCCGAGCCTTTAGTAATGTTGCTGTCTGCAACAGCAGGGTCTGGGTATCAGGACAAGGAGTACTTTCCATAAACCTGCTGCTTAACAAAATAGAGATTATCCAGCCCCTCTTAATGATTTGTGGATTTGTACTTATTTACTATATTGGTAATCCTGTAGCAAACTCCATACAGCACAACAAGGTTTGCAGTAAATTTTATCTAGCAAGTGAAAAGCAAGGAGGGTATGGGGGATAGCTTGTTTGTTGTCTGCAGCAGTGAGGTTTTTTGCTCGTTTACCTTCAGCTGATGCTTCCTACTCTGAAGTCAGAAGGGTGGACTGAAGCTCCATTGGGCTTTTTCAGATGTCAAAATATTACAATAGTGTTACAATAGGGAGTGTTTTTTTCTTGAACAAACACGACTGAAGCGATGACATCAGCTCCCAGGGAGGACTCCTACCGCCTCAGCAGTGTTATTTTTCTGAGCAGATACAGAGCTGAGGTCTTGTTCCTTGAGATTTCACATAGACAGTCCCCCTTTTATTTTCTGACTTTCAGTACCCCAAAAGTCCTGGGAAAACTCCAGCTCCAGTAGGTACAGTGGACATGAACAGATAATCTAAAACAGCTGTGACAGATAAAGATGCTCCTAGTCTCAGCTTTTCCTTTCCACCTGTCCTTCTTACCACACATATTCATAATCCATGCCAGTGCAATGCCAAACCTCTTTTATCCTGCCCTAAGTGTGCAGAATGATCTTGCCCAGAAAACCCCTCTGCTTCATGAAGGGTATTTCACTGGAGCCATATAACTCTTGCACCTGTAGTTTTGCAATAGCATAAGTCTGAAATCCCTCCATGAACTAGAAGAGATCAATCCTAGGTTTATCCCAGTGTTTTCTCTGAGCCTACACTGATAGCAGAGAACCCAGGGGCACTTCACTCTCATTACTCAGCTTCCCCAAAAACTTCAAAACACAAGCCTTGAAAAAACAAAGTTTCAAGCTTAAGTTTCCATTAAGCCATTTGAGCTCCCCCATGGCCCTCAGCTGCATTCCTGAGATTTATTTATTTTTCTCTCACCTTCCTTCTGTACCATGTGTGATTTGCCAGAGGGTAAGGCAATGGCAACTTATCACTGGATGATGCCACCTTCCAAAATTTTCTGCTCAGACCTTAGGAAAGAGCTCCCCTCCCATGGCCAGCCATGATCTTACTTGTCCTCTATGGTTTATGGCTGCCGATCCTCCACCAGGACACAAACATGCCAGATGTTGTTGTGATTGAGACACATTCTGCTCCAAAGCCCTTTTTTATTGTTATGATGATTAAATTAAAAACTACTGAAATTTATGGGTTGGAGTCTGACAGGTCAGCCTGCTCCCCGACTTTAGCCCACTCTGCTGCGATGATTTTTTTTTTTGTTAAAAAATTAGGGCTTGGTAACAGGAGAAAGTGTGCCAATATAGGTATAACCAAACTATTTATTCCTGGCCAACTGTTAATGGTGGGTCGTTTGCAACAGCCACCCAGTGCACAGCCAAACCCTGCAAGGCAGTGTTTCCTCATGTTCATAATGACTCAGCTGTGATATCAACACAGTCACACCCATTCTGAAGGGGGTCGTCCCTGCTAATGGGACATCATGAACTCACAGCTGCAAGGACTCCAAAAAAATTCTATGACTCATAGAATTACATCATTCCACTGTGTAACTCCCTGCCCGGGAGGAGGTACCACCTGAACCTGCCCACATATAACTTGAGATACCACCATCACCACCACCATCGGACATCCAGAGGGGAACTTCTGTCACTGCCCTGGGAGAGGGGTCAGCCTCAGGGGGCACTTGTCCCACTCTGGAGAGGCGACAGTGACCTTCCCGCAGACAGGCATTGGAAAGTGTCGAGTCTCGGTGGCCGCGTGGACGGGCAGCACTGGCTCTCTATCAGCAGGCGTACCCAATGCGAGGGGACCCGAAGGTCTCAGTCTCTCAGGAATCCCGGGGGCGAAAGAGGCAAGGGAGAAGACCACTCCGTGAAACCTTCCAGGAGTTTATTTCTCCTGAAAGCAAAGGGGAGGAATGGCCGTGGGTCCAAGGTTACAGGTGCTTTTTCAACAGGGGTGGTACAGAACAAACAACCAATAGAGGATAAGCCCAGAGGAGGATCCCGAGGACACAGAACCAATGGCTAAGTTACAGAGGAGGGAATTTACAGAACAAACCAATGCACAACCGAACTTAACAGAACCTTCTGGAGAAAGGGGTATGGGCTCAGACCTGGGCCTCCCCCACGGACTGCCCTTCGCTCTCTGACTCGTCAGCCCATTGGGTAGGCATGACGTGATGGGCAGCGGGCAGACCCCAAGTGGTCCAAAGCACCCCAACAAACTTCCACAGGACCACCGTTTTCAACAAGACCACAGTCATCATTTCAACAGCACTGCAACTATTGCTTAATTGGACTGCCACCACCACCCCTGACCAACAAGGGCCAGGTTGTACTCTGACTTGTCAGTCTAAGCCAGTGTTTCTGTACTATCTCCTTTACTATAATTTTCCTATTAAATGGTAACTCCAACTTGAAATCTCTTGCAAGGTATTTGTGTGAGGTTAATTTCTCCCACCGGTTTACCTTCAAACCAGCACACGTTTGCAGAAGGAAGAAGACACAAAAGAACTAATGAGCAAACCATTTCTCAGCTTATAGAATGACAAGTCTGAAAGTGTTTCCCTTAGAGTCAGCAGCAAAAATCCTATGAACTCCAGAGGAGAAGACTATCTCTGAAGAAATGGAGATTTGGGGGGAAAAAAAACAAACCAAAAAACAAACTCTACAGAATTTGTATCATCCTCTTAAGTCCCAACTCCCTGCTTTACAAGGATCACCCTTCATATTCTAGCTCCATTTTTAATGCACCCCAGATGATGCTAGATGTGGAGGGGTGTTTCTTAACACCCTCACCACCCTTTGTGACCTCCTCCCCGCCTCCATGGGGAGTTTGCATGTAGTGGATTATGCAGTGTGTCTCCCATGAAGAGGTTCTCAGTTTTGGCTGAGAAGGTAAAGGTTCCTATCAGTGTGACAATACTGCCGTTCATTTAACAAGGAGTCAGAGTTTCAATATTGCCATGTGCGGCCTTTGCTGTGTCATAAAACAGTATTAAGCAAGTTTAAATTACTTAGGGTAATGAAGGTTTTTGAGCTCTGATTTTTATTTCACTGATCAGCATCCTACCAGGAACTTCAGGGAACCGGAGAACAATGGAAAGGTGAGCAAAACAGCACTAATAGATTCTCAAGGATCTATTAGTAAACTGCTGGTTGGCATATGGAAAGTTTTGGAAGACACCCTCCCACTGCATGCTGCCATTAAAAACAAACAAACAAATGCCGGAAATCCATGGAGTTCAGAATACCCGTAAAGACACTTTGGGTAATGGCAGAGACAGGGACAGAACACAGGATCTCCAGAAGTCCTCTGTCTCTTCGGAAAAATTGCTTTTCAAGAGCCACTTTGGATGAAGGTTTGCATTTCATTGGTGAAGAATCCCAGAACAGTGGCCCAGTCTCCCTCCCCTCCAACACCACTCTGACTTCCACAGCCTGTTCTTTCTTGCAGTCATTAAGCCAAGCCAGGTATTTCAGCAAAAACTGCTCATCAGAAATGCAACATAAAGTGGAAATGACCCCTGACACTAATTTAAAATTAGACTTGATGAGCCTTCAACCAAGAAACTGCTCCCCCAGCCCCCTTTAAAATCTAACACATGAAAAACATTTGGTTGCTATTACCAGTGATTATGATAAGCTATGTTAAAATATGAAGTGGGGGAATTTATCTTTATTTCCTGGGATAACATTGATGAAAAATATGCTGCTCCATCTTGATTTGCAATCATTCGAATGAACTTTGTCACGCATTTATCTTTATTTGGCTGGATGTGTGCAACTGATCTGGGGAGGGAGTGAGGGCAGGGAGCAAGGAGAGGGTAGGATTGGCAATTTTATCTGATGCAGATAAGTTTATTAGCTGCCCTCAGATGTGTTCCTGACTGAACATGATGAACAAGACTGCATGTTGGATATGTCATCGTACTCCTTTGGGGAGAAGGCACAGCATCTGTCATGGTGTAACCATCAGCAGTTTACAACCGTTTTCATTACTCTTAAGTCTTCTAATAATTTTCTGCCAGAGTCTGGGGGCTGGGTGGGTCCTTCTGCCTACAGGGACTTTTCCTCTGCAGAATGAAAGTAAAAACTTGGACAAGAAACAAGGTCAAAGCTAACATGCCTCCCTGACTCCCCCTTTCCAGTAGGCGAGATTCAAATATTATCTACCAGATTTCTTGTGCCTAATGCAGTGTTAGGAGACTTTCAGTTCTGCCAAGATGAGGTGAAAGAGGTTTGTTTGGGACATTTTTTGTAGGACAAAGTTTTTACTAAGTTTTTTGTAGCACACACTGGTCACTGAATTGCAGTGCTGCTGTTAGATGCATTACTAGGGACCCAGGAAAGGCCTGACAGAGATTTACTTATGAAAAATACAATTAAAAAGCAACTTTCTGGGAATAGAATTAAAGCAGGGGCAGCAAGTTCGCACTGCTGGATTGCCCATGGAATCAGTAGCTTTGCTATTGACTGCCATTGGCCTGGACTGCAAAGAGCTAATTATATATATATGCATATATATACATATGATTCAGAATTGCTCTTTTTAAGCATCCAGGGGTGAGCAGTTTTTCAGCTGGTGCAAAATTTGTGCTGTAATCCTG
Source organism: Lycocorax pyrrhopterus obiensis (assembly GCA_014706295.1). Classification (NCBI taxonomy): domain Eukaryota; kingdom Metazoa; phylum Chordata; class Aves; order Passeriformes; family Paradisaeidae; genus Lycocorax; species Lycocorax pyrrhopterus. Next base: position 102,625,601 of record JACSVZ010000001.1, read on the forward strand.
AGAGCTTTCTTGAGTTTCAACAGCTAAGAACCTGACGGAGAGCTGAGTGGATTTTGTGGCTGAAAAACCCAGAACCATGAGAAGAATATTACATCTCTGAGCAATTAGCACTCATTGACCTGTCCTGAAAAACATCTTTTTCTAAAAACTCTTCTTGTCTTGGTGTTGTAAAGAGCTGAGCTGAAATGAGGATATTTCCCCTGAAGCAGTGTGACTCATTAGAAGAACAGATCAGTTCAGCCTGTTTCCCCTTTCCCCCTGCTTTCTGTTTCAGACACTCAACTGAAGTGTGTTGCAAATTGTAAATCAATATGCTGGGTTTGGCTGATATAGAGATAATTTTCTTCATAGTGGGTGTTATATTACTACATTTGGGATTTGTGCTGGAAACAGTGCTGATAACACAAGGATGTTTTCATTATTGCTGAGGAGGACTTAGAGCCAAGGCCTTTCCTGCTCCTCACTCCACTCCACCAGCAAGGCGGTTGGAGGTGCACAAGGAGCTGGGATGGGACCTGGCTGGGACAGCTGACCCCAACTGACCTAAGAATATACGGCATCATCCTCAGCATATAAAGCTGAGGGGAGAAGGAGGAATGGAGAAGCATTTGGAGTGATGGCATCACTGACACGCATGATGGAGCCCTACTGTCTGGGGATGGCTGAACACCTGCCTGCCCATGGGAAGTGGTGAATGAATTCTTTGTTTTGCTTTACCGACTAAACTGCCTCTCTCCCAACACATGAATTTTCTCACTTTTATTCTCCCTATTCTCTCATGTCACCAGAGGGGAGTGAGCGAGTGTCTGTGTGGGACTGAGCTGCCAGCTGGGGTTAAACCATGACCATCACCCAATTCCTTGCCTTCACCCAAGTATTTTTTGCTGATCACACACTCTTTTTTTTTTTTTGGTGGCTTTTCCCCTTAAAAGAAAAAAACCCACAAAACTACTGATGCCTTAGGATTTTAGCTATTATATTTTTCATACATTTATGATCCTGCAATTCTTTAGTGTATAACTCTAAACTCCAAACAGAGTGTTAGTTGCTGTTCTTCCATTTTGGTCAGACAAAACAGTTCCTCTCTAGGCTTGGGAATCAAGGACACCTTACTGTCTCAGGCCCCGAGAAATGTAAACAAAAGTGAGTTGGGGGGGAGCAAACTTTGGGTAAATTAACTTCATCACCTGAAGCTGTAATTGGAAGATTAACCCCCAATATGCAAATGGACCAAACTTATAAAAGTATGAAAACCCGTGACCTGTCGTCCATTTTTGGGTGTAGCTCCTGCGGGGACTTCGTCTGCCCTAAATGTACCTGAAGGCCCTTCAATAAATATAACCACTCTTTATTCTCTTAATTTTGTCTGGCCTCTGTTTTTAGGTAGCCCCAAAAGGCATCACTACAACCACCCTCTCATGAAGTACAGTTCAATTTAACAGACATTTGGTCATTTACAACAAAGTTGCTGGTTACAGGATGGGGAAGCTTGTTTCATTCTTGAAAAAAAGCAACTTTATTACCTCGATGCAAAACCCTGCCTCATCTTGGGAAGAGTAAACATTAGAAATAACAACAGGTGAGACCAGACAAGAAAGACGTAATGGCTCATTTTGCAGAATGTGCTCAAACAGTTTTATTATTCACGACCATGTCTCTCAGCAGAGAGGAAATTTCAGGAATGATTTCTCTCACTTGCTCTCTTGCTTCGTACTTTTATACGAGGTGTTTGTGTTCCTAGCATTGGATGTTTGCCCTGTTCGTGCTGTGCAGGAGCATTTATTCTCTGGAGTGTGCTTCATCCTTTGCAGATCCCTGTGCACATGCAAAACAGAAGGAATAACAGGATGACTTCCATGGTCAGACCTCAAAGTACCATAGGAAGGAAGTCATCTCCACCAAACAAGGAGGCATTGATGCAGGAAGAGATGGATTTGAAGTCACCCTAAAGCTGAGCACCTAAACTGCACAGCCTTTGGGGATGGAGTTTTTAGTAGCACCTCTAGTGACAGGACAAGGAGTAATGGTTTTAAACTAAAAGAAGGTAGATTCAGACTAGATATCAGGACAAAGGTTGTTTTTTAATGAGCATGGTGGAACACTGATGCAAGTTGCCCAGAGAGGTGATAGATGCCCCACACCTGGAAACTTTCTTACCTCAGTCTTCAATGACAACCTCTCTTCCTGCACCTCTTGAATGGATGGCTGGGGCCTGGGGGAACAAAACCCCTCACACTGTAAAATCGGGTTCACAACCACCTGAGGAACCTGAATGTGCCCAGGTCTATGGGACCCAATGAGATGCATCACAGTCTTGAGGGAACTGGCTGATTTAGTTGCCAAGCCACTCTCCATGATATTGGAAAAGTCATGGCAGTCAGGTGAAGTCCCAGGTGACTGGAAAAGGGGAAACATAGTACCCATCTTTAAAAAGGCCAGAAGGGAGGACCCTGGGAACTACCACCATGTCAGCCTCACCTCTGTGCCTGGGAAGATCACAGAACAGATCCTCCAAGAAGCTGTGCTAAGGCACATGGAAGACAGGGAGGTGATTCGACAGCCAGCACAGCTTCACCAAAGCAAAGTCCTGCCTGACCAACCCAATGGCCTTCTATGATGGGGTGACTACATCAGTGGACAAGGGAAGAGTTACAGATGTCATTTATCTGGACTTCTGTAAAGCCTTTGACGCGGTCCCCTACAACATCCTTCTCTCCAGATTGGAGTGATGGATTCAACAAATGGACTGCGAGATGGGTAAGGAATCGGTTGGATGGTCACATCCAGAGCATAGCAGTCAATGCTTCAGAGTCCTGATGGACATCAGTGACCAGTAGTGTCCCTCAGGGGTCTGTACTGGGACCAGTGCTATTTAACATCTTCATGAATGACACAGACAAAGGGATTGAGTGCAGCCTCAGCAAGCTTACTGATGACACCAAGCTGAGTGGTGGAGGTGACACACCTGGAGGATGGGGCCATCCAGAGGGACCTGGACATCTTGAGAATTGGAGCCATGGTAATCTCATGAGGTTTAACAAGACCAAGTGGAAGGTGCTGAACCTCAGTTAGGGTGACCCCTGGTATCAATCCAGGGGAGGTATGAACAGATCCAGAGCAAAGATCTCTCCTGGGAAAAGGACCTTGGGATGCTGCTGGATGAGAGGCTGGACATGCCCCAGCCATGTGCACTTCAAAAGCAGTGTGGGCAGTAGGGGAGGGAGGGGATTCTGCCCTTCTGTCCTGCTCAGATGAGAGCCACCTGCAGAGCTGCATCCAGCTCTGAGGTCCCAGGACAGGAAGGACATGGAAGTGTTGGAGTGAGTCCATCAATTACAGGGATGGAGCACCTCTCCTACAAGGAAAGGATAAGAGAACTGTGATTGTTTAGCCTAGAAAAGAGAAGGTTTTGGGGTGATTTAATTGCTGCCTTCCAGTACCTGAAGGGAACTGTGTTGGTTTTGCATGGCCTGGTTTTTGGTAGTGGGGGACCACAGAGGTGGCTTCTGTGAGAAGCTGCTAGAAGCTTCCATCGTGTCCAGCAGAGCCAGTCTCTGATGGCTCTGAAGATGGACATGCTGCTGGCCAAGGCTGGGCCAATTAGAGATGGTGGTAACGCCTCTGCGATAACATACTTAAGAAGAAAATCAAAACAAAGTGCACACAGTTTTTCTTCTAGCCAGAGAAGAAGAGGAGGTGAGAACATGTGAGGGAAACAACATGGAGACACCAAGGTCAGTGGAGAAGGAGGAGGAGGAGGTGCTCCAAGTGCCAGAGACGAGATTCCTCTGCAGGCCGTGGTGAGGACCACGGTGAAGCAGCTGTGCCCTGCAGCCCATGGGGATCCACGGGGGATGCAGAGATCCACCCACAGCCCGTGGGGGAGGTGCCCGTGCCGGAGCGGGTGGATGCCTGGAGGAGGCTGTGATCCAGTGGGAGACCCAGTGGAGAGAGGGGGCCCTGCTTCCAGGCTGGAGCAGCCTGTCCTTGGAGGACTGCATCCCGGGGAAAGAGAGACCCACGGCGCAGCAGTTTTGGGAGGACTGTCTGCCTGCGGGAGGGACTCATGTTGCAGCAGTTTTGGGAGGACTGCTGCTCCTGAGATTGGAACCACACTGGACAAGCTCACAGAGAACTGTCTCCTGTGGGAGGGACCACACGGCCTCAAATAGAAAGGACTCCTCTTCCCGAGCAGCGGAAGAACTCGGGTGACAAACTGACCAAAGCTCCCATGCCCTGCGTCCCTGCGCTGTTGGTGGGAAGGAGGGAGGGGTTGGGGGAAGAAAAAGTGTTTTAAGGGCTTATTTTACTTCTAATTATCCTCCTCTGATTCTGTTAGTAATGAACTTCACTTTGTACTTCTAAGTTGAGCCTGTTTTGCCCTTGGAGTGTTTTTTCCCAGTCCTTATCTCAACTCATGAACCCTTCGGCAATTTTTTTTCTCTCCTCAGCCCAGCTGTGGCAGGGGAGGGTGAGTGAGCAACCTTCATGGGTGCCTGGCGTTGGGCCAGTGTCAAGCCACAACAGGAACTTAGAGGAAAGACGGGGCAAAACTATTTACAAGAGTCTGTATGTCAGAACAAGGGGGAATGGGTTCAAATTGAAAGAGTAGGTTTAGAGTGGATATTAAGAAAAAGTTCTTTAGGGTGAGGGTAGTGAGGTCCTGGCACAGGTTGCCTAGGGTAGTTGTGGATACCCCATCCCTGGAGGTGTTCGAGGCCAGGTTGAATGGGGCTTGGAGCAACCTGGTTATCCCTGTCCATGAATCGGGGTGTCCCATCCCACTGTAAAAGGGGAGTCAGGGAGGATTCTTTTTGATAGATTTCTCGGACAAAAATTAAGTGCAAGCATGGCAATATTATATCTGAGAACTGTTTATTGATAAAGAAAGAGAAGTGTTCCTACCGAAGGGGGAGAGAAAAGGGAGCAAAGAGGGGAAAAGAGAGATGGAGAGAAAAACAGAAAACTGGGACAGACCATTACCGCTGTACCCCGGGCGCCCTGTTAGCACCAGCTCGGCAGATGGAGCGTGTGTGCCGCAAGCTGCGATGAGTCTGTGTGGCTCCCGTGGCGGGCTGGGCGCGATTTCCAAACAGCAGCAGGCTGCGTGTGTCTTCTGTCAGGGGCGCACTCATGGAGCAGTTGCAGGTTGTCAGGGTCAGGGCGGGGCGGCTCCGGCTGCTCCGTCGGGGAAACAGTAGAGCACTGGGTTGCCGCGGCGTCGAGCTGCCCAAGGGAAGCGGCAAAGCAGGGCAGACAGACTGATGCGAACAGGGAAGCAGGACGGCGGGGAGGAAAAGGCGAGGGGGGGGGCCAAGAAGATCCTCCAGGCAAGCCCCCACTCCCTCCAAGAAACCCAAAGAAAAATATCCTGGTGTTGTGGCACAGTTAATTGCTTTTATGTGCTAAGGCTCCTCCCATAGCCCAATTTCCCAGGCATTTTTTCCTTGGCATCCGGGGATCTGCCCCACCGGCAAGGAGGCGGGGGGATGGGGGAGTCGCCTGCAGCCCGATTGTGGAAACTTTCTCTCCCCTGATTGGCTGCCAGGCAAAGTCTCCCCAGGGACAGGACTCCCAGCATGTGTACTGCCCCTGTAGTAGTTTTTCACCTCATGTGTAACACATGTTGAGGCATAAATAAAAATCAAATCGGTCCCTCTCAGGCAGGTTGGACTAGATGGCCTTTAAATGTCTGTATCAACCCAAATAATTCTGTGATCTGTGATCCTCATGAGAGGGAAGATGTGTGCTAATGTCTTTACAAACAGTTCCATGGGTGAGAGGATGGGTGTTAACGCCTTTGAAATGGGTCTTAAGAACTTCAAGCAGCAGGTTCATTGCAGAGCCCAGACAGCTTGGATCCTGAAACAGACAAGTGAGTCTGCACAAGCCTGAGTTTCTGAAGTTTGGCATAAAATGATACGTTCAAGGAGGGATATGTGGTAGGCGTTTCGGGGAAGCTGTTCCTTCCTAGTACCTCAGCCAATGGGGAAAGGAAGAGGGCAACATGCGGCCGGGAGTTTAGGATAAAAGGAGGCTGCGCCCTCCAAAACCTCGAGAGAGAAAACCCTGCGGATGTGTGCCTCGGTGGACTCTCTCCCTTTATTCGAATAACATTGCAGGATTCCTCTGTCTCCTTTATGGACACTGGCTTTTCATAGCGTGATTTTCCATACACTCATGTAGAAAGATAGACGGCCTTCCCAACTGCAGCGTGACAGGCCTGACTCTGCATCACAAATTCCCTTCAACCCAAATTAGCTGCAATGGATTCTGAGCTTGGCAGAAAATGCAACATCTGTGGCATTGTGCATGTGCAGTAGAGATGCTTTCAGCCCTTTCTGCACTGATAGAGGAATTTTGATGGCAACGAATGTTTCCACAGTGAGGACAAATGCACCTGCTGTAGATTAGCAGTGAGAGGGTGGAAAAGCAGTGTCCCATTCAGTATCAAGAGCACTTCTCTGGTTAATGTTAAATGTCTAGCTCAGGCAGAAAGGGCCTGCAAGCAGTCAGGCTCCTCTGTGAGGGATTTACCAGGTTTCGTTTCCAGGTAGATCCCAGAGTCTCTCCATAGCTCGAGCCCCCAGGGAGGAGAAGCAGAGTCTGGGGACATAAGGGAGAGCATTACTGCACAGCAATCTTCCAACAGCCTCTCTGATGACATTGTTATCTTCTGTGGTGGTTAACCCACAGCAGATTAATTAACCTGCTATATGTTTACTTTTGCTGCTTTTTTACTTTTTCTCCCTGACTAGACATGGGCATGTTTTCCCCCTCCTCTAAAAATAACAAAACCCCATAAAACTCTGAGCATAGCTTTTCCCATTACTCTTTAAGCTGCAATTTTGTTTTGGTTTTGTTTTCCCCCCCACTTATCAGAGTTGCATGTGTCCAGAGTGTTTATAAAAGGTTGCATTTGTCCCAAGTGCTTATCAGCAAAAATAACTTCCAGGAGACTTAACCACAGGGATGTGATCCATGTACATGAATTGAGATCTAGATCAGGATGTCATGGGCTCAGAAGGCATCACCTCTGGAGACATCAATTTGGCACCTGCTTTGCAGCTCAGTGGCCAGAGCTGAAACCCTGATGCAGGTAAGATAATGGCAAGATATTTCTCCTCCCCATGACCAAACTCCCAGTGCTGGAGAGCTAGAAAAGTCCCTCTCTGCACCCATCAGCCATGCTTGGGATTGTGCTTTAGGGCAGGCAGGACTTGAGTGCCCCATCTTGCAGCGCATGGAAGACAGAGGTGGAGGAAATCTCCCAATGCTTCCCCTTGGCACAGTCCATCCACCACAGCTGTGTGCAGTGGAGAACAGACAATCTGAGAGGTCTTGCCAGGCCCCAACAATCAACCTGGATTTCAAGAGCCCAAAACAGTGTCAAGTAATGCAATCTCTGTTAAACAAGAGTATTGCAGGGTTCATGCCCACATGAAGCAGCAGGTTGTTTATTTAAAATAAAGGGATTGATGTTTTGGCATCTCCTGCTGCAGGGCTGCAACCTGCCAGAACCACAGGTCTCCTTGTGACCATCCTGGAAAAGAACCCTTTTCAAATAAGCTTTCACCCAGCCTGGCTCACTGCAGGACTTCATAGATCTCTTGTTCAACCATGGGCTGTGTTGCACATTTTAGGTCTGGCTTCCACTTAGGCTGGATAACATTTCAGTGTAAAGAAGAACCCTAAATCACTTATTCTTCTATTTTTTTTCTGTGTTCAGTGAATTTCTGTGTATCAGTGAAGAACCAGCAAGCATCTTTGTGTCCTCATCAGGTTTCAGTGGAGGTCGCAAAACCATCAGAAGTGCCACCAGATGCCATAACTGGAAGCAGAGGACAGGTAAGTCTAGAAGGGTGATAAGACATGTTTACCTTTTCACAAGAAGCATAAAGAACTCTTTGGGTGGCTTATCTATAGATGTGTTGAGTGCTAAATCAAGACTAAATGCCTTTCTAAAAATATTTATTAGATAGATGAGTGCTATGATCCCTAGTAAGCATCTGATTTTGGAATATGTAGATGTAGCTAGGGGAAAAGAAATATGAATTAGAAAAGGACTAAATCCCTTTCTTGTGGTATCTATGGTTGTGGATCTTTTGGTAGAAACCACAAAACTCTGTATTGTTTTGGAGTTTTATTTAGCAGGAATTTGAGGATGAGGAAGAGACACACCTTTGTACACCTTGCTTTCTCGAAGTAGTTTTTCTTTCTCATTCTTGCAGTTTAATGAACTCCAGAGCAAGGACCTTTAATCAGGCTGCCAACACGACATACACCAAAGCCCATTGCACTGTTGATTGCTCTGAGGGACCAGGATGGATATGGGCATCTCCTCTAGGAGACACTGTCCACAAGAACTACAGAGATCCACAGGCAGCTCTTCCTCCCAAAGCCAGGGGGTGAATGTTACACAAGGCTCTGGCTGCAGCCCAGGAACTGCTGCATGGAAAGGACATATTGGCCAGATCGGATTTTGGTTTAGAAGATTATAGGAGAGCTTGAGACTGGCTCGGAAATGGTCAATGCAGCCAGGATGTGCAGCACACAGCTCAGTGCAATTCAATTCCTATCATATGAGCAACTGAAAAATTTAAGCCTGGTGTCATGATCCAATTATTAAGAGTCTTTAGAAATTCTTCTGCCCAAATTAAGGTGCAAATGAGACCATATGCCAGTGAAATAATATGGGTTTTATTTGATAGTAAATATGAGAGAGAGAGAAAGAAAGAAATAGAAAATAGGTGAGGAGGACAGAAAGAGAGTGACTGAGACAGAATAAGGAAAACATCACCACTCCATGGATCCCAGTGGTGTTCCGTTGATCCTCTCCGGCTGGTCTTCTTGGTGGTGAAGGTCCCCCTGAAAAGCATAGAATCTCATGGGTTAATATACCTTCAAGCCAGGTAGCAATGTCCAGGCATGTCCCCCTGGGGGAGGGGGGCAGTCTCTGACAGCAGACTCTGGATCTATTGCATCACTTGCAGTCCTCTGGTGCAAGGCCTCTGGGGAGCACTTTGGGGGGTCTTTGATGGATCATGACTCCCCCTCAGCTGCCGCTCACGTGAAAGTCCCGTGGATGTGCCCTGTGGGTTTGAGGGTCCCACAGCTGGGCCGGTTTGTGTAACAGAGGATGGGTGTTCAGTGCCTCTGTTCAGAGGTTACACCACACACCCAAAACCTCCTCCTCCTCACTTGGCTGGGGGGGGGTAGTCTGTGTAAACCTGGCTTCTGTGAGCTGTGCTCTCCCCCCAACCCAGACTCAGCCGGGGATGATTGAACAATGGCTTTCCCTTTATCTAATCAGCAGTTTTACTTTCAGTCCAAAGTCCCAGTCTTCAGGGAGGCTTCTTTGGTTGTAGCTTCTTTACAATAAGCAAAACTTTATATCAATGTTTGAGGAATGAACTGTTTTCAGTCTCTGACACCTGGGAACGGCAGTACTGAGCAAACTTCCTTAATGAAACAACTCAGGTTTTTTGCTGCAGGTAGCAGAGGCTTGTCATGCAAGCACACACCCACTACAGCACCTATGGCACCTATTTTTGAGACCAGACACAGAGAGGACAACAGGCAGACAGATGAACAAACTCATGGCACGCTGCAAGATTACAAGTGCAAATCAGTGTGCCCATTCTTTATACTTACAAACAGGCCCTCTTCTTCTCACTGAAAAGTTACCCCCCTTCCCTTTAGCAATTAGCTGTTTGATGGTTCTGCTCCGTGTTTTGTACAGGTAGAGGATGTATCCTGCTTTTGAAAGCCCCTTTCCAAACTAGGACATTTGAAAAAGGGGCTAGTTGCATAGAAATGGAGCTGCCCGAAGGTAGTATGAGATAATGAAGGATCCCTTCATTTTTCCACCCCTACACTTGAGGTTTTGGGCATTTAATTACTTTTGGCTGGTGGTGTCTGGTGGCCCTCTCCACTTATCTCCAAGACCTGGAGGTGTCCATAGTGGTTAGTCACCCCCTAGAAGAGCTCTTCTGCATTCAACAGACATAAAAGCACAGCCAAGCCCTCAAACAAAAATCTCAGCCTCACTTGGAGGCAACACAAAGACCAAAGAGAAAGCTGAGGGAGCTCTTGAAGACTTTTCAAGCATTATCTGAATTACTTGATTTAGCATGATGTCAGGATGCAGATGCCAGCTCTCCCAAAGGACAAACATCTGCCTGATATACTGATATGATTTGCAATTGGAAAAAGTTTTAATATTGAGTCACCTGTAAAATTGCACATTGAAGCAGCATAACAACATCTAAGACAGCATCAAAAACAGAAAATGCTCTGGCCATGGCACAGCCTCATTTTCTAAGTAAAGCCAATGAATGCACCTACCTCTTCCACTGTAAAGTCCTCCAAAATCTTGGGGAGACTTTTCAGGTGAGTCTGGTACTTGAAGCAGACAGTCCTTTGGATGGCTCTTATCTTGACAGCTCTGAGCTTCAGTAACAGGCAGTCACAATGATGGCTAGTGTGGTGCTGCCAGCAGCAGGACCAGGTGCCCAAGCCATCTCCAGAGGGACAGGGGTGTGTTTGTATGGTCATTGATCCCAGAAAGCACTGGGCAGTCTGAATACAGGGGAAGCTGTTTCATCTCTCCTTGGGTCACTGCACAGGGGGATGAATGGTGGATTCCTCTGACATAAAAGAGAAAGCAGGGGAAGCTGTGGGAGATGAGCCTTGTAGGTCTCTGCTTTGTAATGCAGATGGGATGAGGAGAGGTTCCCTGTTACTTGGACTCTTCCAGAGCAGTTCCTCCATGAGCAGGACCCATAGGGACAGTTGCCTGCAGCTGGGACTCTGAGGCACTGACACAATGCAAGAGGCAGGTCCGGAGTCCCCACAAAGCAGGTAAGAGAGATGCAAAGAGCTGATGGGACACAGAGGCACCAAGAGAGACCTCATGAACAAACTGGGAATATGTCCAAACTGGGAATATTTCCTAAGCCATACCCTAAGATGCAACCAGACCACTTAGGAGACAGTTAATGAGCCACCTTCATGAACATGAGGAGAGCTCAGCACCTCCATGAGGGACATCAGTTGAGATCGCTCAATCTTTGCCTCATCACTAACTTATTCCAAAAATACACCAAACAGACAGATTTTCCCAGCCCAACTTGCCCAGCCCTAGGGCAGGTTGTGAAAGACAAGAAGCCACCACAGGCAGCAGAAACATGATTACTTTTCAGGTTCACAGACCTATGGCATACATCACACATTGATATAACCACTCAGTGAGGAGGATTTAGCTGGATGACTACCATATGTGAGTAATTAACACATTACAGCCCTGACCCTATGACTGACTTAGAAACTTACTGGACTGCAGTTAATTCTTTACCAGATCCAGTCATTAATGCTGTTATTTGTCTTTCCTGTAGCATATGAAATGAACTGACTGACCTTTCAGGGATACAGGGATTTTAGTATGAAAGTCTGCTTCATATTAGCACATTTTTCAAGCCCTCCACAGGCCTTGACAAGATTATTTTTAACAGATGACACATGGCTATTTGAAAAGAAGATAAATGGTTTTTTGGCTGCACAAACCAGAGAGGAAATATCTCATCTGGGATGATGGAGGGGAACAAAAGTAAAGAAAAGGCTGCTTGGGAAAGACAAACTAGGTAGTTAGCTGACACCTTAATTTAGACATTTCTGTCACCCGTGTCCTAATCCTAGCATCAGGGGAGCTGTGTGGAAGTCTGGGGTTTGGCTAATGAGCCAGCTCATAGAATCATAAAATCATAGAATGGTTTGGGTTGGAAGGGACCTTAAAAAAGGTCTTGTTCCAAACCCATGCCATGGGCAGGGACACCTTCCACTAGACCGGGTTGCTAAGAACTCCATCCAGACTGCCCTTGAACACTTCCAGGGGTGGAGCAGCCACAGCTTCTCTGGGCAACCTGTGCCAGGGCCTCACCACCCTCATAGGAAGAATTTCTTCCCAATATCCAATTTAAACTTATCCTCCTTGATGTTAATGCCATTCCCCCTAGTCTTATCATTATATGACCTTGTGAAAAGTCCCTCTCCAGCTTTCTTGTAAACCTCCTTTAGGCACTGGCAGAGGCTCTAAGGTCTCCCTGGAACCTTCTCTTCTCCAGACTGAAAAGTTCCAATTCTCCCAGCCTGTCTTCATAGGAGAGATGCTCCAGTTCTGTGATCATTTAATGATTCTTCTCTGGACTTGTTCAAACTGGTTCACATCTTTTTTATGTTGGGGCCCCAAGCTGCACACAGTGTTCCAGGTGGGATGTGCAAAAAGCAGAGTCAAGGGGCAGATACACCTCCCTTGACCCACTGGTCACACCTCTTTTGATGTAGCTGAGGATGTGGTTGGCTTTCTGGGCTGCAAGTGTGTACCGAGCTTTTCATACACAAGCACCCCCAAGTCTTTCTCCACAGGGCTATTGTTGATTCATTCTCTGCCCAGCCTATGCTTGTGCTTGGGATTGCCCCAGCCTATGTGCAGGACCTTGCACTTGGCCTTTTTGAGCATCATGAGGTTTGCACAGGCCCACCTCTCCAGCCTGTCAAAGCCCCTCTGGATGGCATCCCTTCCTTCCAACATGCCAGCCACACCACGCAGCGTGGTGCTGTTGGGATCTATTGTCAGATCTTTCCTTGCAATTAGCTAGGGAATTCATAGCACCTGGACTGAGAAACTAGCTCTAGGTAAAGATGTTACCAAATCTGTGGAGAAAAAGCAAGACAGATTAAGTGAAAATTGCAAATCAAAGCACTAAAAATAAAGGTGTACTTGTGCAGAAGTCATTCTGATGAAACACCTCACCACCATTGAAACATCTGTGGAGGATCAGGCAGAAACCTCCAAGTGTCAGCAATATCTTGGCACTATTTGTGTCAGACCTGAGTCAGAGACTGATACATCATGCTTCTTGGCTCTCAGGCTTTGCATCACACTACATGGACCTGAGCTCCCTGCAGCCATGGCCCAGGCAAAACTTGACTCAGAAAAGAAAAAAAGGGCTTATGCCTAAATAAGAATTAGCAGTATCATGAAAACATAATGCTTTCTGCAGAGTTTGCAATTTGCCTGCATAGCAGTTGTGAACTGCAGCTACCAGCCGAGAATGTAATCCTGTGAATTTAAAAAAAAAAAAAAAAAAAAAGTGAAAAAAGACATTGGCAAAGCCACTTAAGGTTCATGAGCTAAGATTTTGTGAAAATTTCACACCACAAAATCATCCCAAGGTATAGAAAATGTCAAGTTGAACTGCTGAAGTGTGGCTAAGTCACTTTGCAACTTAAAAGAGGTTTGTAATGGAAAGGCAGAACAAACTGCATGCTGTGTGTTATGCTCCATTGCCAAAGAACAGCCTGAGAGACCTCCGAGTTTGGAGTCAAGTGCTTCAGGGCTTTGGGGAGCTGTAATATAAAAAAGGACAGCAGTCTGGCTCCTCATCTTGTAGCACTGTATGTGTGATAGATGGAGCACTGCTAAGAGGGAAAAGATGATGGATTTTCCCAGTCTACCCAGTAAATCTGCTCTTGCACTTATCAACATATTTTCAGATGTGTAAATTCCTCGAGGCCCCAAAGCTGGACTAGCACTCCTGTGAGGGAAGGCTCTTCCTGGTTTCCTTGCATTGCCCCTTTCTCGGCCAACCATCCTTCCAGATGAGATTAAAAACTACTAAGCTCTGTGAAGCTACCAAGGTGGTCAGGCACTTGCAAGACCTACAATATGAGCCTGAGGGAGTTGTGCTTCTTTAAAGGGAAGATTTAAAAGCAGCCTCCAGTTTCTTAAGGAATAACTAGACTGAGGGTAAAGCCTAACAATTTTCTGTAGTGGCAAATAAAACAGCCAATAGATTATGCTGCTTTTATTTTGTATGGGTAAGAGACCTCCAGAGGTCCCTTTCTACCAGCACATCTTGGACTGTGAATAATATCGGACTGATTTTGTTTAGTTTTGAAAGTTAAGTGACCTTTTATCATAGAAACATACAATATTTTAGGTTGGAAAAGCCCCCTAAGATCATTGGATCCAACCGTTCTCCCAGCACTGCCAAGGCCACCATGAACCCATATCCCCAAGTGCCACATCTACACTGCTTTTAAATCCTCCCAGAGATTGGGAATCCACCACTCTGGGCAGACTGTGCCAGGGCTGGATAGCCCTTTCAGTGAAGAAATATTTCCTAATATTCAATTCAAATCTCTTCTGGCACAACTTGAGGCCATTTCCTCTTTCTGAAACACTTGTTACCTGGGGGAACAGACCAACACCCACTTGACTGCACCCTCCTGTCAGGGAGTTGTAGACAGTGAGAGGGTTCCCCCTGACCTTCCTTTTCTCCAGGCTAAGACCCCCCAGCTGCTCCTCATCAGACTTGTGCTTCAGACCCTTCCCCAGCTCTGTTCCCTTCTCTGGACACCCTCCAGCACCTCAGTGTCTTTCTTGTTGTGAGGGACCCAAAAGTGAAGACAAGATGCAAGGTGTGGCCTCATCAGTGTCTGAAAACTACTCTGTCAGATTGGAAATGGTTTCTTAGCAGCCCTTATTTCTATATATTTTTCTGCTATTTATTTCTTCAATCAATTCAGTTGAAGAACTTTCACTGCTAATTGCCAGGATTTAGTCCTAGAGATATAAATTAACACTGATGAATAGCAAAGTCAGCACAATCATCTGAGCACACATCTAGCCAAGAGAGAAGGCAGGCACTACTGTGTCCTTGAGAGCCAAAGACAGGGAGGTCATGGTCTGGCAGGGTATTTTCAGGTGGAGGAGGTCTGGGACCTAGATGGCAACCTAAAGGCATTCAGATTCAGGAGGACCCAAGTGATTAAAGTCCTTCTAGCCCTATGGGCTACATTCCATGGTAGAGAGAATGTGAGATGGTCTGAGATGTCCCCTGTCCCAGTCCCAGATGGCAGTACAGCAAGCCAGTGACCCATCAACCACAAGTCAAGGAGCAGCCAAAAATGCCTCTAGCTGGGCACTACCAATCTGGGACTAACACAGGATGATAAACAGAAGTTTCACAAGCAGGACGTGCTGAATGAATGGACTGTGAAGCCCTGAGATGCCACATTACTGAGCCACAGTGGTACTTTATGCCGTTTTCACTCCTAGCTGACTCCTGCACAGCACTCCAGGTGAAACTCTCACTACAGCTTGAGAAAAGTGCTTTGCAAATGTCTGGCATGGGACCTCATGCTGCAAGAGGAGATAAAAGAGCAGAATTTCTTTTTGTTATTATCCCTGCAAAGCAGCTACAATAAATTATTCCAGTGGAGTGATTCGGTTTTCATGTAGCTTCCCTGCAGCTGTTCAGCTTGGCTGAAGGGTCCAACCCCTCCTGTGTTTTTTTGTCAGATTTCTACCCAGATGGCAAACCTTTTCTCTTAAAAATCCTGTGAAAACAAAAAATGAGGTTGCCTTTTATTCTCTACTCCTTTTGTGCTTCTTAATGTGCAAAAAGGCCATGCCCGGGGCAAAGGCTTGTTACAAAATCTCTACTGCACAGGAGGCAAAAAAAGAAACAAAAAAGAGATGGAAATCACAGAGTGAATAAAATAGAAGTAGAATAATATTCCAAAATTTCCTGAAAATGTTATCAAACTCTTTCCAGTTCTAGCCTGGCATTTATACTTTTGCAAAAGTGACAGGCAAGGCGATTTTGGAGAATATACTGAGGCACAGACGAATTACTGTAAATAATTGTCCAGCGCACCCCAGCATGGAGAACCAGGTCAAACAACTCACCTTTCCCTTTTCTTCCTCTCAGCTGTTTCTTATATTCCATTTCATCTCTGCCAATCATGCCAAAATGATAAATCTGAAGCAACAGGCTCATAAATTCTGAGGCTGGCTTAGAAATCAGGAGGATTAATGTACTCTGGGTTCTTTTTCATTTACTCCTTGGTTTTGGTACATTTAGGCACACTCAGGACATATATTCTAGCTTTTTCAACATCCATGGGAGCAAAAATAAACTTATTTTTTCCCCCAAGGAGGGGAGAAATGAAAGCCCACATACTCAGCTCCTGGAACTGGGGTTTTAAGAAAAAACACAGACATTATGACTTGCACAATGAAGTCACAAGAGTTGCCAGCATTCTGGACTTCATTTTTCAGGAGTCATTGTTCTGCTCTTACAATATCCAGTGTGGTTTCGTTGGAAAGGAAAAAGGGGAAGAGAAACTAAATATGGGGGTTCCTTCCCCCACCATAAGCATGCTATTGACATGCTCCTGGACAGACTGTTCTGCTGGTAGCTCCTTCTTCTGCCTTGGTTTGGGCTCTGGAACAGTGTTGTTTGCAATATGGTAGATCAGTTGCAGTAAGTTATGTCCCTACATTGGTGTGATGGGTAAAACTGTATTAGAGCACCCAAGCTGCTGTTACTCCTTCAGATCTCTTAGAACCATTTAGGTTGGAAAAGCCCTCTAAGATCATCAAGCCAAACTGTTTCCCCAGCACTTCCAAGCCCACCATTAACCCATGTCCTCAAGTGCCACATCCACATATGTCTATTAAATCCCCCTGGGGCTGGGGGACTCCACCACTGCCCTGGGCAGCCTGTTATAATGCTCGGTACTTTTGATACTTTGCACCTTTCTGTGGCAGGATATTGTCCTTGGTTTGTAAGAAGAATGGATAGCATTGGGCTCTGGGCTGAATTGCATCATCTGGATTTAATAAAACAATACTCCAAAAAAGCACAAGCCATGTTCCCATGATACTGCATGGTGAAAGAGATGATGAGATGATGAGATGGCTCTGCAACACCAAAGGCCCAGAGCCACTCAATATTAACTCACCTTCACTTCCATAAGTGCATTCAACTTCAGTGGAAAACAAAAGCTGAAATATCTTCCTGGAGGTGGGCCAAAATGACTGTTTTATCATGATCCCCTCTTGCTTGCTTGTGTCTGTAGAACAATAGGATTGCTGAGGGGTGGAGGGTGAGGTGATGCATTTTCTTGTAACTGATGAAAAAAGACATTATTTTAACTGGGCACAGAGAAAAGAGAGCTCTTTTCTCCATGTGGTAACAGTAAAAAGTTCTCTGGCTTTTTCGCCTTGGTACCACAGCATCAAGCAAGAATCAGTGGGGCTCCATGGGTTCATAACCCAATAGCACTTGGCATCTTGCAGGTTCTGTGGATCTCTTCTAGGTTTTTGCTACTGCAAAGAGTCAGATGCCCAACACAATTTCAAAGATGATGATTAAGGAAACTGTTTCCTAAAAGAGAATATATTTTTTCACCTTTCTTGCTACAACTTAGCAGATCAGCTAATTGCCCCACCTGGCTCCTGTTCATGGCTGATAATACATGCCTCTTACCAGCTGGTACATACGTAGCTGATCAATGTACATTCTCGTTATTTGAACTGTTTCTTTATGCCATGAGGGTCCCTAATATGTTGCATGTGATTTCCATTTGGGGCTTTTTGGGATCTTTTCCAGGAAGTTTCAGGTCATTACCTCAAACCTTTCTCAGCTGAAAAGGATTGAGGTAATAACCCACATCTTGGGGGGGAAGGGGAAGAGAGAAAAAAAGAGAGAGAGAGAGACAGAGAAAGAGAGAGGAAGGAAAGAGAAGAAAGATTGGTTTCTGTAATGCATTGAAGACAAGAGAATGAAAATTGCATGTAGGATAGATGGAAGGAATGTGGCCTTTGGCCCTCCAGCAAAGGTGTCATAAAATGTACTGTATTGAAGCAATATGTCAAAATGCAAGATCTTAAGCAAGGAAAGCAGATGGCACAAACCCGAAACCACTGTGACTACCACAAAGTGGTGGGCCTGATCCCCAGCCCCTGGTCAACTTTCACTCAGAGAGCTGAATGGTAGAGTTAAGAGGTTTCATTGGAACAATGGCTGGCTTTTTAAGATGAAAGAGAAACAGAAAGTTCTGTGTGTTAAGAAACCACTTTAAAAGCTTCCAGCATGAGAGGGGTGGCTCGAAAAGATCATGAGGAATCACTGGCGAAGGAAGGTGAGTTTTAGGTTTAAATGTGAGTTATGTGACCTTATACTCCATTTCAGCCAACACTATACCTCACTCTGATATTCACTCCTTTTTCTTCCCCCCATCTGAAAACTGCCTTAGCTACAGAAATTACCATTTACATCCACTTTGTGTTTTCTGGTTGAGAGCCAGCTATCTACTGACCCAGCTAAATGAACCCAGGCTCTGCCAAAACTGTTCAACACCTACAGCCCTTTTCAAGCAGGGGAAAGACTACCTTACAGGGCCTCAGGAGAGGCATGTGTGTGTATGTGTATTTATAGCTCCAACACAGGAAAATTACTTTAAAAGTGGGCTTTTCCAAAGTTCTGAACAGTGTGCTCCTCTTGCTTTCTCTTGGGGTTAGGGGTGCTCAATAGTTTTAATGACCAATAATGACTGCCTTAGAGGCCCTGTATGTTTTGTGAAGCTTTAACTCAAAAAAATATCTACAAAGCCCTTTCAAATAGATGTGTCCTGTGGCGACGTTATGAAGCCGCTTTATTCCTTAACCGTCCTCTCAATGCCCAAGGGCGCTGCGCCTTTCAGATGGACCCGGGAGCGGGGCCAGAGCCACGGACCCGAGGGGGCGGTTGAATGGTTCAGCCCAATGGCTCCATGGCAGGGCTCGGGAGGGAGTGCGCCGGGAGCACTGTGCTGGTTTTGGGTTTCCTTTGTGTTACGGCTAGCTGGGAAAAGGTTCTGTTGGTTTTTTCTTGTTCTTTTTCCCTTCCCTTCCCCTTGCCTCCCTGCCTCCCTTCCCTCCTCGCTGGTCCGGGGAGCCTGCGGGTGGCCCCGGCGGGCCTGCGGGGTGGCCCAAGCCCTGGATGTCTGTTCCTTCTCCAGGAATTTGTTATATTTTGAGGTTTTTTGCCTTATTCTACCCTGTTTTGTTTGTGTGTTAATAAACAGTTTGTTTTTTTCCACTTTCACTTGCTGTGACCCACTTGTCTTATTGGTGGAGGAAAAGGGGAGGCCCTTTTCCCTTCAGAGGAGACACTCACTCCAGAGTGTTTCCTCCTGAAGTTTTGTCTCCAAAACCGAGACATAAATTTGGTGCCCAACTTAAGGGGCATGTGAAAGTGGAAAAAAAAAACCCCACAACATTTTGGTTTGAAGCATTTTGTATTGAGGTACAGCAGTAAGACCATGCTGTTTGATTTAATAATTTTTCTGTGGAACCTCACCATAAGTACATGTTCACAGCTATGGGCAGTCGGGTCCCTGGCTTACACCTTTTATAAGTCAGGAATAAGAATCAGGACGGCCATTTTAATATGCCTGGTAGTAGTGATTTCTTGAAGTTTGGCTGAAGTTATGGAAACCATCGAGAATGTGTATGTCATGTTGTTTTTCCATTCTGGCCTTGGTAGCTTTCTTTTGCAATGTATTAGCAATTACATCCAGTTTGTTAGGGGAAAAGCAGGGGATGATAATTCCCAGCCCTTCATCTCCTTCTTCCCCTTCAGATCTGGCACGTCACCTTTTGAAAGTGTCCAGTTTCCCCGGATGTTAAAGATGCAATTTTCTTATTATGTCATCTAGCAGGGTTTCTCTATGTGGTCTCCAGCTTGTCTAAAATAAGGGCTGAGATTTCCAGAGGGGTTGCCCAGACACCTGCCCCAGTTGTAGAAAATCCTAAGTGGTGTGGGGTATGGGAGGACATAGGCCAGACCCTGAAGCAGTTTTCTGACCCAGTATCCTGGAACTTCCCCCCTGAACAAATTCAGAATCCAGCTGAGGTGGGGAAGTATCTGCAATAACAATGCTGATGAAAAGAAAAAGCTCATTGCAATGTGCTGGGTCCTGGCTAACGCTTACTGCAAGCTGCTAGATACTGTAGGGCAGAAGATGCAGCCAGAGGGGCAGGAGAATAAGCTAGCAGACACTCCAATCACTCCAGGTGCAGCTAAAGCAGATGGGGAGCCTAAACCAATAACAATTGCCCCTGTCCAGAGAAAGAAACATGAAGTCAAACCCATTCGCCCAGTGGATGATGATGGGCAGCCAGGACCTTCACAGTGAGCAGAGGAATTGGAACCTGAAATCATCACTGTGTCCCTGTCCATAGAGAGCCTTCGTACCCTGAGGAAAGATTACACCCGACAGCCTGATGAAACTATATTAAGTTGGATGGTCTGAATCTGGGACGCTGCAGGCGATGGTACAATTCTGGATGGCACTGAAGCGAGGCATTTGGGGTCCCTGTCACATGATCTAAGTACCGACCAAGGGATGACAAGGGGTCCTGAAGCTCTCAGTCTCTGGACACAGCTCTTAAGAAGTGTGAAGGAAAGATACCTGTGCTGAGAAGATCTCCAGCTGCAGCTAGACTCTTGGAAAACCATGGAACAAGGGATTCAATGCCTGAGAGAACTGGCAGTGATAGAGATCATATTCTCAGATGACCAAGCAATTAGGAGCCCTGACATGGTAAAACGTACACCGGTGATGTGGCTGAAACTTGCACGACGTGCACCACCAGAATACGCCCCTGCTTTAGCAACGATGACGTGGAATGACAGGGACGAGACAGTGAGTTCTATGGTGAGGAGGCTCCAGGCGTATGAAGACACTGTGCATGGCCCAACACAAGCAAGAATCGCAGCTGTGGAAGAGAGTCTGTCAGAGACCATACAGAAGATGGAAGATAGGATGGACAAGACTCATCAGAAACTCAGGAAGGAACTGAAAGAGGGCCTTCTCCAAATCACATCAGTGCAGACCAGAGGCCCTGTTACCAGAAGCAGATGTCCCACAGCTAGGGAGAGAGGGTACACCCCAAGAGCTGAACTGTGATTTTTCCTGTGTGACAGTGGGGAAGACATGAGGAGGTGGGATGGAAAACCAAATTCTGTCCTTGCAGCACGGGTGCATGAATTGAAGAATGGTAATGCTGAGAGAGGGAGTTCCACCAGAAGGGAAGTAGCTCAAGTTTCAAATGATAACCAGGACTAGAGGGGCCCTGCGGCCAGGGAAAATTGTGTCTTTTGGACAGTGTGGGTCCAATGGCCTGGCACATCAGAACCACAGAAATATGAAGCCTTGGTTGACACGGGTGCTCAGAGCACCTTGATTCCATCAAGACACATGGGGGCAGAACCGGTTTCTATTTCTGGAGCGACAGGGGAATCGCAGCAGTTGACACTGCTTGAAGCCGACATGAGCCTAACTGGGCAAGAGTGGAAGAAACATCCTATTGTGACTGGCCCAGAGGCCCTGTGTATTCTGGGAATAGATTTCCCCCGGAGTGGGTATTTCAAAGATCCGAAGGGACTCAGGTGGGCCTTTGGAATAGCTGCTGTGGAGGCAGAGGGCATAAGGCAATTGAACACCTTGCCTGGGCTGACCGAGAATCTTTCTGCAGTCGGGCTCCTGAAGGTAGAGGAGCAGCGAGTGCCAATTGCCACCTTGACAGTGCACCACCGGCAGTATCGGACAAATCGAGATGCTGTGATTCCCATCCACACAATGATTCGTAAGCTAGAGAGCCAAGGGGTGGTCAGCAAGACCCACTCACCCTTCAACAGCCCCATTTGGCCTGTGCACAAGTCTGACGGGGAATGGAGATTGACGGTGGACTATCGTGGCTTGAAAGAAGTAACTCCACCACTGAGCACTGCAGTGCCAGACATGTTGGAGCTCTGGTACGAGCTGGAGTCCAAAGCAGCAAAGTGGTATGCCACCATTGACATTGCAAATGCGTTTTTCTCCATTCCTCTGGCAGCAGAGTGCAGGCCTCAGTTTGCTTTCACCTTGAGAGGCGTGCAGTGCACCTGGAGTCGATTGTCCCAGGGGTGGAGGCGCGGTCCCACCATCTGCCATGGACTGGTCTAGACTGCACTGGAAAAGGGTGAGGCTCCAGAACATCTCCAGTACATTGATGACATCATTGTGTGGGGGAACACAGCATCGGAGGTATTTGGGAAAAGAAAGAAGATCATCCAGATTCTCCTGGAAGCCGGCTTTGCCATCAAAAAGAACAAAGTCAAGGGACCTGCCTGAGAGATCCAATTCCTAGCTGTATATATATGTATAAATGTGTATGTTTAAAGCTGAAATGTATTAATTTGGGCATTGAGCAGACAGTATGGAATAAGGGGTGGAATGTCCTGTGGCGACGTTATGAAGCCGCTTTATTCCTTAACCGTCCTCTCAATGCCCAAGGGCGCTGCGCCTTTCAGATGGACCCGGGGGCGGGGCCAGAGCCACGGACCCGAGGGGGCGGTTGAATGGTTCAGCCCAATGGCTCCATGGCAGGGCTCGGGAGGGAGTGCGCCGGGAGCACTGTGCTGGTTTTGGGTTTCCTTTGTGTTACGGCTAGCTGGGAAAAGGTTCTGTTGGTTTTTTCTTGTTCTTTTTCCCTTCCCTTCCCCTTGCCTCCCTGCCTCCCTTCCCTCCTCGCTGGTCCGGGGAGCCTGCGGGTGGCCCCGGCGGGCCTGCGGGGTGGCCCAAGCCCTGGATGTCTGTTCCTTCTCCAGGAATTTGTTGTATTTTGAGAGTGTTTTTCCCTGTTCTACCCTGTTTTGTTTGTGTGTTAATAAACAGTTTGTTTTTTTCCACTTTCACTTGCTGTGACCCACTTGTCTTATTGGTGGAGGAAAAGGGGAGGCCCTTTTCCCTTCAGAGGAGACACTCACTCCAGAGTGTTTCCTCCTGAAGTTTTGTCTCCAAAACCGAGACAATCTATAATGCTCTATTTGAAATGGTTGGGGTTGAAGCCTCCCTGAATGGAAAATTGAGGGGAAAAGGCTGTATCAAAGTAGCTTTGGAAGCGGCTTAAACTACTGATTCTGCCAAAGGGTAGATGGAGCTATTCTCTTTTGCTACCTTGTTTTCTTGTTGCTAGCCTGACAGAGTGAAAGTGGTTCCCTTCACTTCAAAGGATGGGGTCAGCTGGCTAGATTTTGAGGAAAATGACAGGGGTTTCTAAGTATTCCTCAATCCATATGCATCTGGTGTCCTACAAATGTTCATTAAGGTATTAAAGCAACATCATGACAATAGATGGAGGTGGGGACTGAATTTTACCCTGCAAGTCTCAAATTTCCAAAACCTCAAGGTGACTCTGCATATGTACATTAGAAGACTTTCTGGCAACCTTGTTTTCATAAGGTGTTGAATAACCCATCTTAGAATCAGGTCCCTCCTTTTCTTCTGGCTCCTTCAACCAAAGCAGGGAAAATTCAGTTTGCAGCCCTTTGCCTCTGTTTTTGTAAAGCAAAATATCACATATAGCCAAGCATTGTTATTTCATCCGTGTCTCTGAAGTGACAGGAAGCAGTGCACTGAGCTCCAAAGCACTGAGGATCTCCACGTTTCTAAACATTTGCAAAGATGCCTCTCCTTTCTCCACTCCTAGTCCACACCATCTTTACAGATAATACATTTTCTTAACATCAAGAAATAACTGCTATATCATTCCTGTACATGAAGGACCAACATCCTACAGCTTTCTGAGATTTGAATCAAAAGACTATGTTTTGTATCCAAGGACAGCATGTATTTTCCTTCCACTTCTCCTTCCTCCTGTATTTCAAGGTGCTTGTGTCATCACCTGCCAGTACTATACAGCAGAGCTATCCAAAAAATCATGATCCCACCCTAAGAAGTAATGAAATCAACACAAGATTCAGGAGGTGTTTCTGGGACAAGACACATCTTGCTTTTCCTTTGTCTTCTGGTTTCTACAGAACATCAACCGAGTACAGACTGTGATTTTGCACCTCTGGCATTTTGACTGCTTGAGCATCCATTTCTGTTTGAGTGATGGGTTATTCCCACAAGAAATTTCATTGATGACACTCCAGAAGATACTTTTATTGACAGAAAATCTTGTAAATCACTCCTTGCTTCCCATTTAAGGCTCCTTTCCCCAGAAACCAAGGCATGTTTTCTCTTTAAATGCAGTATGGAATTTCAGGACATCTCTCCACTTGTTTATCCTGTGCTTCAGAAACACTGTAGAACATCATTACATTCGCACATAAAAGATTTGCTGAAAACAGCTAAAATAATTTCCCAGATTGAGTACTGTGCTTTGCAGTTTTGGGGGGAAAAAGAAATCTTTCTGTTGTGTGATGCAGTTTGAAGCCTCTATCTCTGGTTCTGGACACCTTTTCAGTAACTGTAATGAAATCCACACACTTTGGACTAATATCTGAAACCAGAATCATGCCAAAAAGGCTGCAGACAGACCAGTTTCAGATTAATAACGAGTTTTAGATCATGGTGTAACTCCAGGAGGGATTATTAGCTCATCTGACCTGTATATTGCAGGCTGTTTAATACTACCCAGTTACCTGTATATTAAACTGAGTAATCTGTGTTTGACTGCAGCTCTTCCTGAGTAAAGAAACCTCCCCATTTTCAAAGACACAAGAGGTATCTTCCACTTCCTTTTGCTTCTGTTCTCAGCACTAACTGTACACACTTCCACACTTCCATGCTTTTGTAACCTGAATTTGTCATTCCTTCTTTATGAGACATCTGCTTACATTAGGTTTGCTCTTTCTCCATTGCATGAGACCCTCTGGTAATCTGTATTCTCTTCTACAAGATACTTTATATAGTAATCAAGTCAATTTGTCACTTGATGGCTAAACAGAATGAATGTTTGAGTTTCTTGTTGTAAGATATTTCCCTTTTCTCTTACTTTTTCAGCATCACAAGCATAAATTCTCCACTAACTTCAGCCATCTCCAGAAGTCAAGTAACAACACCACCTGAACGATCCAGGTCCTTTTTGGACAATGCATCTACACTGGGATTATTTTTATCTGTTTCGGGTTTGCTTGCTATGTGACTGAAAGCTGTTGGGAGAAGTCCCACTCCTGAGGCCTGGAGAAATGCCCTGGAGGCCTGAAAAAGAACGCCGAACAATTGATGAAGAAATTGCTTTGTAGTGAGAGATTTAAATCATCAATCTGTTCAGCTACCTAACACTAATTCTAGTGATGATCCTAAAAATTTGATGTTCAAGAAAGAAAAATCTGCAAAGCTTAAACAAGTCATCTCTACATTCTTGCTCTCCAGCACCTTTCCCATTTCTCATATAGAAAGGAACAAAGCTGAACCAGAGATAAGCAGCCTTTCTTTTCCCCTTTGAGTCACAACCCATAACAGTTATTTCAAAAGTGAATCCCTGAATAATACTTTTAAAGAGGAAATAATTTCTCCTCTCTTTCTGTTCTTCACTCCTCTTCCTCCTCATTTTCTAATTTTCTTGACAAACAACAGATTTGAAAGTAAGTACCACAAGGGCTCATTCTACTTCTGTTGAAACCACAGGAGTTCTTCAGACAACCAAAATCCAAATATATCTGGGACCACAAGCCCCAGAAGTGCCTCACTATGACTAGTCAGTCCTTTCCTGACAAATAAGCTTTGAGATGAGGTGATGTTTGAGGAATTTTGTAGGCATAAAGGGGTGTCCTCTTGACCAGCAAGGGCTTTGTGAAGAGAAGCATTGGAGTACCACAGATTCTTAATTAACTTCTTCAGGAATTAGGGTCCAGGCCTCATATGCTGAGAGATACCCAGAGGTTTTGGTGCATCACCAAGAATCACTTGCTGATATCTAACTGCCTGCAAAGAAGCAAGGGGGAAACATGGGGCTTTCCAAATTTAAGATCCTGAAAAACAAACGTTCGGGGGTATCACCAGCATGTCACTCTCTAAGAGTATCATTCCTCCATCTTTCCTTTGCAATCTCAGAGGTTTGCAAGGAGATCCCCAAAGCCAATTCAGGTTCCCTCCACATTGAGAGGTACTATTCATCTGCCTTCACTCATCTTAAAATATTCTTAAACAATGTGTTTTCCTTAGCGGTCTGTGTAGCACAGTATTATTTTCTTCTTCATGTGTTTCTGTGCTTTCCCTGGTGAATCTATTTGTTTATTGAATTATCCTTTGAACTTGCTTCTGCTTCTTTTCAGAGACCTCCAAATTATTCTTCCTATGCTAATCTTCACCTTCCTTTCAGGTCTCACACTGGCCTGTGCTGCCCTTTAATCCTACTGGGGCTTAACAAAGATGAATTCAGATTGCAAGCTCTTCCAACTGTTTCCAGTTTTCTGCAGTAACAGTCTCTCTGCGTTGTAAGATCACAATCACAATTCCTCTGGGCGTTTTACATTCCCTCTGAGTCAGCTGAGCAGAGGTCAAGAACATTCAGTATTGCCTCTTCCAATATTTCTTTCCTCCCATGCCTTGTAAATACAGCAGTATTGTGATTCTTCTTTGTCTGAGATGGTCTGCCTTCAGATCTTTCCTTTTGCTCTTATCTACGGCTTTGGGCCAGATCTTGGCTGTTACCCAAATGGCACCAGGCACAAATGCTTCTCCTCCTCCAAACCTTTGCTAGCAATCAGCAATTCCTCTCTTGCTCTCTCCTGAGTTTTGATTTAAGTCATTCAGCTTCCAGTCTCCTTTTATACTTCCTGTCATCTAAGTGTACTTTTCTTTGGTGACTACAGTCTCAAAAGGAGACTAGAAATAGGCAACAAACTGTCAGTTTTGGCACTTTGATCATTCCTTCAGTGCAAGTACTTGGCAACTGATAATTTAAACTTCAGCATGTCCTGTCCACTTACGTCAAGTTGAGTTCACTGCAACGTCAACTTACTTTCTGCTGTGAATATGTCAGCCTCATGTGCTGTGACAGGAGCTGGCACTCCTGTGACCATGAAATAAGAGTTCTAAATATTCAGTGAAGCAAGGAAGGGCATCAACAAAACTTCTACTCTGGACTTCCGGAGGGCAGACTTTGGCCTATTTGAGAGACTGACTCGGAGAGTACCTTGGGAAACAGCTCTTAAAAATAAAGGGGTCCAGGAAGGATGGACATACTTTAAGAAAGAAATCTTGAAGATGCAGGAGCAGCCCTGTCTTTATGTGCCGAAAGATGAGCCAGCAGGGAAGACGACTGGCCTGGATAGGCAAGGAGCTTTTGAAGGAACCAAGGGAAAAAAGGAGGGTGTATCATCACCTTTGGAAAGAGGGGCAGGTAACTCAGGAATTGTTTAAGGATGTTGCTAGGTCATGTAGGAAAAAAGTTAGAGAGGCAAAAGCCCAATTAGAACTTAATCTAGCCACTTCTATGAAGGATAATAAAAAAAAAATTATAAATATATAAATGGCAAAAGGAGGGGCAAGGACAACCTCCATTATTTATTGGATGCGGGGGGAATATAGTAACTAAAGATGATGAAAAGGCAGAGGTACTTAACATCTTCTTTGCCTCAGCTTTTAATATTAAGATGGGTTGTCCTCAGGACAACTGGCCTCCTGAGCTGGTAGATGGGTACAGGGAGCAGAATAGTCCCACTGTAGTCCAGGAGGAAGCAGTTAGAGACCTCCTGAGCCACTTAGATGCTCACAAGTCTATGGGACCAGGTGGGATCCATCCTAGGATGATGAGGGAGCTGGCAGATTAGCTCATGAGGCCCCTCTCCATCATTTATCATCAGTCCTGGCTCACTGGGGAGGTCCCAGATGACTGGAAGCTGGCCAGTGTGACACCCATCCATAAGAAGGGTCAGAAGGAGGATCTAGAAAACTACAGGCCTGTCAGCCTGACTTCAGTGCCTGGCAAGATTATGGAACAGGTCATCTTGAATGTGATCACACAGCACCTACAGGATGGCCAGGGGATCAGACCCAGCCAGCATGGGTTTAAGAGGGGCAGGTCGTGCCTGACCAACCTGCTCTCCTTTTATGACCAGGTGACCCACCTGGTGGATGAGGGGAAGGCTGTGGATGTTGTCCACCTGGACTTCAGCAAAGCTTTTGACACCATTTCACATAGTATACTCCTGGAAAAGCTAGCAGCCCACGGCTTGGACAGGTATACTCATAACTGAGTTGAGAACTGGCTGGATGGCCAGGCCCCAGGAGTGGTGGTGAACTGTGCTGCATCCAGTTGGTGGCCGGTCACTAGTGGTGTCCCCCAGGGATCTGTGTTGGGGCCAATCCTGTTTAATATCTTCACTGATGATCTGGATGAGGGGATTGAGTCCACCATCAGTAAATTTGCAGATGACACCAAGATGGGAATGAGTGTGGATCTGATGGAGGGTAGGAGGGCTCTGCAGAGACACTTGGACAGACTGGATAGCTTGGCTGAATCCAACAGTATGAGGTTTAACAAGACCAAGTTCTGGGCAGAGCACTTTGGCCACATCAACCCCCTACAGCACTACAAGTTGGGGACAGAGTGTCTTGACAGTGGTCAGGCAGAAATGGACATGGGGGTGCTGATTGATGGCAGGCTGAACATGAGCCAGCAGTGTGCCCACGTGGCCAAGAAGGCCTATAGCATCCTGGTCCATATCAGGACTAGTGTGACCAGCAGGACCATCAAAGTCATTCTTCCCCTGTACTCCGCACAGGTGAGACGGCACTCTGAGTACTGTGTCCAGTTCTGGGCCCCTCAATTTAGGAAGGACATTGAGGTGCTTGAACCTGTCCAGAGAAGGGTGACAAGGCTGGTGCAGGGCCTGGAACACAAGCCCTATGAAGAACGGCTGAGGGAGCTGGGGTTGTTTAGCCTGGAAAAAAGGAGGCTCAGAGGTGACCTTATCACTCTCTTATCCTGAAAGTTGGTTGTAGCCAACTGGGAGTTGGTCTCTTCTCCCAGGCAACCACTGACAGAACGAGAGGACACAGTCTTAAGCTGTGCCAGAAGAAGTTTAGGTTAGACATCAGGAAAAAATTCTTCACTGAAAGAGTGATTGGGCACTGGAATCATCTGCCCAGGGAGGTGGTGGAGACACCATCCCTGGAGGTGTTTAAAAAAAGACTGGATGTGGCATTTAGTGCCATGGTTTAGTTGATCAGGTGGTGTTAGGTCATAGGTTGGACTTGATGATCTCAAAGGTCTTTTCCAACCTAATTAATTCTGTGATTTTGTGAAACTATCTGTATTGCTTCTACTGCTGCATTGGCCAGAAGCCCCTCTTAGGACACATCCATGAGGATGTTTTGCAATCCTGGGCTGATCTGAAGCCTGTTGAACTCAATGTCTTCCAGCGATTCAATGCCAGTTCCACAGACATTATAAAGCACAATATGAGATCTGGGGTGGGACGCACAGGTTTAGGTGCCTTTTCATTGATTGGTCCCTAACTTTCATTTACACAAAAGCAAGAATACTTAGCAGATAATATCTCATCCAACATGGTACTTTGCTCTTGCAAGTCACCTGTTTTAAGTCTTGGTTCAGCCATAGCATTGCAATATCAGATGAGGGTAAGAGCTGCTGAACCTGGTAGCCTGATAGGAGTGAGACTGCTGCAATTTCATGTTCCCACATCCAGCACATGCACATACACATGGTACAGATATGTACATACATATATATATATACATGTAAACATCCAGCTCCGTCTTTCTCCAGGGAACTGCGGGACTGTCAGCCTGACTCTGGTGCCAGGGAAGGTGATGGAGCAAATCGTCTTGAGTGCCATCACCTGGCACATGCAGAACAACCAGGGAACCAGGCCCAGCCAGCATGGGTTCGTGAAAGGCAGGTCTTGCTTGACCAACCTGATGGCTACGTATGGCAACGAGACCTGCTTTGTAGATGTGGGTGTTGTCTACACAGACTCTAGTAAAGCATTGTCTCCCACAGCATTCTCCTGGAGAAACTGCTCATGGCTTTGAGGTGCACTGTTTGCTGGGTAAAAGCTGGCTGGATGGTTGGGCCCAGAAAGTGGCAGGGAATGGGACTAAATCCAGTTGGCGGCCGGTCACTTGCGGGGTTCCCCGGGGCTCAGTGTTGAGGCCTGTCCTATGTGGTATCTTTATTGATGATTTAGAAAAGGGGATTGAGTGTACCCTCAGTAAGTTCACAGATGACACCAAGTTAGGTGGGAGTGTTGATCTGCTGGAGGGCAGGAAGGCTCTACAAAAGGATCTGTGCAGGCTGGATCCATGGGCTGAGGCCAGTGGTATGAGGTTCAACAAAGCCAAATGTCAGGTCCTGACCCTGAATCACAACCCCACACAGCTCTCCAGGCTTGGTGCAGAGTGGTTGGAAAGCTGCAGGGTGGGAAAGGACCTGGAGGTGCTGATCCACAGCAGCTGAACATGAGCTCAGGTGTGCCCAGGGGGGCAAGAAGGCCAATGGTATCCTTACTTGTGTCAGCAATGGTGTGGCCAGTAGGATGAGAGAAGTGATTTGAATGATTGCACCCTTTTGCTGGCACTGGTGATGAGAGGTGAGGGAGCTCACCTCTAGGCTCAGCCTAGAGAAAAGGAGGCTCAGGGGGACATTCTCACTATCTACAACTCCCTGACAGGAGGGTGGAGCCAGGTGAGGGTTGGTCTCTTCTCTCAAGTAACAAGTGACAAGGCAAAAGGAAATGGCCTCAAGTTGTGCCAGAGGAGGTCTAGGTTGGATATTGGGAAAAACCTACCTATGTGAGAGAGTTTAACACCAGCAGGACTGCAAGGTCCTCCTTGGAAGCAAAGCTCCAGGTACAATTTGCAGCCAACATTCTCCTCACTCTGCTGTGGATGGTGTCAATGTCCATCATGTGTCTGGCAATCACATTCACACAAATGAGATTTCTGCACATAAAATAAGCTGAGCCACAAATCCTCACTGTTGATAAAAAACTAAACAAACAAAGCAACAAATTAAGGGAAAGAATTGTCTGGAACATCTACAATGCAGAATCTTAGTCTTCTAATGAAAGTTAAATTTCCAGCCTTGGAAAAATCCAACAGAAACAGAAAAATTCCTCTAACCTTTGCAGAAATATATTCCCTTTTTCCAGTGAAAGCCATTCCTTCACAGCACCATTTGGATAATTTGCCTCTACATCTTGTTCATCTGTCACCTCATAGGCTTCAGATTTTTTTGTGTTTTCATCACTGGTCTGTATATATAAGAAAATGAGTGGGGGGAGAAAAAGGAGGCA
This sequence comes from Lycocorax pyrrhopterus obiensis, assembly GCA_014706295.1. Lineage (NCBI taxonomy): Eukaryota > Metazoa > Chordata > Aves > Passeriformes > Paradisaeidae > Lycocorax > Lycocorax pyrrhopterus. The sequence continues at coordinate 102,656,533 of JACSVZ010000001.1, forward strand.
CCGATTTTGGCAAGAATCCTTGCCTGGAATGAATATAAAACTCTGTTTTATTTAAGTGATCTGGTTGTGTGTGTGATAGAAGGGAAACAAATAAAGATAGTCCTTTTAAAAGTGAGTGTGAAAGAAATTCCCCAGACAGACAAATAAAGAACTTTTTTATTGCTAATAACACATGTTCTGGCATGAGGTTTTCATGTTGTTAACCCACCTTGAAACCAGTGAGTTTAGTTGTTCTGGGGTTTGGTTTGCTTGTTTTTCTTTTTCAAATCTTCCTTCTGGCTTTTTAATTGTTACAGTAAGGGGAAAAATTATTTTAAAAATGCCACCTAACACACAGACACACACCCGAAAATCCCATCTCTCTTGCTATGTATTTGGGAAACCTGAAGAGTGAGAAGGTGATTTCATCTCTTCTTCTCATTTTATAAGTAAATCTCCACAATGGCCTGGAGTGGCTTTATCATAGCAGATGCATGTGGGTTTAGGCTAGACTGACAGAATGGATGGTTTCATCTGCTGTCATCTGTTGACATTCACTTGACCTGGGTGGATCTGATTGCAAAGAGCACCTCGGAGTGGAAAGAGGGGGAAAAGTTGCAAAGGAAATAAGAAGGCAAGTACATTAACTATGCTCCCCACTCATGTCTACCAAAAGACATTATATATAATGCATCAGTTCAAGACAGAGATGTACATATACCTATTCTTTGAGCACACCTTTGACCAGGAAAGGACTAGAGCATTGAATCACAGAACAATAGAATGGTTTGTTGTCCCATTCCACCCCCATGCCATGGGCAGGGACACCTTCCACTAGACCAAGTTGCTCCAACCCCCATCCAACCTGGCCTTGAACATTTTCAGGGATGGGGCAGCCACAGCTTCTCTGGGCAACCTGTGCCAGGGCCTGACCACTCTCACAGCCAAGAATTTCTTTTCATCATCCCATCTAACCCTGCCCTCTGTCAGTGAGAAACCATTTCCTCTTGTCCAGTCCCTCCAGGACCAAAGTCCCTCTCCAGCTCTCTTGGAGCCACTCTAGGTACTGGAAGGCTGGTAGAAGTCCTCTGCTAAATGTTTTCCTCAACATGGCCCAAATGCTTGTGACCGATTTTAAGCCAGGTGTAAGCGGGATGTGATACATACAGACTCTGTATGGGAGTGAGGTCAGGTGAGGGCCCCCATGTGCAGTCCAAATGGATCTCCAATATTAAAAAAGAAGGAAAGAAAAAAATTAAAACTCCTTGTGATAGGATTTTCACCATTGCAGTTCTCAAAAATGAGGAGCCTTGCATCAGTGCTTCCTACCCGTGCCGACCGCAGGTCAAATTCAGCCCCCAGCCCACTATGCCATCTGTTGACCGTCTCCTTGTTGGACACAGAGGTGTCCCTATATAATCTATAAGGTTGCAGAGTGGGATTTGCTTGCACCTATCCTGGGAGCAGCTCGTGCCCCTTTTTTGCCAGGACTGAGCACATCAAGTCTCATCAAGAGGGATGTAGTCATGTCTGTCCCATCCTGTGGTCTTTGGAATCTCCTGGCAGCAGAGTGAGTGGTGTGCCAGGCTGGGGACAGTATCCTAGTTTGGACAAGCCAAGGTTGCTCTTGTGCCTTTACCTGTTTATCCAAAAACTTACAAAAAGCAAGTTGAAGTAAGCCGTGCAGCTGGTGCACTCCAGAAGCCTCATACTCATTTCTCAAGGCAGGAAGGTTCACATAAATATGCAAGAGGCTTCAGTGCTTTTCTGACCCAAATCACTTTAATACAACCCTTTTTGAATCTTACCCTATACCACTTCACCTCCTTCAGCCCCATTTTTCCCAGATCCACAAGGATTTCCCTGAGCAGGAGCTGCCAGACCAGGACAGTGTCTTTGTGATGATGGCAAGTATGTGGAAGAGCAGTAAGGGAAAAGGCTGCCAAATTCTTCCTCTTGTGAGTTGATATTTGGCCTTCTCCCCATGATAAGCCAGAGCTTTCTCTGGGGGGGGGGTGAAAATAACAGCAGACATTCAGGCAGGACCCTGTCCTCCCTTCCCCCAAAGGTATCCAAACACTCAACACTGTGTCTGATTGAGGTTGAAATCACTGAAAAGCTGAGCCCAGAGGTATCCAGCTCTTGTACAGAGCACTGCAGATGTAGGTGACGTGACAAGTGGTGACACTGGTGTGCTGACTAGAGGGTATCCCCACCTGCAGCCAAGAAGAAGATCCGGTCCCATCATGCCTCCTAACCAACAGCCTGAGACATTTTTGTCTCACATGCTGGACATGGACTTACCAAGGAATTCCATGATATAGGAACACAAGGCAGAAGGGAACTTGTCCCCAAGAAGGGAAGGGAGAGGGAGAAGGCAATCAGCCTCTCATCTCAACAATCCATGTCACACAACATGAGACCAAAGGGGACATGGAATAGCCTCTCTCCCAGTTTAGGCAACCATGTTTTCTAATGTGGGAAGAGCACAGTTCTCCTTCATGTCAAGGGAGGGCTATGGGGAACAATTTGCTGTTGGGACAGAGTGGACCAGAAGCAGTGATGATTTTCACTTCAATAGGCTTCATTCTTGCATGGTTTTAAGACAGTTCTGCTCAGGGGACATCACTGTTAGCTAAAGCTTCTGTTGCACATATGGTGAATGCATTTTTGTGGGCATCACCTTCCACCTTTCAATCAAATACCATCCCTTAAAGATACCAAGATCTACAAGCAAGCAGAGAAAGATTTTAACCTAACCAAATACCAAACAACTCAGTCCTCAAACTGAAGAGTGGACTTGTGTTAACTGGGTTATTCCTCAGCCATCCATCTGCAAGGGGATTTCTCATTAATCCCTAACCTGGTGGCTGATTCTGGGGCCAGAGTGATTATTTGTGACATTTTGCCCACTGAGCTGTTTGAAAATTACTTTATGGAGGGGCAAAAGTCAGAGAAAAAGCCATTCTTCTCCACTGCTCAGTAAGAAAAGCCTGACATTACCAAGGGAGAAACCTCTACAGCATTTTGTCAAGCTGGATGGGGCTCAGCAGCCCTAGTAGATACAGCACAGCTACTGTCTTGCTATGCCCTCATTTGTTCCCTATGGTCAAAGGCAGATGAAACACTGGGTTCCTCAAGCTGACAGACAGTCAAAGTGCTGCTTCTTCAACTGTGGGAAAAGTCTCTTAATAGAGCAAAAGCCATAGGTTAGCCTTAAAAATTGTTAAACACTTCAAGAAGCCTAGTGTGTCCAGCCCCAATAGTTTGATGCGGCTTTTTAAGAGGTATAGCGCAGTCATTTCATTTTTGACTCAGCTTAAGACCTCACCTTCCTCAAAACTTTGTTATTTTGAGGCCCATATATCACTGTTTTCTGCCCAACCAGGAGGAAATCACCATGTGTTTGAAGCTTCTCTGGTTTGGTAAATTCCTCAGGCTCTGTCATCAGGTAAATTGTGCAAATGGGCCACAGATCATATTGTCAGCTGTCTCAGATAGTGGCCATCCTTGTCTCAGTATTGGTCCCCCTGTACTAAACTACACCCTGAGTTTACAACAGCAAGCCTGGTTATCTTTCATCTTTCTGAAGTACTCATGTCGCTTTTCATCTGTCCAAGCTGCAAAGTCAAGTGTGGTAACTCAAATAATGTGTTTTAAGCCACAAATGGGTGCTGCAGTAATGCAACACCTTCTCCACTGCCACTGTGCCACATGGGTCACCCCTAAGGAAGCTCTTTCTCACCATGACTTGCATCACTCAAGACGAGGCTGCTTCTCTTTGCAGCCATGATTTTTAACTCATCACTACCTGTTATGGATTGAGTGAAAGTGTTAGACAAGCCCTGCCTTAGGTTCAGATTTTTGGCAGCAGCTTAAATTCAGGTGACCCACACCTAAACCACCCTGGCTTGCAAGTTCTTAAAAATGGCCAGTCAGGTCTATTATAAAATGAGTTGTTTATTGAATAGACAGGAGATTAACAGACAAAAGGCCTTAAACAGAGTTACTTAGTACACAGGATAAAAAAAAGAACTACTACTAGATTACATAAAACAGTGCACAACATAAAGGTACCTATATTATAGCTAGCAAAGAAATAGTACAGATGTAACTTACTTATAGAAGTCAATGTAACTTACTACTGAATTGATGATGGGGTACACATAGAGTCCTTTCACTCACCTCCCAGGAGACAAACTCAAAGGCCAGCATCCCAAACCTTGAGGAGAGATCCCCACACATTTCCAGGGAATGTGCAAATTTCTGCTTTGTGAAAGTTTCATGTAGCTTTTACAGTTTGTGAAATGTCTGTCAGTCAGAAATTCAAGGCTTTTCTCCCTTCAATCTGCTCTCAAGGCAAGATGTTTATTGTCAGCTGGGAATCCCACCTCCATGACACCAGAGATAACTCACTACCAGACAGATGTCCGGCTTGAGTTATCTCACCAATTAGCAAATTCATGTAAGGGGGAAGATGCCCTGAGTTATCGCACCAGCTGATAGAACAGATAAGCTCTTCTGTGGCAGAGGGGAACGTCCCGCCACACTACCTGAACTAGAAATTTCCCTTCACTCCATAAATCCAAGTACAGAATGTGACTTGTCTCTTTCTTAAGATCTCACATGTAGCTCCTCACTGTGATCTATGGGAAAGGGAAACAGAATCCTCCTTTACTTGGAGGAAACTGAGGCACAAAAGGAAAACAAAACTAAACAAATTTCTTGGGAATGCTCTCAGGTATTTGGTTCCTACTATTTCATTGCAGAGGCCAAAACAAATGAAACCTGGTTACTCAGCTCCTTTGAATTTCAAGGCATGTCATTGTGGGAACCTACATCTTAAGCTTCCAGCTTTGAACATTTTTGTTCTATTGATACATCCATGGCTGAGCAGGGAACTGTCAGAGCTAGCTGGAGTTCCTGACACCGAGCACAATCATGTACAGATCAGAGCATCCTGAATCTATTCCCCTGCCAAAGCAGCACATTCCCACCTTCCTCCCAGCTGTCCATCCTTTGCAAGGCAACAGGAATGGTTTGTAAATCTGAGCCCTGCATCTGGCCTCACCCACCTGGCTGACACCCACCAGACTGGAGCACTGACTCCCACACACACACTCTTAACAACTTTTCTATCCATCTCCAGTGAAGATACTGGCAAAAGTGAAACTCAATACAAAGCAGATGCTGATCATAACTGAATTTCCCCAGACAGTATTATCTCATCTCATCTCACAGCCAGTAGCTTTTTTATGTTGGTGATGCTCTGATGGTCCTCTCCCTTCCTTCCTTTTCCCTGTAGATCCATATCCATGTCTCCTGTCCTTGTTTTCTCTTAGATGGAAACCAGTTTCCTGACTTTAGGCACAAAACATGTATTTCCATCTTCTCCTCTCCCCTTTCCTGCTTCTTGCTCCTAGTGATCCTCCAGCAGTTTGGCTACTGCATTTTCCGATCTCCTTTACACCACTTTGGCAACAGTGACACAACCACCATCAAAAAATTAACAATGTCAGAAGGATTATAGTGCTGAACTTTAGAAACTCATGTAGCAAATACAATGGAAATTTGGGGTGTTGTATCAGTGACTTAGTGTCTTTAAGATGCATTTGGCAAGTTTTTTAAGGCTACTTAGCAGCACACTTGAACTTTGGCTTTCTTCCTCTCTTCATGTCTCCCAGGTATAGATATCACCTCATAAACATCTCACACCACTGCAAGGTTTCTTTTCATACAGCAAAACACCCGAAAGACACATGTGACCTCATACCTCAATTTCTGCAGGGATATTCAAGCAATCAGGTTTTTGTGCAGACCAAAGCAGACATCAGGATAGCACTTAATGAAGTGCACCAGATATACCATCTCAAAGGTAACCCACCTGTCCACCTTATTTATCTTACCCAGCTACATTATGGTCCCTTGGCAGTAGCTGCTGACATACAAGGAGTTTCTTAGCTGAAATTTGATGGCAACCCATTACTTGGGTCCTTCTTATGTTCATAATGCCAACATAAGACAGACTTAAACCTGTGTTGGAGCAAGTCCAGAGGAGGCAACTGAATTGATCAGAGGTCTGGAGCACCTCTGCTCTGGAGACAGGCTGAGAGCTGGGGGTGTTCAGCCTGGAGAAGAGAAGGCTCTGGGGAGACCTTAGAGCCCCTTCTAAAGGGGCTCCAAGAGAACTGGAGAGGGACTTTTTCAAAGGTCTGGAGGGACACGACATGGGGGAATGCCTTCACACAGGTAAAGAAAACTAATAAATTCTTGGAAATGGTCTTTGGTACTCAGTTCCTATTATTTCATTGCAAAGAGCCCAAAACAAATGGGGAGGGCAGGGTTAGATTGGATATTAGGAAGAAATTTTTCCCTGTGAGGGTGGTGAGGCCCTGGCACAGGTTGCCCAGAGAACCTGTGGCTGCCCTATCCCTGGAATTGCTCAAGACCAAGTTGGACAGGGCTTGGACCAACCTGGTCTAGTGGAAGGTGACCCTGCCCATGGCAGGAAGCTGTTCCTTAATGTCCCTTCCCACCCAAACTACTCTGATTCTATGGTGCCTCCAGCCTTCTCAAATCTTGTGCTTTGCCTGAATGCTTTCAAGGCAGATCTTGAAAAAGTTGTGGTACTATTCTCTGGTCCAAACCTGAGATGGTCCTTCTAATATACAAAGGGAGGGAAATCTCTTTTCTCTCTCCAAATAGGGATTTCATGAGACCTTTGTGAGTCAGAAATTGTTAGTTCTGGAGTTCTTGTGGCCAAAGATGATGTACTCTGCCATGCAGCATTCTACCTATGCAACTCTGAGGGGGAGGTGTGGCATAGTGAAGAAGACAAGGCTCACTTGGACCAGTCCCGTACTTCAAAGAATTAGCCTTCTGGACCAGTTTAAGATGCAAATGGGAAACATCTTTATTATGTGCAGAGCACAGAATGTCTCAGTGCCCATGGCCATTGCATTTTACCAGCTTATTTTTGTATGGTGATGAGAGAGACCGGGGTTTAAAAGCATGGGCTGAAAATCTTCATTTCAGATGAAGTTGTTAGTCAAGAAACAATTTCTAGGGAGTGGAATGTGTAATTTCAATCTACAAGCTCCTGCAGGGAAACTGAGACCCACAATATCTCTGTGTGAGGGGAAGGGTTCATCAACTTCTGTCAATAACAACAGCTGATTAATTTATTGAATGCTGAACATATCCCACTTGACTTTGGACTTTCCTTTGCATTATCTGCAAATTCAGGGTCTGCCAATGGGACATAAAGTAACAGGGTTGCTGCAATGGGTGTCACATCTTACACATGATGGCCAGAGGTGTTGATTGAAGAGACACAGCAAGAGATGGGTGCCAGGAGGTTATCTGCTGCTCACATTGTCTTGCTCAAGCTTGTCCTCAAAACTTCAGCTACCAGACCTCTACACTTTCCAAAACTACTGATGGCTTGCCATTTTTGCAATTGGTTTGCTGACAATTTCCTCTTGCTCCAAATGACAAGGATAAGAGGTGGAACTGAGTTTGGCATGGATATGCATGGCCTTGAGCCTGCTTCCACCAGAGGCAAACTTGTCCCCCAGGAATTAGAACATGCAGAAGAGGCTGGCTGGTGAAAACTGGAAGGCTCCCAGAAGAACTCTTCCAAGTTTCTTTTTTTTTGCTTTGTTTTTCTCACTAAAGGTGCAGTCTCACCACACACCTGGTCTCCCATACCTGAGCCTTTCCTCCAGGGCTACATTAAGCTGCTCTTGGAGAATTCATCCTGGAGTCTTTTTTATGTCCCTACTTTCTTGGACTGTAACACAATAGAGGGGGGTGAGGGTGGAGGGGCAGTTTTCCCATCAAAATATCCTCTGTCAAATGCACTTCATATGTAACTTTGCTGACAGAAATCAGGGCTGGAGGAATGTTGTAGGGGTTCAGAGTGTCACCATGGAGAATGGCTCTGTCTGGCATAGGACCTTGGGAGAGACAGGCGGGCGCAACTGGCAGAGGCAAGACAAAGAGCAGGAGGCGAAACAAAGAGTAGGATGGTTAATGGGAGATTGGGCAAGGAGATTGTAATCTGTGGTCGTTGGAGATGTAAAACATGTAACCTTAGAAATTGAAGTTTTGTAGCTGCTGAACTGTTAGTTTGTAACAGTATATAAAGATGTGCCTTGTACAATAAAATTTGGCTTTGCATGCACCCAGCGAAGTCCATGTTCAGTCACAGACAAATGGTGCTCCGTGTGTGGAGTTTATTACACGCCTATCTGTGCGTCCGTCGATGAGCCCCGTTGGACTTGAAGTGCCACTGAGAGAAGTGGGAAAGCTGGCCAGCATTTAATCCCTGCAAATTGTAGGTGAGCTACGGGGGACGACATGGGGGCTGGACAGTCCTCATCGGACAGCCGTGTTTTTGAACTCATATTTAGTTTACTTGAAAAGCATGAAAAGTCTTCCTTCTGTTCCTTCCCAATCCCTTAAAAATATGCTGCATTGGGCGGTTTCTAAAGTGCCCACGCTAAACCCGAACACTGCCTTTTCATCGGAGGTGTGGGACGAAGTGGGAGATATATTATGGGAACACACTACAAGAGGAGATGAGGCGGATGCTCAAATTCTGTCTGCCTGGAGGGTGATAATGGAGGCTATTAAAGCCCAGGAGAAGACTAACAAAGAGAAAGCTGCTTCTGAAAGCAGTTCCCCTTCTGCGAAGGGGCCGTTGGCTGACACTGCGCTTTCTCCAACCACCCCTGTACCCTCCGCTCCCCCGTATCCTGATCCCTCTAACCCGCCTGCTATGAAGGTCAGTCTTAAACCCCCTCATGCGTTGTTGGTAAAGTCGGAAGATGATCCCAGACCTATTTACCGTACTCAGGAGCCCAATTTGTTTCCTCCAAATCCCAGTGATCATTGGGCTAACCTTAGACAGGAGGCGCTGAAGGAAGGACTTTTTGACATAGCCGAAAAAATAGTTGCACCTGTTATATATTGTCAAGGGCAGGGTCCAACCTGGGAATTGATTCCTTGGTCTGTCATTAAAGAACTACATCGTGCCGTTACAGAACACGGCATTCATTCACTGTTTTTTGCAAGCATGGTCACTTCTGTTTTTTCTTCCTATGTGCTTACTCCCCATGACCTGAAATCTTTGTCACAGCTGCTATTAACACCTACTCAATACACTGTTTGGGAGACAGAGTGGCGCAGAGGGCTAGACAGACTCTTGCTTACCTATGTAGGCAATAATAACCAACAAATAGCTGCCCTGACTATAAACCACCTTATGGGCACTGGAGCTCATACGGATCCCCAGCGCCAAGTCCGAGTTATTCTGAGGGAAGCATTAGAGGGGGTTCGAGATGCCGCTCGCCAAGCCCTCCTAAAAATCCCTAATGACCAAAAACCTGAAAAAGCTTTTACTGCTATTTTTCAAGAATCCAAAGAGACTTACATGCAATTCATAGACCACTTAAAGCAGGCATTAGAGCGACAAATTGATCACCCTGAGGCACGGAATATTTTGCTAATGAAGTTGGCTGTGGAAAACTCTAATGCTGACTGTAAAAAACTTCTTAAATCGCTCCCCAACCCTAATCCCACTTTAGTGGAAATGATTGAAGCTTGCAATTGCATTGGATCAATTGAGCATAAATACAAAAATATGGCAGCTGCATTTGCAGCTATGAAAGGTCCATCTGATAAAGCAGTAGTGTGTTACAGTTGTGGTCAGCCAGGACATTTAAAAAAGGATTGTTTTCAAGCTAAAGGAAATCACAGTAAACCTTTTACGGCTCCTGGCATATGTCCTTGGTGCCAAAAAGTAAGGCATTTTGCCAATCAGTGCCACTCGAAATAGGATTATGAAGGAAAACCACTGTCGGGAAACGGGCCACGGAATGCAGGACGGTGCCGCGCAATGACACAAGCACACCTGTCGCCTGTACAAGTGAACCTCGGAGGGATTCCTCAACCCCAGCCTCAGCCTTATGCCCAGCTACAGCAGGCAGTGCTGGGGTGGACCTGGTCACCTCCACAACAGTAACCCTTTTAGACCCCTCAGTGCATTTGTTATCAACTGGGACATTTGGACCGCTGGGGAAGGTCGCAGTGCGTTGTTGCTAGGGAGATCTTCTGTTACCCTTTCTGGTCTTTTTGTCCTCCCTGGAGTAATTGATTCTGATTTTACAGGGGAAATCAAAATTATGGCATGGACGCCCTTTTCACCCTGCACTGTACCTAGAGGGTCCCGCATTGCTCAACTGCTTTTCTGTATCTCCTACATTACCCTTGCAGGATTGCAACAGGGGGGAAGGGGGGTTCAGCTCCACAGGCACCCCAGAAATTTGGTGGACGCGGCAGATATCAGAAAATCGTCCAATATGCCAGTGCACGCTTTTGTATCAGGGACAGAGAGTAGTACTGTCTGGAACTGTTGATACTGGAGCAGATGTTATCGTAATTTCTCAAGATAAGTGAGAAATTGGCCTCTAGCTCTGGTTTCACAAAACCTTTCGGGAATTGGTGGAGTGAACAATAGTCAACAAAGTAAACATATGATACAAATCATAGGTAGGTCCTGATAATCGTAGTGCTAACATCAAACCTTTTGTTTTGGCAGTTCCCATGGTGTTGTGTGGACGAGATCTCCTCTCTCAGCTCGGTTTGAGATTGCAATCTGATTTTTAACAGGGACCATTGTGGCACGCACCACCTGGCAATTGACATGGAAAACTACTAAAGCTATATGGGTGGAACAGTGGTCCCTGCCTGAAAAGAAGCTGTGTACATTAGAAGAATTAGTAGAAGACCAATTACAAAAAGGGCATATTGTTCCCTCCACCAGTCCCTGGAATTCTCCTATTTTTGTAATACAAAAACAAACAGGTAAGTGGCACTTACTCCATGATTTGAGAAAAATTAATGATGCCATGGAAGAGATGGGGGCTTTACAGCCAGGACTCCCTTCCCCCACAATGATACCATGAAATTAGGCTTTAACAGTCGGTGATTTAAAAGATTGTTTTTTCACTATTCCTTTGCATCCCACTGATGCCCCTAAATTTGCCTTTTTGGTCCCTAGCACAAACATGCAAGCTCCCTTGAAAAGATTTCACTGGGTAGTGCTGCCCCAAGGAATGAAAAATAGCCCAACTATTTGTCAGCAATTTGTAGCACACATTTTGAGTCCAGTATGTCAACAAGTACCAGATGTGTTAATTTACCATTACAGGGATGATCTTTTAATTGCAGCTGAAAGCCCTCAGCTCATGGAGAAAGCCCTACCCCTTACCACAGATGCCGTAAACAAAGCGGGACTGTGTATAGCCCCAGAAAAAATTCAAAAGCACCCCCCTTGGCAATATTTGGGCTGGCGCATCAGGTCCCAGACTATTCATCCTCAAGCCTTGAAATTACAGATAAAAGTTTCTACACTTCATGATGCACAAAAATTACTAGGGACTATCAATTGGGTACATCTTCTATTAGGTATTTCAAATGCAGAACTTGCCCCTCTTTTTGCCTTGTTGAAAGGAGATCCTAATTTGTTGTCACCCGATACAGTGACACAAGAAGCCACTGAGGCCCTGCAGAAAGTCACTGATGCTTTGCAGAAAAGGCGGGCTTCTCGGTATGCCCCAGAACTACCTTTTTTCCTGATCCTTTTGAATCCAGCAAAACAGCCATATGCCTTAATTTACCAATGGGATCCTTCTGCACCAGATCCTCTGCTAATTATTGAATGGGTCTTTTTACCGCATCAAATGACAAAAACTATTACCACACAGCATGAAATGTTTGCCATGTTAATTATCAGAGCGCGGAACCACCTTTTTGCTCTAGCAGGACAAGATTTTATGCAGATGCTTGCCTGTGATTTCACCTTACTTGCAGTGGTTACTACAAAATTCAGATGCTTTACAAATAGTTTTATGTGATTTTACAGGTCAGCTTACTTCACATCCGCATGCACACCACGTGCTGACTGCTTCATTCAACTTAGTAGCCGCACCAAAACGATCTGAAGTTCTTTTGCAAGCCCTGACAGTCTTTACTGAAGGGTCTGGACTAACACAGAAATCTGTGCTTCTGTGGATGGACCCAGACACCCATCAGTGGACATCAGATGTTGCTGTTGTTTCAGGTTCCCCTCAAATTGCAGAACTGGCAGCTGTTGTGCGTGCTTTTGAAAGGTGGGATACTCCCTTTAATCTTATCACAGATTCCTTTTATGTTGCAGGAATTGTTGAAACAGCCAAATTCGCAGTTTTGCGAGAGATCACTAACCCATTACTTTTTTCCTATCTACAGAAGCTTGTTTTTCTTTTGGATAACCACAAAAATCCTTACTTTGTTATGCATGTTCACTCATACACAACTCTCCCAGGTTTTACTGCAGAAGGTAACCGACAAGCAGACTTTTTGACATTGCCAATAGAGGTGTTACCTAATCAGTTTGCCCAAGCCAAGTTAAGCCACTCCTTTTTCCATCAAAATGCTGCTGCCTTGCAACAATCCTTTTCACTCACATATCAACAAGCTAAAGACATTATTGCTGCATGCCCTGACTGCCAGCGCTATAATTTTACCCCCGGCTCGCATGGAATTAACCCTCGAGGTTTGCAGAGCCTCCAATTGTGGCAAACAGATGTTACACATTTTCCTGAATTTGGTCGCTTAAAATACATCCATTCCTCCATTGACACCTTCTCAGGAGCCCTATTTGCATCTTGCCATGCAAGAGAAGCGGCAAAGGATGCTCGACGCCATTTCTTAGCTGCTTTTGCCTTTCTAGGTGTGCCACAACAAGTTAAAACAGATAATGGCCCTGTGTACATTTCCCATTCTTTAGCTACCTTTTTTGCCGCATGGGGAATACAGCATGTCACAGGAATTCCTCACTCCCCCACAGGACAAGCTCTCATAGAACAGGCTCACAGTACACTGAAATGCTTATTGGGGCAACAGAGAGGGGGAATGAAGAGTGCAACACCGCAAGATAGATTACACAAAGCCTTATATGTTTTTAATTTTTTAAATTCTTATTCAGATAGCAAAACTCCTCCCATAATGCAGCATTTTGGACAAAGTGCAGCAGCCACTGCAATTAAAGCCCTGGTCCTAGTAAAGGACTTGGAATCAGGCAAAGTACTTGGACCTTTCCCTCTTGTTACATGGGGGAGAGGTTATGCTTGTATTTCCACAGATACAGGACCTAAGTGGATCTCTGCAAAGAACATTCGCCCATACAGAGAGAAAGGACCAATGCCACCTGAGAGTGACCAACGCGAGGACAACAAACATGAAAGCATCGAACACAAGCTTTGTGGCCGTGGAGCGATGGTTTCACCTCCCCCATCACGTTAAACTCACACAGACATAGAGTTTTTGCAAGTTTTAATTGCTGAACAGAAAAGGGGGAGATGTGGGGGTTCAGAGTGTCGCCGTGGAGGATGGCTCTGTCTGGCATAGGACCTTGGGAGAGACAGGCGGGCGCAACTGGCAGAGGCGAGACAAAGAGCAGGAGGCGAAACAAAGAGTAGGATGGTTAATGGGAGATTGGGCAAGGAGATTGTAATCTGTGGTCGTTGGAGATGTAAAACATGTAACCTTAGAAACTGAAGTTTTGTAGCTGCTGAACTGTTAGTTTGTAACAGTATATAAAGATGTGCCTTGTACAGTAAAATTTGGCTTTGCATGCACCCGGCGAAGTCCGTGTTCAATCACTGACAGAATGTCATTGAAGTCAGTCCTTCTGTTTACAGGGGAAATCCAATAAATTCTCTGAAAGCTGGGCTTGGTCTTCAAGGATGATTTTCTTTTTCTATCTTTGCTTGAAATATCAGCCATTCTTCCAGCCCCATTCAAGTCCAATTGCAATTTCTTCCTTTTACACATTCTTCTGTTCCTTTAATATTTTCTTTTGCAGGATAAGACTAGTAAACAAATAAATTAACAAAAAAAACCAAACAAAACCTCTTTGAAGTGTAATTGATGGACCCAAATTATTTAATTTTGTTCAGAATCCTACTGAAAAAAGAGTTCAAAAAGATAACAAATAAATTGGCATTGACCCTAATATATAGCTTAGTTGGAACAACGGCAAAGCAAGGTTGGCAGAGACAGGCCCCAGGTCTGTCCCCCTGATGTTGTGTTATTTTTCTTTGAAACAATATGTGAACAGACCACACAAGTACCCTAAGAGTCAAAGGACACCAGAGGATTAACTGCAAGCAACCAGCCAGGATCACTGGTTTACACTCAGCAGCTTTAGCTGTGCCCTGCAATATGGAATATATGACACATGAGAACCAGCCGTGAGTACTCACAGATGATTAAAAGGGACAAAACACCTACCCTGCACAGAATACCTCACTCTTTAACTGCAACATGACAGGAGAAATTACATAAGCCTATTATTTGATTTTAAAATCCTGTTCTCATCTATACCAGATGCCTTTGTTCTGAGACGATTGACTGTTTCTGTACTCAGCTTTGCCAGCTCCTCTTGCACCTGGACTGCTCTTGCATTTGCAGTTCTGAGACTTTAATTTAGCCTCATTTTGAAACTTTTAGTAGGGCCAATGTCATGACAAAAATGTTTTTAAAATTGATACTTCCTAGACTATCAAGTATAGTACAGAAAAAATGTTTGAAGGGGAATATTCCCCGTGTCACTTTGCCATGCTTGTTTCACATTTTTCAGCTCCCAAGGGGAATGCAGTCTGGTCACCATCAGTTTTATGCCGACCAGTTTCCAGGTGCCTTCAATTTCATTTATATTCAATTTCCACATTGTTTTCTACCATTTCTCATAGGCTGATTTTGTGAGACCACAAATATAAGCTCTGAAATTGCAGACGTTCCTTCTGCCCATGGTGGTGACAACTTGCAACAGCTCATCATCTTCATTGAAATGTGGCCCTAAGACCTTGCAGGATATGAAGGGCTCTATCATCCCGATTCTGCAGGACAACACAGATCAGGTGGTGGTTACACAATGCAGACTTTTTAGCACAAGTTCACGGGGCAGCCCTGTGAAGTGAAACACCTTTCACATGTGTAGTGGTTTTTTAAGCTAAATTATATACATTACTCTTTTGATGTTTTTTTTCTCTGTGAGATAAGCATTAGAAGAAACAAGCAAAGCAGGCACACTACTTGACAGAATATAAGAGATTTATTAACAGACTTAGATGGAAAGGCTACAACAGAACAAACTTTCAGAACTCTTTTTATCCCCTACCTTTCCCTCTCTTAATTAGTATTACAATTCTAGGAAGGGAAAAGGGGTTTCTCTTTTGCCTTGCCTGGTTTTGCACACTGTTACCATTTTGCAGGTTTGAATTAACAATCTCTGCTAGGGTGTAACACATTTCTTTTTCATGAGCCCTCTCCCAGCTCTTTTAACTGCAAGACACAGGCTCTCACATGGGGTTACTACTTGTTTAAGAACGAATCATTTTTTTCTTTTTTGGCTTGAACATAACTTTTTACAAGCTACTTAAGAAAAAAAAATGCTCATCCCCCCACATACTTTAACATGGATTAAAGAGACAAACAGTTTGCAATATTACAGTTTATACCACGGCGAGGAAAGGAGATTTTTAAGCTCCGCGCGGGACCACACAGCGCCGCCTTTGTAGCTTCGTCTCACGTGACCCCGTTTTTCTTTTTCTCTGGTTCTGAAAGCCGCCATGTTGTAGGGTGTTACCAGGCTTTAAGGTGGAGAGAGAGCCTCCCCTTGCTCTTTCTGCGCTGCCGGGTGCACTATGTAGGAAAAGGGTGTCTTCTTCTGTTCGTCGCGAAGTCTGCTGGCTGCACTGAAGGCTCCGCCGGCTCCCCCTTCCTCAGAATACTGCGTCAGATGACTTCAGCCCTGTGGCTAGTTATTGCTACTCGCGGCTCAAAAGAATCGCTTTTTTTTCTTTATAGTTTAGAGTCTGTGCTGCAGCGTTAAGAGAAGGGGCAGGAGGCAGAGAGGCAGGGGCAGGGGCGCCCGTCCCCAGCCCCGCGGGCCGGGCAACAGGGCCCACCCCTCCCCCTCTCCCCCTCCCGTCCTGCACTCAGCCAGAACGGGGGAAAAAAACTTCTCTAAAATCCCGCCTTCCACGGGGTTTTTATATGTAGAATTGAGAGAAGCGTGATTGGTCTAAAGAACTGCCTGTCAGTTTAAGTCAAACCACGACAACATGAACCAAAACTTCTTGCATGGTATTCATTCTGTTCCACTGGGTTGTTTGAGGTAGGTAGGCAGCTGCTCAAGGATTCTTCTGGAATTTCTGGGAAGAGAGACTCTTCAAGAGGGCCTTGATTGGGATGACTGGCCAAGAGCTCACATGCTGCACGCAAAGAAGAAACAAACCTGATTTATTCCCAGTTACAGTGCAACTATCCTAAAAAAAAGTTGCACCTGTCCTGGTCCTGTCCCCCAAAAAACCAAAATCTCTGCCTATGGGTTTGTCACATGAAGAAAAAAACATACCAGGGAAATCTAGCAGAAAGATGTCATAATCATGTCAATATTTGCATAAACATATACAGAAAATACACATCAATAAGAAATACCATAACAAGTCTCCATAGCCCCAGCAAGCCTGTGATAATTCACAGCTGTCACTTCCCTCCCTTACCCCACTGCCCCTGCAATTTGCTAAAGCCCCAGTGGTCATTACTCACTGCAAAGTACACAGCTGGATAAACTCGGTGATCAGACAGGTTTTTCCTATTGCTAATGGGAATTTGGCTTGAACTCTGGCCTGCCAGGGTAGCCCTGGGAGAAATTAGCTGATTAAAAATGTCCAAAGGGAAAGCTGCAAGTGGGAAGACTTTTATTTTTCTAACATGCAATTGGCAATGCACCGAGTTAATGAATAATCACAAGGCATTGCATGACCAGAATATTTCATTAAGGCATCTCCTTCCTCCAATTCATTGTCTGTTCCAGGTTTAATATACTAGTATTTCTCCAGCCACTGTCCCCAGGAAGATCAGACTGGGTTAACACAAAGTTCTTTCTGTTTTTAAGCTCTAGGATAGAATTTGTCTTTGTTTGCCTCTGAGTATGGCGAGTTTGGTTTTATGTGTGCTGTTCCCACTCTGCTCAATTTTTTCCTTTCAGTGCAAAGAATGCACTTAACTCCTAAAATATTAGAGCTAAGATATGATGTGCTTCACTGGCAAGGACCTACACTGTCACTCTGGGGGAATTCATCACAGTGAAATCCATCTTACTTGGCTTTCCAGCCCCACGCCTGCAGACATCTCCATCTGAACCGCAGACCCCATACTCCCCAGACACTGGAGTCAAGAGAGGAAAACAGGCACTTCTGAGGTGCAATTCATCTCAGCCTCATGTAGACATTTCTATTCGGTCAGAACCATGTTCTGTTTCTCTTCACTGACTATAAAGACAGCCTGGGGTGACTAGCTCAAATGGAGGCCTCTTTCACATAGATGCCTTTGTTAGGTGAGATGAATTTTGTCTTGTAAGTCTGCTTGTGTGGAAGTCAGGCACCCAGTTTAATGTTAGAGCTTTGATTTTGGAGCACTACCTGCAGATTTGTTTCTTTGCCCCTCTCTTGCAGCAGGTGCAGAAGGGCTCTGATAGAGGTTAGTCAACTTGCTGTAGTTTTGATAAGCCTTGAGAGCTTCAGATGGTTGGCCTCTGCTTTGGCAACTTGTCACTGCTTTCTTTGTACCTTCAGCCTTGGCTTGTCATGTAGTAAAAGATATATTTTCTTTGTCGTAGGTTTCTATATGCTACATTGGAATTGTAAGGTGGGTTAGTAGCAATGAGAACGGCATATTTTCCTTGTCACTGTGGTGTTTTCTTTTCACATTGAATGTAATGGCAATAAGCTGAGTTTAAATCCATAACCATTAGCTGAATACTCATTGATGCTACAGAAGAAATCAATAATGTAGCAAGAAGCTGGCTGTCCTGGTGTTGAGAGTGCACACAACCACCATCAGAGAATTTGGTTCAAGAGAAGCATTTACACATGTAGATTTAGGACCAGATCTATGTGAATGGAGCAATCCCCTCTCACAGGAGTGTTGGGATGGCTCAGCCATTGAAGTCAATACTTGTCAACCTAACCATGAAGAAGACTGTCAGGGACTGAAATGGTTCATGCCTTAACACTGTTATGAAGGAGTTTTGCCCATTCTAGCAAAAACTGTATAAAGAAGATACAACCACAGAAGCCCACCCCTCCTTGAAGATGCCTGACTGGAACTTTGGACTGTGAGTTAAGCCACCTAGATAAGATAAAGGTGACACTATTGTTCAATCATCTCAGGTCTAGGGAGAAATAAACAAGGCTGAGGGAAAGGAATGCATCCACAAGAAAGCCAAACCCAGCAGCTGCACTGAGAATCATCTCTGGCTGGGCTTGGGGTGGGGGACACCACAGCCCACAGAGGCCAGGTTTACACAGACTCCCCCCAAAACAAGGCAGGGGGGAGGTCTCGAATGTGTGGTGTAACCTCTGGTCCGAGGCAGTGAACACCCATCCTCCCTTACACAAACAGGCCCAGCTGTGAAACCCCCAACCCTGGGAAGGCCACATCCATGGGACATTCACATGGGACATTCACATGAGAGGCAGCTGAGGGGGTGTCATAATCCATCAAAGATCCCCAAAGTGCTCCCCAGAGGCCTTGCACCACAGGACTGCTTGTGATGCAAAATGATGCAACAGATCCTGAGTCTGCTGCAAGAGACTGGCCCCTCCCCCCCCGGGGGACATACCCTGGGCATTCTCACCTGGCCTGAGCATATATTAACCCATTGGATTCTATGCTTTCTGGGGGACCATCACCACCAAGAAGACCAGCTGGAGAGGATCATCGGGACACCGGTGGGATCCATGGAGTGGTAATATTTTCTTTATTCTACCTCTGTCACTCTTTTCTGTCCCCTTACCTCTTTTCTACTTCTTTATCTTCCTCCTTCTCTCTCTCTCTCTCTCTCATATTTGCTATTAAATAAAACCCATACTATTGACCTTGGCATATGGTCTCGTTTGCACCTTAATTCAGGCAGAGGCATTTCTGAAAACCTTAAAAAACAGATCGTGACAAAGACCCTTTTTTTTACCACATAAATACTACGACAGGTTCTGTAACAACTCAGTGCCTAGTCCACAACCTTACAATCAAATAAACAAAAGGTATGGAAGACTTAATCTGCTTGTTTCTTTGCCCTAAACCCAGTTCCATGCTTTCTTTGCATTCTGTCAGATGTTTTTCAAACCTGGCATTACAAGTTGACTAAGAGCTTATACGGACTCCAGGTAAGTTGTTGTATCCTTTCAGTAGCAAGTGCCTGCATCAGCTCCTGTGAAAGAATTCCTGGATGTTTGCAAACTGACTCCTCAAGATGTACAAAGATGCCATAAACAATGTGAAATCTCCAAAGCTTGTTACTGTGACATGACAGACACATTTGGAGAACCTGCAGCTACATAGCATGATAGCAATGCGTCAGCTGCATAGGAGACACAAATTCTCATTATGACAAGGTAACTGTGCCTGGATGGATATGTCCTCCTCAGATGTATCCTCCTCCTTTGTTCACCTAGTATCTCATTTTCTTCCCTTTGGTAACCCAGCTTGTAATCTTTCTGAGATGAGGACTGCCTTCAGCAGGAATCTATGCAAGGCCTTAGTCTATCTGTGGTCGTATCCCTTCTTTGGACTATCTGGTGCTAGTGTCATATAAATAATACACTCTGTGTTGATAAACAGTTAAGAAATTCCATAGGGCCTAATTTGCTTGAGCTATATCCCACAGGTGAGCTCCCCTTCCAATCACATATAGTTCCACCAGAAACTCACACAGTTTCTTACATATGAAAATAATATTAGGAAAACATGTAGTGTAAGCTTTGCTCTTTGCTTAATTTAGCAGAATTTAGAAGCTAGAAGTAACAAGGAAGAACTAGCTCTTTGCAAAGAGCCAGCCCTGCACAGACCACCAGCAAGTGCTCCACACACCTCAGGTTGGGAAGACAGATGGAAGTCATTATTTTGTTTTGAACAAAATACCATCTGGGGCCAACATTTGCTGCCTGTGACTTGTGAGTAAATCCAGAGAAACTCCATCATGGTCCTTAATAATCAGTCCTGGGACCAATCTTATTAAATATTTTCCTTAATGAACTTGGCAGAAAAAACTAGGCGCCTGGTCATGAGATCTGCTGAAGACAGAAACTTGAGTGACTGTATTGCTAGTGGAGAGGAGGATCAGAATGTGATATGGGAAGAAGGAAGAGCTGGATGACCTTGAAGGAAGGTTGAGAGAAACAGATGAATTTTAACAGTAACAAAGAACAAGACACTGCATTTAGAGACTAGCATGGAAGCTTGTTGATTCAAGATAACAGTGGAGGAAAAAGGACCTGAGTTAGTCTATCTGAAAACAGTGACCTTAAAAAGAACAGCTGCAACCATAATATATATCATGGAAGATGTTTCCAACAGACATAGGGAAATGTCCATATCATGGCACAGAGAGCACCTGAGACATCACCTAAACTGCAGTTAAGTCCTGGTCACCCAAATTCAAGCAAAATGAGTTCGAAGTGGAAGATGTACAAAGAGACCAGACTGCATCTCATGAACAGCATGAGATGTTGCCTTGTTCAACTACAGAATACAAATAAATTCATAAACTACATCTGTACTAGTAAATTAAATATTCCAAAGTTGGTTCTATGACACTGAGTTCAACCAGAAAGGACTAAAAAATGCCTAAGATAGTTATATGCATCCTGCTGCCTGGGCAGTCCATAGTCCATTCTGACTTCAGGAACATCATGACCTTAAGAGTATCCCAAGTGGCACCAGCTCAAACTCTGCTGTGTGTACCAGTGACTGAACTGTCACGGCTCAGTGTTCCTGGCAGTGCTTACACATCAACAAAGGAGAAAAACCACTTGAGCTGAAGGAAAAGTTCACACTGAGCAAGTTAGGGGTAGAAATTGAAGACAGGGATTTGCACTCCTGTGTTTAGGTGTGCATGCCAGTACACATCTGCACCGGACAGAAGGGACCCCACACATGGGGTGACCATTTGTTGGGGGTTTGGGAGTTTACCCTTCTGTTTTCTTTTTCTCTTGAGGAATTTTTCCCATATATGTTGCCGGGGCGACAAATTGCTGGGTGCTTGGGAGAAACAAAAGACCTGGCCACAGAGGGAGGGTTCCAGGGGCTACTCTCTTTCACCTGGGGGGTTGGGTACAGCCGGGGCTGCTGGTGCTCGCAGCGGTCTGAAGGGGTTTGTCAGCACTGCAGGTTTCTGCTTTCGGCTGCCTTCCTTCTACGTGAGAAAACCCGGATCCGAAGCCCACCTTTCCCTGCCCTGCTGGGAGCCGGGCCGCGGCCACTCTGCCTCTGCTGTGGCTTCGAGCCTTTGCTACATTGTAGCCCTGCACACCCTGCCTGCCTAGACCTCCCGGGGTTCCCGCTGCAGCTCCGGAGTCTGATACATCTCGTCTGCCACCCGGGATCTGTGCTCATCTCTGCTGTTCCAGCCTGCTGTTCCCAGGGGTCTGGCCGGGCACTGGGATCAGCTGCCCAGGGAGTTTGTGAAGCTTTTCTTCCATCCCTTGCCGGGACCCCGAGCCGCCATCACCGTGTGCTCCCTGAGCTCGCTCCGGAGCGCCCCCTGCAGGCGCGGGGGAACCATCGCACCCACCCTGCTCACCAGGAGCCGCCAGCGCCCCTGCCGGCTGTGACCGGAACTGCACCGAAGGGGAAAGGGCCCGACAGCTGAGAGAGGCCGGCACTGGGTTCCTGGTTCTGTTTGTTGCTGCTGCCGGTGGTGGTGTTTGTTTGCCTTGTCATATATATATATATATATATATATATATATATATATATATATTAGTAAAGAATTGTTATTCCTATCCCTCATATCTTTGCCTGAAAGCCCCATAATTTCAAAATTATAATAATTCAGAGGGAAGGGGGTTGCATTTTCCATTTCAGGGGAGGCTCCTGCCTTCCTTGGCAGACACTTGTCTTTCAAACCAAGACACCATTTCACTCTGAGGGGGTGTCTAGACATCAAGATCATCAAGACAGTTGCCCTCTGGAGCTGCTTACCAAATGCCACAAGTGAGACTTTCACACCTGATTTACAGATATCTGGGGAAATTAATCCCACCTGTCCTGTTCTGCTATATAAAGGGAGTTGGGGGGGATTCTTTTGATAGATTTCTTGGGCAAAAAATAAAGCGCAAACACAGCAATATTATACCTGAGAACTATTTATAGATAGAAAAAAGGGTAAGTATTACTAAAGGGGGATAGAAAAGAGAGCATAGAGGGGGGAAAAAAGAGAGAGAGACGAAAAGAAACAGAAGACAGGGCACTTTGTCAGCATCAGCTCAGCAGACAGAGCGTGCATGTTGTGAACTGCAGTGCGTGTGTAGTTCTCGTGGCAGGCTGGGCATGATTTCCAAACAGCAGCAGGCTGCATGTCCCTTCCATCGGCGGAGAACAGGCTGCTGTGGTTACAGGCATGCTCCTGGAGCAACTGCGGTCTCTCAGGGTCGGGGTGCGGTGGCTGTGGGCAGTGGCGGCTGCAGGTTGGGTGCCGTGGAGACTTCGTGCTCTGGGCTCATTGCCGCGGGCAATGTGGGGAACGTGGCGGCGGTCACGGCTGGGTACAAGTGGCGGCAGACGGTTGCAGCAGCACCCAGCAAACACGGCGGAGGCGGCTGGCTGCAGCAGTGCCCGCTCCATCAGGGAAGGCAGCGGAGCATGAAGTTGTCACCGTGACGAGCTGGTTTGCGGGAACAGTGAAGCAGGGCGAAGCAGGTACAGGCAAGAAAGCAGGACCACAGGGAAGAAAAACAAAGGTGGGAGGGAGGCCGAGCTGGTCCTACAGGTGAGCCCCCACTCCCTCTGAAAAGCCCAAAAGCAAATGGCTCTCGTTGTGTTGCAGTTAACTGCTTTTATGTGTTGAGGCTCCTCCCCTAGCTGAATTTCGCGGGCATGCTTCCCGGGCATCTGGGCATTTCACGCAAAGCCCGAACATGGAAGTTTTCTCTGCCCTGATTGGCTGCCAGGCAAAGCTTCCCCGGGACAGCACTGCCAGTACATGTACAACCTTTATAGGAATAACATATGTTGAGGCATAAATAAAAATCAGGTTGGTCCCTCTCACCACCCTTGAAGTTTTCCAATTAACCAGGGAGCATATTCTGAAACAGATTTCCAAGGCATTCATGGAGCACATGTGGCCACTTGCCAGCATTTGCCTCCTAGAAGAGAAGAGTGCATCAACACCTAAACAGCATGACATCTGAAACTGAGGGAGAGATCCCCAGCCAGTAGAAACAGATGTGATCTTGGGAGCTATACTGATTTACAACAGCAATTATCTTGTTCATCACCTGACACGGTGAGAGGTAGACGGTGGAAAGGGTGCCGCGTCCTTCCCGAAAGCGTGCCTTGTCGGAGCAGCTCGGGGGGTGCTGCACAAACACACTAGGACACACTCTGACACACCGGAATTGGTGGATACACGCAGCCACTCACACACACAGAGCCGGACAGCTCCTGCAGCGTCACCAGGGACAAAGAGGCGGGAGGGGTCCTTTGTATGGAATTCCAAGGGGTTTATTGTGGTCCCCGCTCGAAGGGATCCAGGGACAAAGAACCAAGAACACTGAGGGTCTGTAAGGGATGGCCCGAAGACCCTTCGTCTGTTTCACGATCATCCACAGAAAGCGAGACGCTGAGCCTGGGCCTGGCCGAGGTGGAAAACTAGCCAAGCACTGTGGACACTGAAAAGCTTTAGCAGAGAGATTTTCCGGCTTTCTGCAGCATTTTGTGAGAGTTCTGTCTTTCCCATGCAAGTAAGACAAAACAATGTTACAGTTTTGTAAACTTCTTGCAGGTGTGGATTGTTTTGGTAGAATTGTTATGGTTCTAACTGGAAAAACACTCACAACTGTGTGTCTTAGAACTTGACCAATCCCCTTAGGGGGTGGATGGCAAAAACGAATTACCTTATGCCACTTAATACACTTTGCGAACTAACATATAAAAGTCTTCTGAGAATTCATTAAATCCCTTCCATTGATCCCTGAGCCTGGACTTCGTGTCGTTTCTCTACTCGTCCGTGGGGAAAACAGCGACAAAGCACAACGTGCCGGAATTGGTACACGTGCCTGAGTGCAGTTTGCGGCGAGACATGCCAGTCCTGCTGTTACCACATCAAGAACAATGCGGGACGTGCTGTCTGCTACCTGTTCTGTGCCATTAACTTGAGACAATGGGACTTGTTCCCCCACCTCTCGGCTAGCTGCCCCTCGCTTTCAAAAAAGATTTCCTCACCTGTTGGTCAGCTGCCCCTCGCTTTCAAAAGGACTATAAAAGGACTCTCTGAGAAAACCCTGTTGAGATCTCCCCACGGAAGACGACGGACCACGAGGATTCCGCCTGGCCGTTGGTAGCTATAACCCCCCTTTTTCTCTCTCTCTATCCTTTGTTTCCTTACATCTCTCTCCCTCTCTATTGCAATTACACCACGTTGCTACACAATAAAATACACTGTGCTGATTGAAATTTACACTTCTCCCCGTTGGTGTTTCTTTTGCACTCTGAGATTTGGTTAACGAACCATCACGACCCCCGCTTGTCTTATACGGATCGTGACAGGGTCCCAGGGTTTTATATGGGGTGGTACCAGGGGCAGGCAGAACATCAGGGACCAATCATCTGAGGGCAATTAACATAGGGAAGCAAGGTCTTGTGGGATCTTGCCATGACCTGAAGGGTGGTCTTAGACCTCTGAGCCTGCCTACCAGGGGACCTCCACTGTTTTGGGGCCCTGTGGCTCCTCAGTCAGTCCGGTTGCGGACTTAACCATCGCAACAATCACCATTTCTGTGAGAAAAATAAAGAATCCTTTTTTTTTCAAAGCACATTGTCTTATACCTGAGTGTGACTTCCTCTATTTACTTTGGGGCTACTTCTTTGATTATAGTGAAACTGCTTTTATTAAGAGGCACATAGTAAAAGAATTAGAAATCAAAGTTACAATAATTAACTCCAGAACATATTATTCTGTTTAAAAACTCCTTGCCCATTTAATACAGTGACAAAAGGGAGAACTTCCTCAAGTCCGTGAACAACCTTTGAGGTTTAAAATGTTAACATTTTTTAGAACAACACAGATGGTATGACACTCTGCAACATGGCTCTGGTCTTCCTGTCAGAGCTTCCAGCCTGAGCATCCAACCAGATGGATGGTCAGAGGGGTGCCAATTAGCACTTCCATGGGCCACTCAACCAGCTCAGTTGTCTGCCCTAACCATGAAAACTGCTTTGATCTAGGCAGTCTCTAGCATGGGTCAGAGAGCTGCGGGGACTGTAAAGATACTGAATGACCTTTTTACTCTCAGTCAGTTGGTAGGCAAAACTAAGCTGAGCAGGAGCGTTGAATGGCTTGAGGGCAGGAAGACTCTGCAAAAGGATCTGGAGAGGCTGCATCCATGGGCCAAAGCCAATGTGAAACAATGAGAGGAAACAGTCTCAAATTGTGCTGGTGAGGTTTAAATTGGAGACTAGGAAAAAATTCTTCTCTGAAAGGATTGTCCAGCCCTGACACAGGCTGCTAAGGGCAGTGGTGAAATCCCCATCCCTAAAGGGATTTAAAAGCCATGTTGATGTGGCACTTGGGGACATGTTTTAGTGGTAGCCCTGGCAGTGCTAGGGGAATGGTTGGGCTTGATGATCTTAGAGGTCTGTTACAGATGGAGAGGAGAGCTTAAACAAGTCCTGCCTTTGACTCAGATTTCTGGCAGTAGCTCTGTTTGGGGCGGTCTGCACCCCAGATCGCTCTCGTTCACAAGTTCTTAATAATGGCCGATTAGGTCTATTACAAAATTAATTATTTCTTGAATAGACACAAAATTAACAGACGTAAGACTTTAATAGATTACTTACTACACAGGATAAACAAAAGAAACACTACTAGTAGAAAAACAATAATAAAGGTACGTATTATTACAGCTAGCGAAGACATAGTATAGATTAGGATTCAATGTATCTTACCTTCCAATTGCTGATAGGGCGTACATAGGGTCCTTTCCTCTCAATTTCCTGAAAAGTAACCACGAACATGCATCCAAGCCTCAGGGAGAAGTCCTACATGTTTCCAGGGAGTGTGTAGTAGACTTCTACCTCCATGAAAAATTGTGTAGTTTTTATAGTTGTAAAAGTAGTGTCTCTCAGTCAATAATCCCTAATTTATCTCACTCTACATCTCGCTCTCAAGGCAAGATGTTTAGTTGTCAGCTGGAGATCTCACCTCCTTGGCACCAGAGATAACTCACATCTGTCTGGCCTGGGTTATCTCACCAATTCATGTGGGGGGGGAGAATGTCCAGAGCTATGCGCCAGCTGATGGACAGAGCAGATAAGCTTTTCTGTGGTAGAGGAGGATGTCCTGCCACAAGGTCTTTTACAATTAAATGATTCTATGATTCTATGGCTATATGACCTTCTCCACTGGGAGACATTTGAGTAATTCAATCTCCAATTCAATGTTACAACATCCACAGACAAGAGACTCAGATCAAGATTTCCTTGGGACACTGCCTCCTAAATCATAAATAGCTGCATTAACACAGTCATCAAGAGTGCAAGGAAGAAGTAGGGAGCCACTGTAGTGGGTGCTGCATAGACACACACAAAACTCCTCCCACCTACATTTATATTTATACATGGCTGCAGGGGTAACAGACCTAGCACATATACAGAGATGCGTGCACATCCTTTGATCATCCTGCTTGCTTTTCTCACAACTATTCAGCCTCAGCTGCCTGATGGTGAACAAAAGACTGATGCTGAAGATGGTGGCAAGCTTCAGCACTTTATTATCCCACAGTACAACCTTTTATACCTTTCTCCAGTATCACTCACATGCTTCTTGTAAAAATCAACACACAGCTGTAACTTATCAAGGTCAAGGCTACCCACAGCCCACACCTGTTCTCCCACAATTCCCCCTTTTTACTTTTCAACCACAAATGCCATGTTTACCATCCTCCGCAGGGCCCTTTGCAGACAAATCGCAAACACAGCACAAGCATCTCTTGTGTAGCTTCCACTAATTCCTGAATGCGTCTGTGAATTGATTTCGATTCATCTTTTAAGTCCATATAGCACACACTACCAAAATCCCCACACCCATGCCAATGAGCTAGCAACAAAAATCAACATCCACACAGTTTTGTAAAGTAGGGTGGTGAATACTATCTACATCAGTGGCAAGTGCAAAAAATAAACTAGCAGCTACAAGAATCCTATTTGGCTCAGTGTGTACAACAGGGTCACCTAAACATTCTTGCTGTTCCATGGAGTCAGGCGAGCTGCGGCCAGGTCCGTTGCTCCAAGGGGTGCCATCCAACACAGGCTGAACACGATGAGCAGGCACCCACCGAACTCTGGCATCTGTGGAGACACAAGCATATCTGCATCCCCAGGTAACAAGATCCCATGAGCCCTCCCAGGCTCGTATTTGCAAATTATGAACCCAGACTGGAGCAGGGCCATGGGTCCCATCACTTGGTGACTGTAACAACAAAAAATACATTAGAATAACAGGTACTGTACACAAGGGAGGGATAGTAAGATGGTTCAGTGTAAACACCACTTTCCAAACTCTTGCCTGTGGGGTTTCACCCTGTATTCCCCCTTTTTGTTTTTGAAAGGAGGTTTTAAGTGTAAAATGAAAATGCTCTATAATGGCTTGACCAGACAGAGACGACAGAATGCCAATGACATGGTGAACACTCCAAAGTTGCAAGAACTGTTGAGTGCTCTGAGCTGCGTAACCAAGACCGTTATCAGTCTTTACAACACGTGGTATGCCTAAAGCTGCAAAAGCACCGCGCCAATGCAAAATCACATCTTTTGCCTTCTCTCCTGCATGTCCAGAGGCCCAGCAGGCTTTAGAATAGGTGTCCACAGAAACATGCACATATTTAAGGCGACCAAACTCTGAAACATGAGTAACATCAGATTGCCACAGCTGGAGAGCTTGCAGCCCTCTGGCGTTCATCCCATCATGAGTCATGGTGACATGTTGCTGACAGTCAGAGCATGAGGCAACACTATCATGTGCTGCTGCAGACATAAGATAGAATTGATGTTGTAGGGCACAAGCCCCTTGATGGAAAAATTGATGTGACTGAATTGCCTGTTGTAATGTATCTGGTACCAGAGCAGCCCACGCCAGGGCTGTCAGCTTATCCGCACGGACGTTTCCTTCTACAATGAACCCAGCCAAGTTGGTATGACTATGAACATGGAGAATATAAAACGGTGCAGTTTGTTGGCGTAACACATGCCATAGTGTTTTTAGCAAATAAAACAATTCCTTGTTATTTACCTCTTTCAAAACAGCACAATCTAGTCGATGAACTATATTGCACACATATTGAGAATCAGACACAACATTTAAATTGTCATAAGGCCAGGCTTCAAAAGCCATTATGACTGCCCATAATTCTGCCAACTGAGGGGATCCATGTTGGCGGCCTATGCCACTGATCTCCCTCCTTCCAGGTGATGACTACTTTTCCTGTCCGCCCTGATCCATCGGTAAAAACCATGCACCCTTGTAAGGGAGTCATTGAATACAATGATGATTCTACAATTTGCAGTTCTAGATGCATCTTCAAAAATTTATGTGCAGGGTGAGGGAATAATATTTTTCCTGGAAACTCTACCATGACCATTTGTAAAACAAAACTACTGGCCATACATCAGTCCCAATACTCAGAGGTTAAGGGATGCAGTCATAATGGCTGGCTCTCGCCCCAATAATTGGACACACCATTGTCTAGCTTTACAAATTACATGAGCTATCAGCTCTAAGTGGGTGGTAACAGTCTTCTTGCGCTGATACAACAAAAATACCCATTCCAAAAAATGTAAAGGGTCCTGCCAACTATCATGCCATTGGGCTATGAGGCCCACAAGATGATCCTGAGACAGTAAAATGTATTCACTGAGAGGTATGGTGGTAAGTATTCTCCAAGCTTTTCTCCCTTGTATTGCTAGTTCTACTTGCTTTAATGCTTCAAGCGCTTCTGGCGACAAGCTCCTGGGAGATAGCAAGCAGGGGTCACCTCTTAATAAATCAAAAAGTAGTGCCAACAGCATATTCGATAATCTCAACAATGGTTTGATCCAATTAACTGTACCTAACAATTTTTGTAAGTCATTCAATGTTTGTACGGAATGCTGAACAGTCACTGAGGTTCGACAGTTTGGTCCAAAATTTTCATTTCTAAGTATTTCCAAGGAGCTTGTTGCTGTACTTTCTCAGGAGCAACACACAAACCATAGCTTGTTAAAGCCTCTTGCATCACAGGCATTATCTCATCGAGCTGTTCTACAGTTGGCACAGCAACTAAGATATCATCCATATAGTGATAACAATAAGCTTGCGGAAATTGTTTCCTGACCTGTGATAATGCTTGTGCCACATACCACTGACAAATGGTAGGGCTGTTTTTCATTCCTTCAGGAAACACAGTCCAATGGAACACAGGAATGCAGTCGGGCTTCTAGTTGCAGGGTGTTAAGCGGAGGGTCCCCTATGAGCTGGGCCAGACCTGCTCCAAAATGAAGGTCATCTTGAGAATGTTCTAAATTACCCATGGCGACCGTATTCACTGGCTATCTCCACTTGGACTCAAAAATCATCATCTGAGTCGGAGTGAAGCAAATTTGGGCTATTCTGCCAACAGTCAAAAGGGGTTAGCTCATTAGTAAAGATACCTCACAGCATAGACTGTGCGAAATGAGAAGCAAACTTATGCTGCATCACTGTATTTCTTAGGTTTTTGATTACACTCCAGTGAAAAGGATCCCACTCATCAGAGCTGTTGCCATTATTTCGGATCACAGGGCATGCTAGAATCTGGTCCGCCAAATCCGACCCTCCCACTTCCCTAGCTTGTTCATACAATCTTGCCCAAAATCTTTTTGGATCCCCCCCCTTACTGAGACAGCCACTGGTTCTAGTGTAAATGTACCTCGCAATGGAGGGGTGGTTGGCTGACAGCCCACTCCTCCTGACCCCATTGGCCCTGACAAATCGATCAAAACAGGCTCAGGGGCTCTGTCCCAAGGCTGTACTGACTGTGCCACCTCTTGAGGCACTGGAATGTCATCATCGAGATCCGGGGGAGGAGGGTAACTCTCAGGCAATACCAGCGGAATAGGACCCTGCATAGAAGCAGTCATGGGGGGAGGGGGAGGAGGAGACAAAGGGGAAGCGGCCGCAGCAAGAGCATCGGCTGCTGGGGCGGTGGCTGCAGCAGCAGCTGCTGCTGCTTCTCTATCGGCTTTTAATTACAGCAACAAGTCCTTAACAGAGCACCAAGTCGTTAGCGATCTTGTGGCTATTTCGTCCCCCTCTGTAGCTGCCTGCCATCACACTTGCCCTGCTTCCTCCCACATTTCAACAAAAAAAGCAGTCTGTACATCTGTTCTCACTCCATTTCTTTTGCACCAAATGAGCAAGGTGCATAGTGCCTGCTCCTCATATTTGATGCCTCTCTTCTGTAACATTAGCAACAGAATGTTCAAAATGGATTCTTCTGCTGCTGATATTTGACCCTCCATATCTATGTTCGCAGTTGCTGACCTTGGGTCAGGTGTCTCTGCTTTTTTCTGCTTCCGTAAATCATCTGGACTTCTAGGCTCTCACTCTCTGCCTATCTTGCTTGACTGGGCTCCACCACTGGCTGCTCCACCGCTGGCTGCTCTCAAGTACGCAGTCATGATCCCATCACATCCGGGTCACCATTTGGTGCTGGACAAAAGACTAATGCTCAAGATCATGGCAAGCTTCAGCACTTTATTATCCCACAAGTACAACCTTTTATACCTTTCTCCTGTATCACTCACATGCTTCTTGTAAAAGTCAACACACAGCTGTAACTTTATCAAGGTCAAGGCTGCCCACAGCCCACACCTGTTCTCCCACAGCTGCCCTTCATTTAATTTCAGTCAAGCTCTGATGACAAACACATAAAATCCTTGCCTTATAAGACTAGAGGAAGCAAAAACACTAGTGAACCTACTGATTTCCAAGCTGCATGATGATCCTTCTCATTTTCCCGAGGTGTTTCTTCTTCATTTCAGCTTTGAAACTTTTTGCTTTTCAATCCTATCCCTTAGCTTGATTCAGCAGATGTGTTTTCACAAATGTTCCCAGTTTATAATTGGGGATGGGGAGAGCGACAAGAGGGGGGGTATTTTTCATGATGATGAGGAGGAGGAGGAGGGGGTTTTTTTCCCTGACAACTTTCCTTGAGAGGAAGGGTTTCCAACATGAGTGTTCCTGGGCAGTTCCATCACACGAATTGTTCAATGTCATTATTTTGTTTTGGATGAATAAACCTATATTGGCTGCCTAGAAAGCGGCAGCTTCATTTCTAGACCTGGAGATGATCCACAGCACAACTTTTGTAGGACAAAGGGCACCAAAGCTAAAGGTGGTTATTTGCTGTTCTACATGTCCATGTTCCTCATTCCTCCAGGCTTCAAGAATTGCATAAATGAGACGTTGGTATAGCTGATGGCCTTCATATTGAGACAAGGTAGTGTTATAAATAAAATGGGGAATTCGTGCTCAAAATATGTAATGTCAAAAATAGAGTTTAAAAGTTAAGTTGTGACCGACTGAAACGAACAGAACTTGTCCAGGGAAAAATCCAACTTCGACCGGGAACTGATTTACATTCCAAAAACAGAAGCTACAGAGAATGGCAGCCCACCAGGAAAGAATGAAGTTGGTTCCTGATATTTGCATTTTCAAGGAGAACCTCTTGGCAAAACTGATTAGCCATCTACGAAAATCCCCTCCCAGCTCAGGTGTTAATGGCCAGATCAGGAACCAAGATATGGAACATCATGAGCCATCAGATAACATCCCCTGAAGATGGGACATTAATCAAGAACAGGATACATTTTGTCCCCCTCAGTTTCATGAATGACATACTCCATGAATATGCTGAGTGGCCAACACAATACCCAAGCTTCAGACTTTATGGGAAAAACTGTATAAAAGTAGACTTTGGAAGCAGTTGGTTGTGAACAGAGGGAGGTCTGAAGCGCTAGAGGTCAGACCTGTGTTCACCCAGTTCCAATCCCGGGCTTGGCACTGTCTCTTTTTTTTTCGTTCGTGGCATTGCGTGTTCGAACTCTCGGACATGAAATAAATTTTATATTTGTTTTTATTTTTAATTAGGCGTAGTTATTTATTACAGTAGGAAAAGAAATTTGCAGATACACAGAAGGAAGGTTGAAAAGCCCATGACAGCAATTCCCAAGACCTATCTTGGGCCAGCCCTCCTGGACTCTCACATTTCCTACAATGAAATGAGAACCCTCTAGCTTCTTCAGTTGGGTATTCTAGACAATCTGCTACCATGAGACCTCCCAAACTGCTCTCCTCATCCCTTCAACTTTGGGAAGCCAACAGGCAGGGAGGCTATGAAAGCAGTAGTCTCTGGCTATGGGAAATTTGCATGGCTGAATTGTTCCAGAATTCTGGGTTGTGAAAGCTGCAAGAGCCCCTGGTAGATTAAAGTCTTTCCAAACCACCTGAGGACAGGGCAGTGCTGCGATCCGGTTTAAACGCAGAAAAGCAAAGAAAGCTAAGTCTCTGAGCATAAACCAGAAGGAACTTAGAAGATTCTAAATATTCCCAGAAACGCGATTAAAACCAAACGGGCTTAGATGTTGATGCCAAAAAATGGATGTATTTTATTTAATAGTAGAGAGGCAAAGAGAAGGAAGGAAGGAAGGAAGGAAGGAAGGAAGGAAGGAAGGAAGGAAGGGGTGTGCGTGGGGGGTTGGGGGGACAAGGAAGAGGTGACAGGGGTTAGGTGGAAGCATATCACCCATCCGAGGGTCCCAAAGACATCTCGTTGCTCCCCTTCATCTGGTCTTCTTGGTGGTGAGGGGCCCCTGTCGCCGCCGTGGCCACGCCACCACACGCCGCCACACGCCGCACCACGCTACCGCACGCCGCCACACGCCAAAGAGTACGGAATTTCCTGCATTAATATATGCTTTGAGCCAGGTGGGAACACCCACGTCTCCTTTGCAGGGTCTACCTTGACACACTGTCCCTTGCAACACTGAGGGTCTGTTGCATCATCTCTGGTGCTCTGGTGCAGGATCTGGGGACCCCTTTGAGGGGGGGCCCTGTGATGGGCCATGACACCCCCTTCTGCTGTGGATAAGCTTCCTCCCCCGGGTGAGGACCCCTCAGCTGGGCTCCTCTGCACAGTGGAGGATGGGCAGTCACTTCACCTCTGACCAGAGGCTTTTCTTAAGATATCCAAAGCCTCTCTTCCCTCCACCCTTTTGGTTCAAGCAGCTGATAACCCTGGGGCTGTGGTCTCCACCTTGGAGGTGTTAAGCCTGTGCTTTGTGAATGTCCCCAGCCCTGAGTTGTTACTTTATCTTATCTTCATCAGCTAGCGGTGTAAAGCCTCAGTCAGGGCCCCATTCAGGGTGTGTTGGTCTTCTCTGCAGCTTTTGTAATACAGTTTTAAAAGTCCTTCTAGAAAATGTCTAAGTCATAAATTATAATACTTCAGTCTCTGACAGGCAGACACATTGATGTTTGGGTATTATTTCTTCTAGTGTATTCAGGGCTATTACACACAAAAAGAAAAGGCTCAGTATGATCAGATTTTCCACTAACTTTATCTATTTCTCATGGTATGCCAACACCGTCTATCTGGAAACAAGCTCTGCATCTCTCATTTCCTCAGTCACCTTTCATTTTATTTTGTGTTCACCATATGGAGACCCAAGTGAGAATCTGATTTCCATTTACTGGAGTTTGGACAACAAAGACTTGATGCATCCACTTCACCTTGAGAAAACTGCCTTCATATTTGGCTACCCCAGTAGTGGAACAAGATCAGTGCTAAGTGAATACATTATTGCCACAACATATGGCTGCTGACAAGCCCATAGGGCTGAACTGAAGGTTTCAAAGCTCTGGGCCTGGACCAACACACTGTGCTGACAGGGTACATTCCTGGCTAGAGAGATGAGGAGGCAGTAAATAGGTATCATGATACAAGCCACCATCTCCAAAAGGTCACCAAGACAGAGGTTTACCTCCTCCATCCCTAGGAACATTATTTCTGCTCCACATTTTAGATGGCGAGTCCCTATTTCAGGAGCCTTTTAGAAGCAGGTAGGCTGTTCTGCATTCCTGCAGTCCCAGTGGTCAGACTGACAGACTTTCCATGCTGGGGAAAGACTAAGTCATCTGGATAGCGCACAGAAATCTTGTACCTGGCACATTGGCTGTTTGCAGATCTTTCTGCACTCTCCAGTCTGCAGTGTTGGACTTTCAAAAAAGAGTGCCCAGCAAGGATTTGGGAGAGTGGTGGTGTACACTGGAGAAGTGAAGACGATAGGGAAGCATGAAGTACAGGCCCTGAATTTGGAAGGCAGTAACAGGGCTAAGGAGGGGACAGAAGAGAATTGGAGGTAATTGGGGGTCAAATTGATGCCATGATGGTTTTTTGCCTTTTCTTTTATACCGCTTTTATACCTTTTTATAACTTCTGTATTCTTAGTGGGTTTTTGCCTACATTCTTGGACTTGTTTGTCAAGCTAGGAGACTAAACATTTCAGAAGCTTCGTAGTTAGGGATCAGAATGCCCCAGACACCAAGGTTCTCTCCAGAACACATTTTGTAAACTAAGATAGAACCTTCCAGGGGAAGGTTCCTTGGGGAGGGGGGCTGACTCAAGCCACTCATTGGGGAATCTTTGATAGATATGCTAATTAGTAACACCTATAATGTTGTACTCGATCTCTTGCGGGTGTGCATTGCAATGTGCATTGGGGTGCATTCGACCTGGACGTAGTGCACCTAAGGATCCTTAAAATAAATACAAAGGTAAAATCCCTTTTTCCCTTCTAACCATGTTTGACTCTTGATTTTAAGACCAGGAAAAGGCATCAGTTGCTGGCGACTCTGGTGGGACCCTAGAGACCTTGAAACTCGCAGTCTTGGGTTGAAACACATCTTGCTTTGCCCCTCTCTCTCTGCCAGCGAAATACAGAGGGGCTGGAGCAACGATCCAGGACTGTGACTAGGGCTTTAGGACCCAGCACGGAAAGGCAGAAGCACGGAAAGGAAGGTGAGTTAAGAGGGGAAAAGGGGACCAGTATTGTGCTAGCACTAGAGAAGGAGATCTCCGAGGGAGGTGGAAAGGTTGGGGTTTGAATGTGTGGGCAGAGAAGCCTGCAAAAGGGGAAAACTTAAACCTTTCCCCACAAAACTGGAGAGGAGGGAATGCCCTCCGTTGAATCCACAAGAGCCCAGAGGCAACAATCCACACAGCTGTGGGAGAGGCCCAGAGGCTTAAGAGGCTGGTTGGGAAGTTGGGAGGCTGCAGGTTCAAATCCTGCTGTGACTAGATTTTTGCATGTGTGTATTTACTGTTTGCTAAAATTAGTTGCTTTTTAGTATTTTAAAGTGCTGTAGTTTGTGTAGTAATCTAGATAAATTGCCTGGGAAGTCAGAATTCTGAGGCCAGATTGCAGGCTGAATTCCGGAGTTAAAAGCTTTTCTCTGGCAGAGTTTTCCTGTTTGTGAGTAAACATGGGTGGTGGGTGTTTTTTCAGATGAAAACGTAAAAATTCCCCATAATAGTCCTTTAGAGTTGATAATAAAACACTGGAGATGCTTGACGGGGCAGAGAACTACTCTGGACACCCGAGAATTGATCAGGTTGAAATAAATGAATTAACAAGCTAAAAATTTTAGCAACGAAGTATTGAACATTTATTAGTCGAACAAAGGCAAATACAGCGCTGGGCGCTTAGCAATCAGCTAGAGGCGCAATCTTATTCACCTTTTTGTGAGCTTAAGTATCCTCTCAAACTGTTATATAGTCATTAAGCTTAAAAGATAATTTACACTTCACTTCAACCTCTTTGCACCCCTCTCCCGACAGCAAGACACCTCTCCGGTCCTCTGGATCTTGAAGGATTGAAGGCAGGAACCCCCTTCTCAGTTGTAACTCAGTTTATTCGACAGTTTCTTTGGGAGGTGTGAGCTCTTAGTGAGATAACAGACTTCCTGGGATGTATGCAGTTTATCTTCTTTGTTTCTTTAAGATGTCTTGATCCCGGGCTCTGTGGTTTATCAACTTAAAGAACGTTTATCACTATGTATCCACTACTACGTTTCTCAGTTTATTACAACTATTTCGAAGTTACAATTCACTCTAACCTTGTTTCTACTATATTTTACCTTAACATTATTTCTACCTAGTACATTATTACTTGTAAATGTTATCCTATTATATACAAAAGCCAACATTTATCATCCACTCATTTTTCACAAGGTTGTCAACACGGGTTTGGCTGTCTTTAAAATTAAGTCAGGGAAGCTGGCCTCACTTTGGTAGCTTGGAAAATGACATCATTACTGACCTGATGGGAGAACTGAGATCATTAAGTAGATTTGATGAATTAAGATATGCAGAGCTTTTTACTATGTATCTGAACAGAGAAGAAGCGTATGTGATAGAGAAGAACACTATGGAAATTACTTTAAGAAAGAGAAAGGGAGGGAAAAAGCTGCCGCAAGCTACCTTGGATACGACCAGAGAAATCGATATGACAGATGTAGATATGGTGGCCCCAGCTTTGCGCGACGGGGAGGCGAGGTCTTCCCCCCGCCCGTTCAGCCACCACGGCAGCCCGCACAGGTGGGGGTGGGGGACAGAAGAGCGAGACCGCCGGTGGGGGTGGGGGTAGGGAGTGGAGGGCCGCCGTGGCCGCCGCCCCCGGAAAGGGACAAGCGGGCAGTGGTTTCAAAACCAGATGCAGCTGGCCGGGGGCGGTTGCGCGTGGCCAACTACAAGCCAGAATCGGCTTGGTATGCAGCCTCCCCCCTCCCTCTTCCTCGTCTGGAGCAGAGGCGGGCTTGCCACCGCCCCCTGACCGCCCCAGGGGCGGGGAAGGGGCAGACTGGCCGCCGCTCCCTGATTTTTCCAGAGGCGGACACGGAGGCGGGGAAGAAGCGTGCTGGCCGCCACTCCCCGAGTTCCCCAAACACGGAAGTGAAGGCAGAAATGGACACAGGCGGTTCCGGCTGCCTTCCCCAGTACAGCAAACTGCACGCTTCAGAGCTAGAGACAGGCGGAGCCGCTTGCTCTCCCCACTGTGCGGCGCGGCCAGTGTTAAAGCTGGGGGCGGACGAGATGGCCCTGACCCAGGCGGCTTTTGCGGAGCTAGGGACAGAGGAAGCTGCTTGCAGCCCCTGCCTCCCTGCACCTCCAGCAACGTAAAAGGCAGGACAGTCCCTGATGTCCCTGATCAACATTCGGCTGAGACAGTCTTTAATACAAATGAAGCAGTTTCAATTAAAAGCGAATGGGATGATTCCGATACAGATGGTTCCCGCGGGGAGGTTGGTAGAAAAAGGGGGATGATAGCCCAAGAAGCCATGAAAGCAGTCAGTCCCATTGCTAAACACCCAGCATCAAAAGCAGATAAAGGGGGGAGGGAAGGACCTGTATTAGAGGTTCCTCTGAGACAGGCTGTGGGAAATCGGGGTGATTTATATAAAGACACCATTCTCCCTCGGAAAACTACAGCAGTGGAAAAAACTCGATTAGATTGGATAACACAAAGAAAGAAATGGTCAACAAAGCTGCTGTATCTGCTATAGAAACTCAATTTGCAGCTTGGAATTGCCAAAGGTCAGTTAATGACATTTATCCCCTAGCAAACTCTGGCTGAGATCCCAATGTCCCCGAGCAGGTGGAAAGGCTGAAGTGATACCAGAAATGGATGGTTGTCGAGTTAACAACATATTCTGTGTTAAATA
Source organism: Lycocorax pyrrhopterus obiensis (assembly GCA_014706295.1). NCBI lineage: Eukaryota > Metazoa > Chordata > Aves > Passeriformes > Paradisaeidae > Lycocorax > Lycocorax pyrrhopterus. The sequence continues at coordinate 102,694,421 of JACSVZ010000001.1, forward strand.
CTTTAAAAGGTAAACTGAGTCAAGACACAGTGGATGTGATCAGAGCTACAGGGGTAAATGAAACAAGGCCTTTTTTCCAACCTTTAAAATTTAAATTGGGAAAACACCGGGTGACTCACCAGTTCCTGTATATGCCAAATTCCCCAATCCCATTATTGGGCAGGGATTTATTGGAGAAATTGGAAGCAGAAATTAAGTTTTCCGAGGAGGGGGGAGTGAAAGTTATAATCCCAGAATCTAAAATTATCGAAGTAGCTGCTATACTCATACAAGAATGCCATGGAAAAATTCCCAAAGAAGTTAAAGAAGCTGTCATTCAAATAGTGTGAGCCAATGATGCTCCTAAGAGATCCAAAAGAGCTGAACCTGTGAGTATCACACTCAAAGTAGGGGCTACATCAGTAAGGCAAAGACAATACCCTCTGAAATTAGAAGCCCACAAAGGTTTAGTACCTATGATTGAAAAGTTTCTCAAATTTGGGCTGTTAGTGGAATGTGAATCCAAATACAACACACCAATCTTGCCAGTAAAGAAAGCTGATGGTAAAAGCTACAGATTGGTAACAGGATTTGAGGGAGATTAACAAGATAACAGAGGACATACACCCAGTGGTAGCAAATCCCTACACACTCTTGACAACACTAACAAATGGATTAGGGTGGTTCACTGTTTTAGATCTCAAAGATGCCTTTTTGTGCATTCCTGTGCACAAGAATAGCCAAGAACTCTTTGCTTTTGAGTGGGAGAATCCTGAAACAGGGAGAAAGACCCAGCTCACCTGGACAGTTCTACCACAAAGATTCAAAAACAGCCCAACCATATTTGGAAACCAGCTGGCAAAGGAGCTGGAGGACTGGAGGAAACAAGAACCAGGAGGAACTGTTCTCCAGTACGTTGATGACATCATGATAGCAGCCAAGACACAAGACGACTGCATCCAGCTCACTGTAAGTCTGTTGAACTTTTTAGGCCAAAGTGGATATCGGGTCTCGAAAGAGAAGGCACAGGTTGCCAGGGAAACAGTAGTTTACCTGGGCCTGGAAATTTTCCGTGGACATCGACAACTCAGCAGAGAACGAAAGGAAGCCATCTGCCGACTTCCAGAGCCCCATACCATAAGGGAGATGCAAGCCTTCCTGGGAATGGTAGGTTGGTGTCGCCTATGGATATCAAACTATGGATTATTGGTAAGACCTCTGTATGAGGTCCTTAAAGCTGCCGAAAAGGGGACAGTCATGTGGACAAAAAATGCCGAGGCTGCATTTAAACAGCTGAAACACTCCTTGATGTCAGCTCCAGCTCTGGGGCTGCTGGACTTGACTAAACCTTTTGAACTCTTTACACATGAGCGACTGAATGTTGCTCTGGGGGTACTGGCACAGCATCTTGGAGACCAGCAAAGAGCTGTGGCCTGTTTTTCAAAACAACAAGACAATGTAGCCCAGGGTTGGCCAGGATGCTTGAAAGCTGTGGCAGCAACGGTCCTCTAATATAGGAGGCCCGTAAATTCGCCCTTGGGCAACACATTGTCATGCAGTGATAAATGTCCTAGAGCAAAAAGGAAAACACTGGCTATCCCCTAGCAGAATGACCAAATATCAATCTGTGTTGTTGGAACAAGATGATGTTACTCTAAAGACAACTTCTGTGATAAACCCTGCAATGTTTTTATCATCCATGTTACTTGACAGCATGCCAGAACATGATTGTTTACAGACAATAGAGGAAACTTATTCCAGCAGACCAGACCTGAAGGATGTTCCTTTGAAGAGCCCAGACTGGGAATTGTACACTGATAGGAGCAGCTTCATGAGAAACGGTAGGAGGATGACGGGTTACGCCGTAACCACCTCAGATAAAATCACTGAGGCAAAAGCCTTGCCTCCAGATGCATCATCACAGAAAGCTGAACTCATTGCGCTAACAAGAGCTCTAGAACTGAGCGAGGGGAAGAAGGTGAACATATGGACTGATTCCAAATATGCCTTCAGTGTTCATGCCCACTGAGCTATTTGGAAGGAACGTGACCTGCTGACTGCTCAAGGTAATGAGGTTAAGCTTGCTAAACAAATTCTTGCACTCTTGCAGAGTATTTAGAAGCCTACAAAAGTCACTATCATGCGTTACAAAGGTCATCAAAAAAGGAAAACAGCCCCTGAACTGGGAAATCATTTTGCTGTCGAAACAGCAAAAGGGATCGCAGAAAAAGGCATTTTTTGCAGTGGTACCACAGAAAGAGATAGATTTGTCAGAATTTACCCCAAAATACGATCAGAGGGATCACTAATTAATTAAGTTCCTTAAGGCTGAGATCAAAGAAGGTGGGTGGGCTGTTACCCCAGTAGGACAAGTTGTAGTTCCACCCCTGCTCCTCCGGGAAATAGCCCAACGAGAGCATGAAAGTACCCATTGGGGAACAGAAGATCTTTTAAAGCATCTGAGGAAGGTAGTGATAGGGAGAGGAATGACTGATATTGTACAATCTATAATAAGCAAGTGTGAAACCTGCTGTAAAAACAACCCTGACACGAGCAAAAGAGTTGTGTTAGGAGTGACAAAAACAGGAGATCTCCCAGGAGATTATTGGCAAATAGATTTTGCTGAGATGCCATGCAAAGAGAGATGCAGGTATATACTGGTACTGGTTGACACCTTCAGTGGATGGCCTGAGGCGTTCCCCTGTTGCACCAACACAGCAAAAGAAGTAGTGAAAGCTTTGCTCAAGCGTATAATACCAAGATTTGGGGTTCCTTTGGGAATGTCATCAGATAAGGGACCACATTTCATTGCGACGGTGGTTGGGGAAGTTAGCAGGATTCTAGGACTTACCTGGGACCTGCACACACCATACAAGCCCCAGGCAAGTGGTAGAGTTGAACACATGAATGAGACCCTCAAACCCCAAATTTGCAAGATTTGTCAAGAGACATCCATGACATGGGTTCAAGCCCTGCCTATAGCCTTGCTGAAAGTCCGCATACAGCCAAGGTGAAGGGACAACATAAGTCCCTATGAAATATTATATGGCAGGCCATACCAAGTTCCACACATCCTGGGGGAAATTCATATGAGAGGTAAAAATTATTTGCAGAAGTATTTAATGGCTCTGAGTTCCACTTTGCAGAAGCTCCAGAGATTCGTTGTGTTATCCAAACCAATAAAATTAGACACACCTGCTCATCCGTTCCAGCCTGGAGATTGGGTCTACATCAAGTGGTAGGACAGTGACCCCTTGCAAGCCAAGTGGAAGGGACCATTCCAAGTTTTGCTGACCACTTTTACTGCAGTCAAGGTTGCTGGCAAGGGACCGTGGATTCACTACTCCAGGGTGAAGAAAGCTTCTGCTCCCAAAACCACCAAGAAGACAGAGACTGATACAAATCAGAAGGATGCAGTTTAAACTGGTTTTTACATTGCTGTTTGCCCAACTGGTAACCATGGTTCAGGGTTTGCCCCATGATTTGCACAGGACTGTAGTCCAAAAGGTGTCCAAGGTTCTTATGTGGACCAAAGTGGGAGATTTAAGAAAAATTTAGATGAAATTTGGAAGGGAACTTAAATGCTACATGAAGTAGCTTCCAGAAATAACACCTTAAAATTTGACCATATTTTTAACACCCTCACCTCGTGGTTACCAAACTGGGCCTGGGTAAAAGAAGCATTTTTAATAGCTGTAATTGTAGCTATTATCTGTGTAACAGCCTGTGCAACAGCCGGTTGTGTAAACCAGTTCTGCAGGTAATGTAGAGTAAAGCAGAGACTAGACAAAGTAGAGTTTTATTACTCTCTAAAAGGGGGGAAATGATGCCATGATGATTTTTTGCCTTTTCTTTTATACCCCTTTTATACCTTTTTATAACTTCTGTATTCTTAGTGGGTTTTTTGCCTACATTCTTGGACTTGTTTGTCAAGCTAGGAGACTAAACATTTCAGAAGCTTCGTAGTTAGGGATCAGAATGCCCCAGACACCAAGGTTCTCTCCAGAACGCATTTTGTAAACTAAGATAGAACCATCCAGGGGAAGGTTCCTTGGGGAGGGGGGCTGACTTGGGCCTCTCACTGGGGAATCTTTGATAGATATGCTAATTAGTAAGATCTTTAATGTTATACTCGATCTATTGTGGGGGGGCATTGCGGTGTGCAATGAGATGCGTTAGACCTGGACGTAGTGCACCTAAGGATCCTTAAAATAAATACAAAGTTAAAATTCCTTTTTCCCTTCTAACCATGTTTGATTCTTGATTTTAAGACCAGGAAAAGGCATCAAGATAGGTCTCTGAAAAGGCCTTTTAGGAGGGAAAACTTAAAAATAAAATGAAGAAACCTGCTTCTAAACATTGACCAGGAAGTGTCTCAACCCAAAAAGCTGGTCATGGGATAGATGCTTCCTAGCAGCATCCCAATTCCACAGCCCACATGCTGCAGGGTTTATGACTCCACACTGAACAATCCAATAGCTACAGATGTTTGGCTCCAGGAAATAAACTAGGTACAATTTCCCAGCCCTGAGCACAATTGGCACAACATGTTTCATGTCCATATAGCTGAACTTTCTTGCCTTCTTTCTCAGGTAGCTTGGTGCTGTGTCCCTATGGATGCTGAAAAAGCTCCAGCACAGAATTTCTTCAGCTCTCTGCAGCATTTTTGTGAGAATTCTGTCTTTCCCATGCAAGTAACTCAAAACAATGTTACAGTTTTGTAAACTTCTTGCAGCTGCAGGTTGTTTTGCAGAATTGTTATGGTTCTAACTAGAAAAACATTCAGAGATGGGTGTCTTAGAACTTGACCAAACCCCTTAAGGGATGGATGGCAAAAAACCAATTACCTTATGCCACTTAATACACTTTGTGAGCTAACATATAAAAGCCTTCTGAGAATTCATTAAAGCGCGCGTCCATTTATCCCTGAGCCTGGACTTCGTGTCATTTCTCTACTCGTCCGTGGGGAAAACAGTGACATGTCCCAACTTGCTGGGCCAGTCTATCCTGAGCCTGAAAATTACTGGCTTTAGAGTCATGGTCAGGCTTTCTTCAATCTACTTGCAAACCCACTGATTAAGTAGATTGCCATGGAGCTCAAAATGTTTTCTCCCTCAAGGACATGGCCCTTCTGGAATGCAGCTGAACTCTTCAGGGATTCATGGTAGATTACAGCATGTGAGATACCGGCCAAGACAGCTTTTGCAAAGGGTCTCTGAAAACACCATTACACTGGTTACCTCCCCATTGACCTACAGCACGTCCCTCACTGCCACAGGGCAGACAGCAGCTCCTGTAAGCCAGAAACATGGAGTCACTCACCAGCCTATGCACTGTGCATTGAACATCTGGTTGTTGATAGGGGAATGAATAAGATAGAGGACTGATGTGAACCACATTGTTTGCACTCTGTCCAAAGAATTCCTCTGCAAGCTTCCAATGTCGACTTTTTGCTTATCTTTCACACATAGCTTCTCTGGGTACCTTCTGGGAAATCAGGAGAAGTACAGGTTTGCATTATCTGAGAAAAAGGATTTGCCATGCTCATCATGCTGTGCTTTCGTTCAAGCAGGCAGGTTTGGGCTTGATTAAGGACACACTCCTCCATGTTGTCAGAGCAAGGAAAGGCACTCTGCCAAGCAAGTGGAGCAAGAAGGGGCATGAAGGAAGCGACTCTGAAAAGGACCGTGCTTCTCACAGGGGATCAGGAAGGAACTCAAGAGTGTGTTGGAGAGAGAAGAAGCTGGAATCTGGCTCAAAAACTGTGTTCAAAGCCCCAGCATATTCCTGCTTTTGTGCCTTGTCCATTGTGGCCAAGGGCTGAGATCCAGTGTTTGCATCTTCCCTGTTGTCATTTTCCTAGAACTTGACGATTATTGCAGAGCACAGTCTGGCCAGAAGCTGCTACTGAATGCTGATCCCTCTCTGAAGGTGAGGCATGGTTTTTTTTTTCTAAGCCCTCTTCCTCAACAGTAAATGAACCAAAAAAGTCCTAGCCCATCAGGAGGGAACCCCAGATAAGCCACTCAGCCTTCCTCTCATTCGTGAAGAAGATGGGCCATAAATTCTGCACAAGCCCCAGTGCAAAGCAACCCCATTGTCCTGCCCATGATGGTTTTTTGACACATTCAAATGATAAATTTGAGAACAGATATACCAAGAAGTTTAAAAAAAGATTAAAATTTACTTAAGCCCTGCCTGGATGATATTCTATATTAAGAAATACCTCCAACTAGGAAAGATGCGGTGTCTCTTTTTTTAACTAGCCGTTCTTGGCATGACTTAAAATCGCAGGACCTCTGCAATGACTGCTGTGCAAATGGGCTTTCAAAATTGACTGCCCAGCCTCCTTTTAACTCAGGAATAAAGACAAGCAATTCCAGGAAAAAATCCATCAGGGGCTGCTGAGTTTATCAACAAGACTATCTGTGTCACCTGCAGAGGACAAGAGGCAGGCTCCATCTATAGAATTAAGGCCACCCTTAATTCTATAGTCTGATCCTTCATGTCCAGAGGCCTCGATGATGGGCTTAAGGGCCACAGTGCTCAAGATCTCAGTGTTCCAGTAGTTGCACTGCATGGCCACAGCACCTTTTTCTGCTTTCCAATGCTGAGGAAAGGCTAAGGGTCTACAAATTCAGATTCCAGCACAGGAAAAGAATCAAAGTCCCAGTATTATAGCTGTCCTGGGGTGATGTTATAAGGGGTTTTTTTTAATTCCTTAACCATCTGCTTAATGCCCAAGGACACTGTGTCTTTAAGATGGACCCGGGGGGCGAGGCCGGAGCCACAGGACCCGAGTGCGGGTGGGTTGAACGGCAGGGCCCAACGGCTCGGGGTCCAAGGGTCTCAGCAGGGCTCGGGAGGGATAACATCACCCCAGGACAATATCTTATAGAGTCCATTTGGAATTGCTAATGGAGGAGACAGAAGGAAAGGAAAATCACTATGCTATAATTCAGTGCATGAAAGAAGACTGTGAGGGACCTCTTGAGACATCTGATCAAAATGCTGCTGTCACAGGTACTCTGCCATATGTTCCCATTCACACCTTTAATGCCACTAAAAGGCTTTTCCAGAATCACAAGGACTTTAGTCTTCATATTATTTGAGAAACTCAGATTTGGTGCCTAAAACTTAAAAAAGGAAAAAAAAATTAAGTTATAACTGCAGGTCATTGTTGACAAAATTGTCAGTAGTTCTTAACATCATGTCATATAAAACAAGCTCATTTTCTTTTTACTGTAAGAGTTCTGTTTCCTTCCTTCCTGTTTGTACCCCTTCCCTAAGCTGAAACCAAAGATTTCTGTAATTATTACTGCCAAGCCCAAACAACTCAAAAGAAATCAAACCTGGCATGCAGAACATCTTCACCTACCATGTCTTTCAATGGCTTATTAAATATTTCATGTACAAACACACACACACACCTGCTCGCACAAGAATGTCTATTGTTAACATTATTTTATGAATCTCCCCCAATGCCGAAGAATGAGTAAAGGAAGCTGGCAAATTCTTTTGCATCATGAGGTCAAGGAGATGTAATCCTAGAAATGTCAATGTTGAATGTCAAAAAGATCTGTCAAGTCAAACTGAGGTGGCTCCTGGAGATGTTGTCTAATAACTTAAATTCATGCTGCATTATATATGCTGAGGCGCTTCAACCGTCAGACTGTGGTTGCTGATTTTCTTTGGTAATTCAGCTGGGGAAGAGGGCAATAGCCAAGACATGCAAGTAATGCAGTCATTTTCAGGAAGGAATGCAAGTACAGAATGAAATTTAGTAAAAAACTTGAAGAGATTGGGTGGGATTCATCTCACCTCTGTTCAGATGTCTGCAGTGTAGAAGTCACCATCCCATCTGGATGCCCTGAGCTCTTATTTCAGTCAAAGGAGAGAATTGGCCACATGTAGCACAGACACCATTTAGTCTGTTTGAAATATCTTCTTGAGATAAGATGAATCATATCCTGCAAATCCCTGCTTCTCTCCATTGACTTGCAACATAAACATATAGGGTGGGATTTAAAAAATGTATTTTATGTTTACAAAGTGCATGCTTTACTCTAAGACAGAAATCTAAGTTCCATTCAAGGCAATGGTGCAAAATCAATACAACCAATGGAGTTTTAGGGGGCAGTTCAGCCAAGTTTCAGATTTTTAAAGATTTTAATCTTTCTTTTTTACCTTATTGTAGTGGTTGTAAGCTAAATTATACATTACTCTCCTGATGTCTTTTCTGTGAGATAAGCATTAGGAGAAAAAGCAAAGCAGGCACACGACAGAATATAAAGAGGTTTATTGACAAACTTAGATGAAGTGAAGAAGGCTACAACAGAACAAACTTTCAGAACTCTTTTTCTCTTCTACTTTTCTCCTTTCTCAATTAGTATCACAGTTCTAGGAAAGGGAAAAAAAGGGTTTTCCCTTTTGCTCTACGTGGTTTTACAAACTGCCACCATTTGCAGGTTTGCTTAGAATTAAACAATCTCTGCTAAGGTGTAACACATCTCTTTTCCATGAGCTCTCTCACAGCTCTTTCAACTGTAAAACACAGGCTTTTACATGGGGTTATTGTTTAAGGATGAATCATTTTTTCTTTTGGCTTGAACATAAGGCTTTTTCTTTGCCACCAGGCTTTAAAAGCCTCTCTTTGCTTTATATATATAGCCTGGCATCGGCACTCTTTAACTTTTTTACAAGCCACTTGAAAAAAGTATGTCCATCCCCCCGTATACTTTAACATGGATTAAAGAGACAAACAGTTTGCAATATTACAGTTCATACCACGGCGAGGAAAGGAGATTTTTAAGCTCTGCGCGGGACCACGCAGCACCGCTCTTGTAGCTATGTCTCACGTGATCTCGCTTTCTCTCTGGCTCTGAAAGTCGCCATGTTGTAGGGTGTTACCAGGCTCCATGGTGGAGAGAGAGCCCCCTCCCGCTCCTTCTGCGCTGCCGGGTGCACAATGTAGAAAAGGGGTGTCTTCTTCTGTTTGTCGCGAAGTATGCTGGCTGCACTGGAGGCTCCGCCGGCTCCGTTTTCCTCAGGATACCGCGTCGGATGACCTCAGCCCTGTGGCCAGCTATAGCCACCCGCGGCTCAGGGAATAGTTCTCTTCTTAACAATCCAGAGTCCGTGCTGCAGCGTTGGGAAAAAGGGCAGGAGGCAGAGAGGCAGGGGGCAGGGGCGCCCGTCCCCAGCCCCGCGGGCCAGGCAACGGGGGCCCACCCCTCTCCTTTTCCCGTCCCTGCACTAAGCCGGAACAGAAAACACTTCTCCAAAATCCCACCTTCCACGGGGTTTAAATATGTAAAATTGAGAGAAGCGTGATTGGTCTGAAAAGCTGCCTGTTGATTTAGGATCAACCTACTACACTTATTTACTTAATTTATTATTGCGCTTGATTCCCAGTACTGGCTAGATCTCCATTTACTGTCATAAAAGTCTGAATGTTCAACTGAGGGAAGAATACACTTTGCATTTATTTGAGATTAATCCCATTGTTAAAGTCAGGTGAGATTAATTCCCACAAAGAGATGGTGTTTTTCCTTTAGGACACGTTAACATTTAGTACATTTCATACTGTTTTAATCACAGAATCACAGGATGGTTCAGGTTTGAAGGGATCACAGTTGGTTATCTGGTCGCATCTCCCTGCTCAAGCACGGTCATCCCAGAGCACATGGCACAGGATTGTGTCCAGGCAGTTCTGGAACATCTCCAGTGGCGGAGACTGCACACCCTTTCTGAGTGATATGTTCCAGTGTGTGGTCACTGCACAGGAAAATTCTTCCTCATGTTCAGGTGTGTCTTGGGGATGACCATTTTTGGTTTTGGTTTTGTTTTGTGTCCAGAATGGTCACTGCCTCCCCTGGCTCCGGGAATATCATGATGGGTGAGGGGCAGCCCAGGATCCTGTGGGGGTTGGGGGCCAGCAGGCGACTTCTTCCTTCCGGTGGGGGTGATCAACTCAGCAGCCACGCAGCATGGTGCGTCTGATTTGAGATCCTGTTGCCCTGTGGTTTTTGCCTTTTTCTTTTTCCCCTCTTGGTTTTTTTTTCTTTGGCACTGTGACTGCCACCTTGCTTCTCTGCTCCTCTGCTGCTTGGGAGCCCAGAGCCGGTGTGTGCTGTGCCAGGATCTGGGAGCTGGGAGCATGCCTTCCCCTGCCAGGCCATTTCCTCTGTGTGGTGGCTCGACCCTGGGACCAGCCATCGCCAGTGAGCTGTACAAAGGAGCAACCCCCCACCCAGCTGTGCTGTTTTCTGCTGCTGTTTCAGGGCTTTTTGCTACACTTTAGCCTGACACCCTGCGTCCGCTGGGACCCCCTGCTGCTTCTGCCACCACTTTGGGTTTAGTGCTACACTTCGATTTGCCGCCCCTGGGGGTGTCTGCTGCCCTCTGCTGTTCCAGCTGCTGCTCCGCGGTTCCTCCTACAGTCCAGCTGGCCACCCAGAGTGGCACTGAGACCGGCTGCCCCCATGAGTTTGCAAAGGAAGCCCCTTTTCTCTCTCGCCCGCCATCAGAGCCATTACCCTGTGGCGAGGTGGCTGAGCTCGCGCCACAGCGCCCCCTGCAGGCGGGGGGGGGGAACCATCGCACCCGCCCTGCCCGGCCGGGAGCCACCAGCGCCCCTGCCGGCTGTGACCGGAACTGCACCGAAGGGGAAAGGGCCTGACAGCCGAGAGAAGGCTCATATTTGGTTTCTTTTTTTTGTTGTTGTTGTTGCTACTGTTGTTGTTGTTTGTTTGTCTTGTTATGTATATACATATAGTAAAGAACCTTTTTATGTTGGTTTAACACAGCCTGGTTTTTAGGGGGCGGAGGAAGCCACAGGGGCGGCTTCTGAAAGATGAAACTACTCGAAGCTTCTACTATGTCCAGCACAGAGCCAATCGCTGAAGGCTCTGACAATAGGCAGGTTGCTGGCCCAATTAGAGAAGTTGATAACGCCTCTGTGCTGACATATTTAAGAAGGAAAAAAACGCGGGCAGGCTCTCTTTCTTCTTCCAAGGGGTGGCAAGGCGGCCGACGGGGGCAATCCTGGCGCAGCCAGGGCCGTGCAGCCGGGGGCCATCCCAGCGCCGTGAGCGACCACACAGCCACCAGGGCCATGCGACTGCTGGGGCCACACGACCAGGGCCATGAGGCTGCTGCTATCTCAGCACAGCTCGCAATGAACTTTGCTTGTTTAGCCACTTCTAGCCAGCCTTGCTGCGAGCAGGAAGGCAGAATCGGCAGCAGCAGCTTCTTCTTTTCGGCACCCCACATGAAGAGAGACGCTGAATAGAGCCAACGCCACAGTGGACCAAGTGGCCTACAGCCAGAGCCATGGTGAACAATTCCCCGATATGGAACCCAGACAAAATCAACTTTTCAGTGCTGCAAAACCTTATAAGAACTTTCAAATTGATAGAACTTGAGAACAAACGAACCTACAGACAATTTTCTCCCGAGTCAAAGAAAAAGAAAAAGTGGAGACGTGAGGAGAACAACATGGCGACACTAAGGTTGGTGAAAAGAGGGAGAGGGAGGAGGTGCTCCGGCCGTCGGAGCTGAGATGTTTCTACAAAACCATGTTGGGGACTATAATACAACAAACCGTTTTCCTGTAATTCATGCAGAGATCCACTCGCAGGCCGTGAGAACAAGTGCTCATGCTGGAGCAAGTAGATGCTGAAAAGCTGTAATCTAGTAAGAAACTCGAACAGAGAGAGAAGACAGAGAAAGAGGACCCTTGCTTCCAAACTAAAACAGCTCATCCTTAAAAAACTGAGCCCCATGGACTAATGACCCATGCAAAACAGTTGTGGGAAGACAGTTTGGTTGTGGGAAGGACTCACATTGCAGCAGGTCAGGCGAGACTGCTACTTGTGAAAGTTAAAACCACGCTGGAAAAGTTCACAGAGAACTGTCTCCCATGGGAAGGACCCCACAGCACAACAGAAAAAAAAGAAACTCCTTTCCCTAAGCAAACTGAAGAGAGATTTTTAGAAGGGACAAACTTACTAAAGACCCCATGTTTTGTCTCTCTGTGCTGTGGGTGGGAAAGAGGGAAGGACTGGGAAAAAAAGGTGTTCTAAAGGTTTAATTTAGTTCTCATTACTCTTTTTTTAAAATTCTGTTAATAATAAATTTTCTTTATAGTGTTTAAGTTTTGAACCTGTTTTGCCTCAGAGTGTTTTTCCTCTAATCCTTATCTCAACTCATGAAGCCTTCGTTTTGTTTTCCCCTCCTCTGCTCATCTATAGCAGAAGAAAATGAGTGAATGATTTCTCGTGGGTGCCTGGCACTTAGCCAGCGTCAAACCCCGACACTTTTCCTACATCTTTGCCTGAAAGCCCCGTAATTTCAAAGTTATAATAATTTGTAGGGAAGGGGGTCATATTTTCTATTCCAAGGGAGGTTCCCGCCTTCCTTGGCAGACCTTTTAAACCAAGACAAGGGGGAACTTCCTGGGCATCAGTTTCTGCCCATGGCCTCTTCCTTGGCAACACAGAGCAGATCCTTGTCCATGCTCTGAGCCCTCCCTGCAGACACTGACAGACATGGATGAGGTCCCCTCTCAGCCATCTCTTCTCGAGGCTGAACAGCCCCAGCTCCCTCAGTCTTTCCTCATAAGAGAGACACTCCAGTCTCTTCATCATCTCCACAGCCTCCACTGGACCTGCTCCAGGACCTCCATGTCTCTCTTGTCCTCAGGAGCTCAGAACTGAACATGGGTCTCTAGATGTGCCTCACCAGGGCTGTGCAGAGGGACAGGATCACTTCCCTCGACCTGCTGACAATGTTCTTCCCAATGGACCCCAGGACACCATTGGCCTCCTTGGCCCTCAGAGCACTTCTGGCTCATGGACAGCTTTTTGTCCACCAGGATACCCTGGTCATTCTCTGCAGAGCTGCTCTCCATCAAGTCAGTCCCCAGCATGAGATGATTCCTCCCCAGGTGCAGGACACTGCATTTGCCCTTGCTGAATTTCAGAAGGTTCCCCTGTGCCCAACTCTCCAATGTCTCGAGGTCCTTCTGAAGCACTGCACAGTTCTCTGGGGTACCAACCACTCCTCCCAACTTTGTGTCACCAGTGTACTTGATGAGGAGTCATCTGCTCCATCATCCAAGTATTTGATCCAGCTTTGATCCACATATTGGCTTTACTTTCTCTTCAGAAGAGGTAAAACTGGTATCTCCAAGTGTACAAACCTCTGGAGTATCATGATGGGTTGCCTTTGCTGTATTGCAGCTGAGGAGAAATATTTCCACTCCATTCTTATGGAGTTTCAAATTTCTTTGGAGATTCAACGTACCAAGGCTGATGTAAAAAAATGTGGCCCCAACACAGTTAGGAAGGTTTAGAACGTTCACAGGTTTTAGAAACAGACCTGATGGCAAGACAAGGGCTTCAAATGATGGCAAAGCATCTTTACAGTATTAATTAGCATGGCATCAGCTGGTAACTGCTTCTGTAGGGGAGTCAATTATGAAGTGAAAAGCTTCATTTTGGACTGCTGTGACTCCAGCTATTTCTGCTTTGCATTGGGAAGAGTAGGCAGTACACACAGCCATGGCTTGACCTCATGACTGAAGGCTTTTGGCCATTCAGAGCTTGACGAGGGGAGGGGAGGGGAGGGGAGGGGAGGGGAGGGGAGGGGAGGGGAGGGGAGGGGAGGGGAGGGGAGGGGAGGGGAGGGGAGGGGCCCAAACATTTGCTGCATATAAACAGAAAAAGTTGCTTTGTGTTATATCCTACCATTGGCTGTTGAAGCTTAGAGCAAATAGACAGAGAACGTATGTGAATCATCATGTAGATCATATTTATATTGCCTAATTCTCAGGTTGGTTTGCTTGGCATTAGCAAAAACTCGTGGCTTCCTTTCCTATAATGCTGGTTTATTTTTAATAAAATCACATCATTTTAATTCGCATAATCTCAGCCAAGCATTTTCCTAGGATGGAGTCAAGGGCAAGGAAGGAAACCTCTGTGAAATGCATTTCAAATGTTCTTCCTCCCTTGTGCAGGGTTGTTTAGTTTTTTCTCATTATAAATAAATAATAAATAAATAAACAAATAAATAAATGTATGTGAGATGTCCACTGATTCCTTTTGACCAAAGTAAGGCAGGAGGCTGAGAAATTATTGCCTGGGTTTTCCAGAGCTGTTACCCTGAGATGTGTTTGGCATGCCATAGTGAGAGCTGGCAACAAGTACCAGCACAGAAATTTTCAGTCCAAAAGTGTTTTAAGATCACTAGAAAGAACAACTTTGCCCTTCTCTGTGGTGATAAGGTTTGAAGAAATGTATGGGACTTAGAGAAAATGTGGAAAAGTACACAGAAGACAGGGGGCTTCAGCGACTTTGTGGGGACTGCACCCAAATTTATTCGTAGGCATTTGGTGCACATCATGTGTGGATGGTTCTTCTCACTTGCCAGTCAAAGCTAAACCTTTGGTGATAGCAGAAGTTCCTCAGCTTCAAATATAAGCCTGGCAAGGGGGCTACGTGCACTTCCAGCTATAAGTAAGGAGCCAGGTGAAGAAAAGGGCAGGGATCTCCTGTATCACAGACCTCATTTGTGCTGCAGGAATACACTAAAAGGCATCAATCACAAAAGTGTAGCAGAGCAGAGATGGCTGAACATCAGGACACAAAATAGTCATCATTCACAGGCTCACCACAGTCTGATAATATGGATGTGATGGCCTTAGCAGTTACCCGCAGATCCTCCCTTTGTTTTCCTGGCATTGGGTTTGGCTGCAGAAAGCAAAAACATGTAGGGAGCTGTGCTGCTACAAAGTTTTCACAAAGACACTGCTGGAACCAGTGTGTCAAGGCTCTGATTATATAGAGGTAAGCGACTAAGTCCCAGCATCTTGGGTTAGTATTCAGGGTATGTCATGCAACATCTTTGGATGGACATTTCGAGCCCATTCTCAAAACCTGGCTCATCATGTTTACGAAATTCTTGAAATAACTCCTGAACAACTCAAAACATTCTGGACTTCTAGCCTCAGAAGCTGAAATGCCCCCAGAGTGTGAAAAGAAAACCCTTTGCAACGTTTCAAGGTGTCTTAGAGCTGCTCTGAAAGGCCTAGTCTTGAAAATGTTCTGTCTTCAGATATTTTCACACTAACACAAAAGATGGGAATGGGAAAACATCAGCTTTTGCCAGTTCATTCTACTGTACTGAGACAGGATCGAGTCTCCCTCATGCCAGACTACTGGTTAATAGCAATGACCTGTGAATTGCAACCTTCCTCTGAGGGTGATGAGTGATTTTCCATAGGTCATCAGAGGAGGTGGAGGTACAAGGAAATTAAGAGATCTTTCTGGGATATGTTCACCTAGACAATGATGGGGATTCCAGGTCCTGCCATTCAGTGTCTCCTTACCTCTGTTCCTCTCTCAAGTCAAGCTTCAGTGTGTTTTTCCTAATTTTCCTAATCTGTGCCAACGTAAACTGTGAAATCAGTTTGTCTCCTATAGCAAGACCTGGACCATCACCTTCTTTCTCAGAGACATGAAAAGCAAAAGCAAGTACCTTTAATCTCACAAGCCCAATCAATCCCCATTGCTTCTGCTCCATTACACAGATGTCAAATCAGCTGTGGCAGTAACAGAAAATGGGCTTTGCATTATGTCCATCTGTTAGGCAAATCATGGAGTAGAAAGACCACATTTGGGATCTTTTTTCTTTTCAGTGCTGTCAGTCAAATAAAACAACAGGTCCCTAAAACAGTTATGAATAACCATTAGTAGGAGAAGACTTTGAAAATGTTCCTTGTTTATACATTTGCTGGAGGGTCTAAATCCTGGTAGAGCTTAGAATACCAGTGTTTTCATTAAGCTTTCAACTCAGCTTGGGCAAGGGCTCTGTAGCACAGGATAATAAATAAATGTCATGCCACATGTATACACATTTTCTTCCAAGGCTGTTTTCAATTTCTCTTTTCAGGCATGTTTTGTGCTGATGGTTCCTTTTGCTGGCTGTATAAGAACAGCTTCAGCACGTCTGTGAAAGCTTTCCCAAACAGAAAGCTCATTCATGTCCTCAACTCTGAGATGAGTAACAGTTTGCCACTATGTACCTTAGGAGCCATAAAGCAGAGTAAACTGGATTGGAAGAGCTCCTGTGTCCCTTCCCACATTTTTCATGGAAATAATATTCTGGAGAAACACAGAGTTTGAAAGCAATGCCAGAAGGGCCCTGGAGAGCCTGAATTTAGCAGCCTCAGCCTGATCTGTTATTTCTGCTACCACTTCACTTCCCAAATCACAAACTAAATCCAGTGCTGTATTCGGGACTACTACATGGATTTCACCAGCAGAGCTGGGCTCTCTCAAAGAGAGGGTAGTAGCTTAACACCTGGTAGAACTGCTCACCTCATCCACCATGTCCTTGCTGGTAGGACAGCTCTCAGACACATTGCATGACCTTCAAAAGCTTCCCACACAGGCTGCTGCCAGCGACATGTCCTCCAGCTGCGGTTTAGCCTTTGGTCTGCGGCAGAAAGCAGCTTAAAAAAGAACTGTAAAATCATAGAATGGTTTGGGTTGGAAGGGACCTTTAAAGACCATCTAGTGCCAAGTCCCCTCCAATGAGTAGGGATATCTTCAACCAGATCAGGTCTGCATGTTGCCCAGGCCCTTGCCGCAGCAGAATCTGAGACTTCTCAATATCTTGCAGCAGATTAGTCCTAAAACAAACAATTCAAAGCCCTTGAAAATACTTCCCTGCCATGGTCCATGTCAGAGAGAAGTGGCACTCAGAGATGACGCAAGGCCAAACAATAAGAGACATCGAGCATGCCGTTGATGCTGATGATTTTTGGATGCATTTAGCCTGAAGTGCAAGCAGAGAGAGCCATGCTGATGCTTTGCAGACAGCTCATGGTGGCCACCCCAAAGTGGCAGGCTTCATATTTCCTCTGTGTCTTAGAGGAGTGACCTGAGGGAAGTTTATTTGTCATAATTTGTTTTTGGCTTCTGATCTTGAGTGGGTTTTCCCTTCGAACAATAAAGTGCTATCCCTTTCCACCTTTTAAAAATTCTATCATAGTAATAAAGCGCTCCAGAGTGAATTTTATCAGACCATTAATACATAGCATGGGTGGGTGAAGGCAGAGGCCACAACGCAGTACACCCTCTTGGGCATTAACAGATTCAAAGCTCCTAAAGTGACTCTTCTAGAGGATCTACGTTCATTAGGTAGCATCAAAAGCAACAGCAAACATTAGGAAATGCTGGGAAATGTAGGAAATGGGAGCTGCCATTTCAAAGTCACTGAGACATATTCATGTTTCTTGCTAAATGTTTTCCTACATATTGGCCTAACTCAATTAAAAAAAAAAAAAAGAAAAAGAAAAAAAAAAGAAATAAAAAAGGGGAAAAATCACTTACCAGACAGAAACAGAATGCACCAAAAATTAAAAATAATTTTCTTTCCCCCACCAGAGATCTTCTGATGCTCTGATGGCCCTTCCTAGCTCTTTCCCACTTCCTGAATTATGTGTGAGAAAGCACAAAGAAAACTAAATCTTGGGGATTAAAAAGCACTGGTCACCATTTGTCAGAATGCAGAGCAATTTGGGGTACCTCGGAGTTTTGTGGTGACCATTCTGAGGTTTCTTGAAGTTGTTTTAAATGCCATGTGACTAACTCCTTCGCTTTGCCACAGAGCACTCAGAGATCCTACAAATACTGGCTCCATTTCACCTTTTTTCAATCTCCTTTTTTTTTTTTAATACAAACGATAGCAGGCTGGTTCAGTAACTATCTTCAGATGTATCATTTTTTTCAGCATTGCCTACTTTAGAGCTTCTTGTAGCTATTTTCATGGCATCTGGTACTGATCTCAAGCAGAGACACAACAACAAATTTGCTGGGGCACAGCTCTGGTGTGGGGTGGTCTGGAATTAGAGATCTTCTACTCAAGTGTCCTTTGGTACTGATCCTGTTCCTGAAAACACCCAGGCTTTCCTAGTTCCTAGCTTGGAAAGTTTCACTAGGAAAGGAAGGAATGAAAAAAGAAAGAACAGGGGGGTTTGCTTCCTTGGTAGGCTTAGGATAGCTGGGAACCACCTCTACTCACTTGTATATATGACCTTCAGGACAACTGCAAATCTCCCATTTGTAGAAACCATCACCTATAAAATGACTGATAGTTACAATTTTTCCCCACTCCATCTTCACTCCGCTTTTTCCCTCAGATTTTAGACACCAGGCACACCTATATGAGCAATAGAAACCGTTTCAGGCATTCCTCAGTTTGGGGAAGTAGAAACCAGGGGAAAATAATCTATGCATTAATAGCATATACAGTCTCTACATTTGTAGCTGACCTTTGGAGGTCCATTGTGGGGCAAGAAAACAAAGAACGGTCAGGAATAAGAAAACAAAGAACACTTAGTTAAAAAGAACAAAGACTATTCAGTCAAGGCAGGAGAAATGTAACAAAATTTCTAAAATAGAACAAATAACAAA
Source organism: Lycocorax pyrrhopterus obiensis (assembly GCA_014706295.1). Lineage (NCBI taxonomy): Eukaryota > Metazoa > Chordata > Aves > Passeriformes > Paradisaeidae > Lycocorax > Lycocorax pyrrhopterus. Next base: position 102,712,882 of record JACSVZ010000001.1, read on the forward strand.
CAATAGTTTGCAGAAAAAAAATTGTTATACAAGCATTTATTTTAGGAAAAAAAAAGCTGATGTTGAGAATGTGATCACTTATATTATTAGTTAACAGACATATGAACAGTTATACTATTGACTAGCCAAGCTCATGCTATTCTAACCTGATAGTGAAAATATTATAAAAGCTATATACACTTTTAATAAATGTTTCCAGTTATACCATGACTGGGAACTGTATCTTATTCATACGTTGCAGTCCATGGTCACAGATAGGTACTTCAAGTCTTCTATGTCATTTTTAGGTAGAGGAATAAAATAGTCTATTCTCAGTTTGCTAATGTAAGTGTATGAAAACAGTCAGATGACTTGCACTTTAGACTTGCCTCTTTGTCTCTATAGACAATGAAGGGAGATTTCTGTGAGTACTTCAGACTGTAAGCTATCCTCTACACACTGAAACTTCAGTGTCAGTAATGTTACCTTCAGTCCCTGCCCCAGCTCTTCCTGAGATCTACAGCAATTCCAAAAGAAGGTCGAGTAACAAGGAAATACATTGTGCATAAGAGCCCCCTTTGTAAAATAAGGCTGGTAATGCTCTCTTTCTTCATTCTCCTGCCTCTCATATCTAGACATGCTAAAGAGTCTCTTTTTTTCAGGATGTAGTTCCTTACATACTTTGGCCTCAACCCTCATTCAGGTTACCAGCTGTTTTTCTAAGACCACTCCTTTGCGAAAACAGTAATGGTGGAAGAGAGACCTTAAAATTCCTGTTGACCCTTGGCCTGACTTTATTCATGTTCAAATCACAAAGATGATTTGAGCTAACAGTTTAGTGTCTTTTAAGCTCAAGATGTTCAGTAAGGAGCATTTAGGAACATCCTTAACCGTTACTGTTAAGGAAGACGTGATCTTGTTACCAAAAATTTGGTAAAATAAAAAAAGTCCTTAACACCAATGTAGTATTTTATCTGTTTTTAAAGACTACAACTGGTTCCAAAATGACAGCCTCCCAGGCAATCGACACCAGTGCTTAGCTGGATTTACTGTTAGAAATTGCCTCTCAAGCTTAACAGAGCTCTCCCAGGGCTCCATTTAAGATCATGACTTCATGCCTAGTTCCCTGGTGATTTGGAAAAGAGCTTATTCTCTTCGTCTTTATGGCCCATTTTATATAGTCAGACTGCTGAGGGCAACCCTGGATGATCCCCTCTTGCTGCATATTTGATATTCACTCTGTTGATCCGCCTCAGCTATTGTGAGGAACTCCCATACATTCCTCTGGGGCTTATGCTCACTTACGGGATGGCTAAATTCAGTTCTTTCACTGTCTTACTCCTGGCCAGCCTACAACAGCCTATAACACCTATCCCCCCAGTGGCCCCAGTGGCCCCAGTGGGTTTTGTGATTCCTGATCCTTGAAGATTTATTCTCACTTCTGAATAAAAACCGTCATTGCCAGCTGCAACCACCACATGAACAGAAGATCAAACTTCATCATTTCCTTTGTGCTTCCTGCCCAACACTTCTGCCCATCAGCCCATGCTGTTGCTCTGGCTCTTAGCAGCATTCACTGAGGACCTGAATGACCCAATGAGTTTTGTAGCTTCACCCCTGTGAGATATTTGTATCTTGCAAAAGTCTGAGTTGTCTTCCAGGTAAGTTACCAAACCTGCTCAAAGTCTGTTCCACTTGGGAACTCAGTTAAGCTGAGGTGGTCCAAAGACCTGAAGGTTTGCTGAATGACTGGTGGGCACATCAAGCAAGTGTAGATGCTCCCAGTGTGTTCTCTTTCTACCCTCAAGACTTCACTTGAAGTGGCCATAATTGGATCCTCACAAGTCAGCATGTTGTACTGAAAATGAAATATTCATTTCATCCCTTGTCCTGTCTCCCTGAGCACTTCCAAATTCCTTCGACAAAATTCCAGCTTGTTTGTCCACAGCCACATCTCCTTCTATGATGGAAGACTGAGTTAGCAAAACCTTGAGGAACCTCCTTACATTTCATGCTGGAAAAAGCAGCCAAGCCTTGCTAGCAGGTCCCAAAGACAGTAATATATGATCTGGGTTGAGGCCAACAGCTGTTCCTGCTCCTCCTCTTTGCAAGGGTTCTCAGAAGGAGACATTTCCAACAAATTATAAATGACTTGCTGTAGCTGTCATCTTTCAGAGCAGCCAGAGAGTATTGTCTCACAGAGAATTTAATTCCTTTTCTCCCTCATTCCTCTCCTATCAAGAGTTTGGTAGCCTTCTGGTGTCAGCCCACATTGCCAGGCAGGAGGCTTCCCTCCAGCTCCCAGACTGATTCTTCACCTCAAAGGCCAGCAGGGAGTGGGAAGCACAGCAGAGACCACATTCCTGCAATTTATTTGCCTTGCAGCCTGGTTTCTGCACTCAGTTTTCCCTGTCAGAGGTACTGGCAGCCCCCTCAAAGACCTCATCTCACAACTGGGCATATAAAATGGCTCCAGAAGAAAAAACAAGAATATGCTGTACTCTGGGAAGGTCACCATCATCTCCTGGATGATGTAGGTTTTAGTCTGCATCTCTCTTTAGCAGGACTTAAAAGCCTGTCCCATCTACCCCTGGGTAACCCCTGGTTACATCTGCACTCCAACTCATCACTGCCTAGGCCAATCTGAGAACAAATGCCAATGTTCCTATAAAGTGCTGGGAATGGGAAATTCATATGTTTCTGGTATGGGAAAACAAGTCATGAGACCCAAATGTAAACCTGGGACAAAAAGACACCACTCAGATAATCCACCATTTCTGAGGCTCCCCCAGTAAGGTTGAGTTTGATTGCAACTCAGTGCATGGAAGTGAAACTGCCAGTCACTCTGGTCCTGAAAGAAGACATAATTCAGTAAGGGCCTTCTGGAGTCAACACTGATTTCTTACCTGTGCATAAAGAGCATTTCTTGAGCTGCTCTGTGTCCCTCTCCCTTGCTCATTTTCATAGCTCCAGAGAAGTCTCTATGCACTGCAGTGAGAAAACATGTTGAGCTGCAATAACACAAGGGATTAGAGAAACCCATAATTCCAAAAAATAATTTCAGGACACTGAATACCAGAGGGAGGCACTGGGGTGATGTCACTGAAGACCTAGACTGCTCAAATCAACTCAAATTAAATCAAAGCTTTTGTTCAAGAAGTCCAGTTTCTCTGAGCCTCGTTTTCCCATGGTTATATTTCCTTTCCCTACTCTTGCTGTCTGTCAAGATAACAAGCTTGGTCAAGATAACGAGCATGTAGGTCTCAGTTTACATGCCTAGTGTTTAACACCATGACATTCTGACCTTGCAGGCTTCATTGCAGAAAAAATAATGTCACTCTAGTCAGACAGAAGCACCTTTACATAGATCCCCTTGGTATGGACTTCTCCTCACATCTCTACCATGAGATTAACTCCTCTGAGTCAGAGTATTGGGATACCATAGCACGAAGGCAAATGAGCAAAGCGGCAAATACTCCTTTTCTTCTACAAAAGTGGAGGTGTTTAGCAGCAGTCAGTGTGTCAGTTTTGAGACAAATTTAGGAGAAGACACTCTGCAATGAGTAGTTTCCTCTCAAGGGTTTCAACAATTCCCATCCACCAAGAGAAAATGAGTACTAATAGAGAAAGGTGAAATAAAAACAAAACCAACAGTTTATTAACAACAGAATGCTCACAGAACTCACCCCCTGCCCCACACACAGGGAGGAATAAAGACCCAAAAATGCCCGGAGAATGGGGCAAATGTTAAAGAAATACCCCTTCCTGACACACGGTGTGAGATGGTGCCGGCTTTCAGGCTGAGGGAAGTGGAGCTTCCACGAAAGTGTTCCAGCAGGACGCAAAAAACCCGGTGGCTCTTTGGCGTCGACCTCCTCTCCACAGCAGACATCGCAGCTGGGCTGGAGCCTTTTGGTGTGCTTTCTCTCCCTGGCTCAGCTTCCTGCGGTTTGGGGCTGAAACGGGGCAGCCCCGCTCCCGCTGGTCCCGCTCCTCCAGCCGTGGACCAGCAGCTGTTCAGTTCACCTCGAGGCAGCTGAAAGATTGCTGCTGCAGCTTCTCCAAGGCCAGGGAAGGGAAAAGCTTCTTGCCTGGGCCAACAAAACAGTGCTAGCCAAGCAAAACCAAACTGCGCAGCATCACGGAACACGTGGGTAGCAAGGCCTCGAAAAAGCCCGCCAAAGAGCCCAAAGCTCCCCCCTCCCCGGCCCCAAACACACCCAATCCTGGGCCTTAAAGATGCAGCAACCATTTTTGGCCATAAAGCAGAGGATCATGGAATAGACTATCATCATAAATCACTCCAAAACAGTCAGGAAGAAATACCCTTTTCTTTCAGTGGCCAACAATTAGTCCTGGTTGGGAGGAGTGAAGCTGCAGTTCTTGAGCAAGACTCACCTGCTGCCTGCCCAATTCTGCTGAGCATCCCTCCAGCACACTGGCACAATCACATCCTCTCCTAAAGTTTTGGGGGTTGGGTTTTTTCACTGCTTCCAAGCCAAAAAGAGCTGAAAACCAGTTCCTGCAGTGGTTTTTAAGGAGCAGGAGTGAGGGGACATATGTAACACGTTTTGCAGTGGGACATCTTACCTCAGACCAATTCATCAGTGTCCACCCACCCTGCTGGGCCCTAGCGGCAACTCACCAGTGGAGGCCCCAGATCCATTGTCTCTCTAGAAGTGATCAAACGGTGAAATTGGGAGCACCATAAACTTTCCTGGATGAGATTACAGCCCAGCCAGAACATGTGACACTGAGAGATTCTCCTTTTCATCCCACTCTGGGTTGGGTTTATTTTAACTCCTCTCCTGCTGAGCCCAGCATCTAAAGCTTATGAGAGGCACAGTAGGGATGATTTGGGAGGGGTATGCAGTGCACTTCCAGCCCAAAAGCCTGCAGTAAACTGGTGGTGTGTAGGACTCACCCTCTGCAGCAGCTGTCCTTACACAGAAACAAATTTACATCACATTAAATGTTCAGATCCTAAACTCTAAATAAGGTTTAAAGGTGAGGTGAGACCAAAACACATTCATAAAAATTTACAGCAGGATAATTCTACTAAGACAGAAGAACAGAAGCACACACTACTTCCGTCTCATGGTATCTCATTTGTTTTGGGTTGTCCCAGGTGCCAGGCAAGAGGGTGCCAGGCAAGAGGATGCCAGGCACTGGTCCTCTGTGGCTGCCCTTAGACAGTAACTGGGTGGAAAGGGATGACTCCCTGGGTTGGGTTTTGGGCTCCTGAGTCTGCAATTGGGATTTCCTTGGCAGAAAAAAAAATGCTTTACGGAGGTCCTTTCCTCCTGAAAGGTGAAGACTGTATCTGGGGCTTAATAAGTTTTCTTGGTGTGGTGCAGGCTGCAGTAGGGACTGGACTAATGGTTAGTGACAGAAACATAGAAAAACCACACATCAGCTGAGACACAACTTTCAAGAAGTAAAAGGGACTTTTCTTCCAAAGAGGTTTGAAACCCTCCAAAATAAAATGCCACCAATGCCTGGTAAAGTTACTTTCAGTCCATGGCATGTTTCAGGGGCAAGAGGGGCAGCCTGTGAGTTTCCATGTGGAGTGGCATCCCAAGCACTCACCAGCTCTGGAGAGGAGCCATGGGGATGCTGAGCTTCTTGAGGAGCTCCTGCTGTGCCCTCACAGAGGCACAAGTGTCCTGCAGTGGATGTTGACTGTGCCTGTTTTCCTCATGCCAGTGGTAGGGAATGCCTTAGGCACACAGGGCTAGGATAGAACTCCTAAACCCCATCTGCTGCTACCTTAGCAACCACATGTTATATTTCACAAATGAATTTTGGCCTTCCCAGCTAGAAACTGACTTTATTACCCCCTCTGCCCTCTTTTCCTGTAAAACAACCCTGGCTCTGTTCTTCCTGTGACTGCATGAAACTTTCCACCTTCTTTTCCTGCCTCACTGGCTTAGGTGAAAGGCTCAGCATGTCAGCCATGCACTGGAGTTGTCATGGCTTCTTCTAAGCACTTCATATATTGTGAGGAGTGACTCCCACAAAGGCTTAAGATCCATGACAGTGTTTTCCGGCACTGCCCTGTTGCTTCCAATTACCCTGATATATGGCTGACACAGAAGAAAGGATCCATGTCTCCCATCCAGAGACTCACCAGAAACTTTTCCCCCCCGATACCCTACCCTTGTCCATCATCCTCCTCACAGATGAGTTACATCTTCCCCATCCACCTTCTTTGCTGAGCAGCTGGAAACTCACACATAAGGAGAAAATATGCACATACACTGTTGAGATGGTAAGGGCAGGCAGCAATGTGGGACATGGCATGAATCACAGCAGTGGCTTGCCTGGAGAGGGGGGGTATCCTGTAAATGGGAGCTGATGTTGATTATCTGAAGAAGTTTTTCCTCTTTTTTTGATGCCTTCATGCCTCCTGTTATAATAGGATCCAGTAATTCATCCTCAGCATGGGTTGCGTGTCTGTTCTCTCTAGAGAACCATCCCAGGGATGGGTTAGTAATCCAGCACAGGGAGATACTGAGCTTTTCCTCCTCTTTGTTTTTCCACAGGTGATTTCAGGGCAGCCAATGCACTTCTACCACCTGAGTTACATGGAGAATGTCCTGGTGTGTTCAGTCTCTGAGGGAAGGTATCATCAAACCCAGTGTTTCTAATTAAATAAAATGGAAGGACAAGAAAATTGACAAGCAGGTGAAAAATTAAAGGGAAGGAGTGGAAAAAAATATCTCATATGATGGCAGATCCCACAATGATGTAAATCACATTATAGATGGTCAGCTTTAAAATGCAACTCGAATACATGTGTGTCCTTCTTTCTACTGTCAGCTTTCACCCTGAAGGACATTAAAAAAACTTTGCAAAACCATGCACTGATTACAACAATGGTGCCTCCACCTAGTAAAGGAAGCGTGACACTGCCTAGCACCAAGCAATGCAGCTATCCAGGTGTCTGGAGCAAGGAGCAAAAGTGTTTCATGCCTCTTTGAAATTATGCTCTTAGAATGTAATGAGCATCATCAAGCTGAGGGATTGCATTTTACGGGGCAGCAAAGTGAGCAATGAACGCCAGTTTCTGAATGCCAACCTCATCTCCTAATGACAGAATCATAGAATGTTAAGGGGTTAGAATGGACCTTGAAGACCATCTAGTTCCAAACCCCCCTGCCATGGGCAGGGACACCTTCCACTAGACCAGGTTACTCAAGGCCTTGTCCAACCTGGCTTTGAACAAGTCCAGGGTTGGGGCAGCCACAGCTTCTCAGAGCAACCTGTGCCAGGGCCTCACCACCCTCACAGTAAATAATTTCTTCCAAACATCTAATCTAAATTTCCCCTATTAGAGTTTGAACGCATATTCCCTTGTCCTATCACCACAGTGCCTGATGAACTTCCTGGCTTCCTTCAGATACTGGAAGGTGCTACGAGGTCATCCCACTACCTTCTCTTCTCCAGGCTGTACAGCCCAAATTCTCTCAGCCTGTGTCCATAGGGGAGGTGCTCCAGTCCCCTTATCAACTTCGGGACCTCCTCTGGACTTGCTCCAGAAGTTCCACGTCCCTCTCTGTGTTAGGGGCAGCAGAACTGGATGCAGTACTCTAAGTAAGATCTTACAAGAGTAGAGTAGAGGGGGAGAATCACCTCCCTCGACCTGCTGGCTGTGCTTCTCTGGATGCAGCCCAGGATATTGTTGGTTTTCTGGGCTGGGAACACTCACTGCCAGCTCATGGCAAGTTTTTCATCAACCATCACCCACAAGTGCCTCCCCACAGGGCTGCTCTTTATCAGTTCTCTGCCCCACCTGTAGGTGTATCTGGGAGTGACACGACCCAGGTGTAGGACCTTGCACTTGGCTTTGTTAAGCTTCATGAGGTTCACACAGACCCACCTCTCCAGCCTGTCTAGGTCCCTGTGGATGCCATCCCTTCCCTCCAGTGTGTGACTGCACCACACAGCGTCACAGTGTCATCAGTGAACATGCTTAGGGTGCCTAGGTCCCACTGTCCATGTTGCTGACAAAGCTGTTGAACAGTATCACCCCCAGCACGAGGGACCCCACTTGTCACTGGTCTCCACGTGGACAGTGAGCCGTTGATCACAACTCTGCATGCAACCATCCAGCCAATTCTTTATCCACCAAGTGGTCCATCCATCAAATCCATCTCTCCAATTTGAAGACAAGGTTGGTGTGTTGGACAGTGTAAAACGTTTTGCAGAAATCCAGGCAGACAACGTCGGTGGCTCTGCACATATCCACAAACTCTGTAGCCCCATCACAGAAGGTCACCAAATTTGTCATACATTATTTCCTAATTTCCTAATGATTTCCTGATGCCATACACTGAATATACTTTTACCTGGCAAAAGATATTTGTAAGCAACACAAGAAGAGGTGTTAAAATGAGAGGTGCAGCAGCATCTCATCTTAACCAGGCCAGTCTGTCATAATATTACAGCATAACCATGTTGGTTTTGATCAAGGATCCTTCTAACTCCGTATGTAGCAGTGGTCAAAGCAGAGACTAAGGCAAGTATACAGTTGCATCCCAACTCCTAGCAATCTTATTTTATTGAAGATATTTTCTAATACCACAATTTATACTTTGGGAGCTCTAACCTGGCCAACGCACAAGGTACAAACCTGGGAGGAAACAGGTAGATCTCACGAACTGCTGTTGCATGCATCCCATTTCTCCCCACCCAGCTCATTGGCTCATTCATCTTTGCAGCCCTGCTCCCAGCTGTTTACAAAGCTGGCGTGTCCAGCCACAGTAGTTTTTTGCCAGTGGGTACTAATGCCTCAGCAATCTGTGCCATGTGGTTAGAAAAGATTGCAGAGCTCTGAAGTTCATAAAAATTCCTAGATTATTAGTTTAATAATAGGTCTAGTCTTTCCATGTCAGTACATTATAGACCCCCAGCGAGGCATTTTAAATCCAGGACTATGAGGGAATGTTGTAAAGTCTTTAGCCCACAAGACTGAGGTTTTTTCCTTTGAGAAAGAGTAAAATTAATAAGACAATCTAGAGAATGGGAATAAATCCAGGAGACAAAGCAAAGGAATGAGAGGAAGGGGGGGAAGATGGGGAAAAAGTGTGGAAAAAACTAGAAAGGAAAAAGACGGAGGCTGATAAATGGCTCTGTAGAAAGGCATATTGAAACTTTGTTTGCAATCTCATGGTACCAAAGCATGCAGTATTAATACCCTTTGGCACCTTGTAAACTCAACAAAACTAATTTTGCAGAAAAGAAGCCCTTTCCCAGCACTCTCCTCTTTCTTGCTTAACACGCATTTTCTAGGGCTGACATGTCCCCTTTCATCACAACAGCAGACAGCAAGCTGGAAGATTTGCCAGGACACCTGGGGTGATGCCCCATCTACTCTTGCAAAGGGAAAACACAAAAACAACTCCATCAGATCTTCAATGAACCCAACCACCCTGTAACATTCTTGCTGGAACAACAGCCCTGAGGTGAACTTGTAAACTTCGCTTGTGAGGTAGCCAGTCATTATTGTCCCAATCTGAGAGATAAAGAAGCTGAGCAGAGTAGTCTAGTGTCACATAGCGAGGTGATGTCAGAGGTGGGACAGAAGCAGTGGTTGTGATCTGTGATCCTAATGGTGAAGCACAGGCTGACCTGTACAGTGTGCTCCTTTACCACCCTGTTTATGCACCTTTGAGGTATGGCCACACCAGTGTACCCAGACTGAAGTACTCTTCCTAATTCATCAGCTTTACCAAATGTGTAGTGTTAGACCATATCTAGAGTCCAAGGACTGTGAACCTTTAAAGGACCTTCTGGCCAGCTCACTGCTCAGCATCAACCACAAGACGCCCAAAGGCCCTTAGGGTTATATGAGGGTGGCTGGACAATGTACCCCTGTACCTCAAATGAGGTTGGTATGAGGAATGGCGTGCTCCAAACCTGTCTCCTGGTGCACCCCAAAGCTCAGCCAAAAGCCCTGCCTGATCAATGAGTTGCCTAAAAGCAGTCTGTTCTCCAGACATAGAATCATAGAATCACAAAATGGTTTGCATTGAAAGGGATCCTAAAAATCATCCAGTACCAATCTCCTGCCATAGGCAGGGACATCTTCCACTAGACCAGATTGCTTCAAGCCCTGTCCAAAATGACCTCAAATACTTCTAGGGATGAGACACTCGCAACTTCTCAACACAGCACAGTGTTATCAAGTCGAGCCATACTCTGATGTCTATGCTTACACGTTCCCTCATGCTGAGGCATGGCGGACCTGTATGGTTTAGCATTTCCATGAGAAGGAACCATCTTTGGGTCCCTCTCACCTATGTGCGATGTCCTCCTGAAGCACAGAAGCAACCTTTCCACCAGCCGTGACTGTAGGGTACAGACTTCAAAGGTTTCCATCCTTGCCGATCTTGAGATTGCACGAGGTGGGAACAAGAAGGGATTTTGAATGATTGGATGCTGAAAGGCTTAGGCAGGAACACCAGCAACAGAGGCAGGGAAGGGTATAGGAATGGTTTTTACTAAATGTATCTAGCTATAGAGGGACTTTTTCCCACCCAAAATGAATTTTTGCATTAAATTTCTCCTTGTTAACATTCCCTATGATAATTTTTTCATGGAGAGTTTATCTGATGATTCTTCAGATTTTCCATTCATTCTGCTCCAGTGAATATTTCCCTGTACTTTATGAAACACCATGAGAAAGGGAGCAAGGATGGCTACTCTGGATTTTGGGAACGACTACCACCTGTGCTGCAGGAAACTGACAACAAGGGTCCCCTTAGAAGCTGGTAAAGCAGGATTACCTGGTTCCCTGCCCTTCCTGGGCTTTGCTTGATCATCTGCTCTAGGGCTGATATTTGTCTGTCTTTGGTTTGGGGAATATAGTCTTCTGTGGAGTTGAGAAATCATGAAGATTCACTAAAAGAGTAAAATTTTCATCAAAAAAGGTTGAGATTGAGGAAAGATTTTGTGCACAGTAGAATTTTATGATGAAAGGCATTTGTGAGGGAAACATGGGGCAGGTCCCAATACCTTCCTCTTCTGAAAAGGGGACAAAGTCACTGGGTTCAAGAGGGAGCTGCCCTTGAGGTGCCTCCATTCAAGGGGCAAGGAATTGGCCCCAGCAAGCTGTCAGGAGATCCAGTTTATGAGTGTCTCTGTTTGAAAGACAGGTGTTTGCCAAGGGAGGCGGGAACCGCCCTTGAGGTGCCTCCATTCAAGGGGCAAGGAATTGGCTCCAGCAAGCTGTCAGGAGATCCAGTTTATGAGTGTCTCTGTTTGAAAGACAGGTGTTTGCCAAGGGAGGCGGGAACCTCCCTTGAAATGGAGAATACGACCTCCTTTCCTCCGAATTATGATAACTTTGAAATCAAGGGGCTTTCAGGCAAAGATATGGGAAAAGGAATAACAATTCTTTAGTAGTATGTATGTGTATAACAAGGCAAAAAAACAACAACAATGGCAGCAACAACAAACAAAAAACCAGAAAATCCAATAAACAGTCTTCTCCCTTCTCTGCAAGCACTTTCCCCTTCGGTGCAGTTCTGGTCACAGCCGGCAGGGGCGCTGGTGGCTCCTGGCCAGGCAGGTTGGGTGCGATGATTCCCCCGCGGCTGCAGGGGGCGCTGTGGCGTGAGCTGAGCGACCACGCAGTAATGGAGGCTTGGCTGAGCTGGTAAGTCACAGGCAGCAGTTGGTCACGATTACCGGGCTACCATGCAGAGGTGGCCCCTACAGGGACACCCCACACATTGGCTCTGGACCCCCCCCCCCCACCAAATGGCTGAAGAACGAAAAAAATAATTAAGCAGACTTGCAGTGCAGGAAAACCTCAGCGGACTGGGATCTCGGAGTCCAACACACAGGAGTGGTAGCGGCAACATGCTGCAAGCAGAGGGTCCAGCAGGAGCTGATCCCGATGTTTCAGCACCACACACGCTGGTTCTGAGCTCTGAGCGGTCTGAGCTCTGAGTGGTCAGGCGGCAGGGAAGACGGCAAACAGCTCCTTCCTCCTCCAAACCCAGAAACCAGACTGACCAAAAACCCAGCCCCAAACCTCCAGGGTAGCGCCCTCACCTTCTCTCTCCCATTATCGCTTGCAACCTGTCCCCAGCCAGGGCCATTTCAATGGAATGTTGTGACACCCAGCTACATCTTTGTTTTCCTAAGTATTGGTAGTTACTGTTTCCTAACAACATACGGGGCAAAATTCCATGAGGGAAAGAAACAAAAGGAAAAACCTAACCCCCAACAATGGGCCATAGTCTGCCTCCAGTTATGGGTCATTCTTGCATCCTACTGCTGGTAACATGAGCTAGAGTTGCCCATAGACAGATTAGCTGACAGCCATAAAAGTCAGTCTCAGAGCATGACCTGGCTGTGCTGCCTCCAACACGAACTACCTTCCCTCTGGGCTTCCATCACTCTGCTGCAAATCTCACACATTGGTTGACAAAACATTTTTTTTCCCCTGGTCTCCAGTGAAGTTTGGCTGGTAAATTTCTGATCCTTTTGGTAGCACGGTGAGTGTCAAGACAAAATCAATTCCCCCCATTTCCAATGAAAACAAAACAAAGCCACCCATTCCTTGCTTTCAGGCTCTCCTGAGGTCACAACAGTCTTGCAGATTTTAACCCTCCCTTTTCCACCACTGCTGTGACAGCACAACAAGCTCTGCAGTAAGCTTCACTCAACAGGCAGGAGAAGCACAAATTCCTGTGTTGAAACTTTCTTGTGCAAACTGGATCAGTTGAGTCCTTTTTTTCAGCTGGAAAGGTCACTTCTGGGTCTAGTGATTTACTGGTGAAAAAAACCAAAACATGAAGCAAAAAGCTCTGCAGGACACTTCCCACCAGGAGAAACCTTATTTCAGATACTTGTCTGGTTTCAGTGGTGCTGTAGATCTATCCCAAACTTGGCAGCAGCAAATGTGTATTCCATGGAAAGTAATATTCATGACCCACATGCCGAATCAGCAAGAGCATTCCGTTCTTCTGCCAACAGTTGGGACGGTTTGATTAGCAAGTGCATTGGGTTGGTTGTATATTCATTACGTGAAGCTTTCACATGCTTGGTGTTACTGAAGAGACAGTGAAGGTCTCTAATGACAGAGACGAGCATCATAAAACACATAGCAAAGAGTTCACTCATGCATTTGCAGCAGCACAGTGTAATCACTTCAGAGCCTTGTTATCACCAGGTCAAGGTAGGTGATTGTCCCTCTCTGTTCAGCTCTGGTGAGAACCCACCTGCAGAGCTGCCTCCAGTTCTGGGGCCCCCAGCATCAGAAGGACATAGAGCTGCTGAAGTGAATCTAGAGGAGGCCATGGAGATGCTTCAAGAACCTCTCTGCTCCGGAGACAGGCTGGGAGAGCTGGGGGTGTTTAGCCTCAAGAAAAGAAGGCTCCAGGAAGACCTTAGACCCCTTTCCAGTGCCTAAAGGTGCTCCAAAAGAGCTGAAGAGGGACTTGTGAAAACAATATAGAATGACAGGACAAAGAGGAATGGCTTCAAACTGAGGGCAGGGTTAGATTGGATATTGGAGGAAATTCTTCCCTGTGAGGATGGTGATGCCCTGGCACAGATTGCCCAGAGAAGCTGTGGCTGCCCCATGCCTGAAAGTGTTCATGGCCATGTAGGATGGGGCTTGGAGCAACATGGTCTAGTGGAATGTGTCCTGCCCAAAGCAAGGGGGTGGACCTGGATGATCTTTAAGGCCCCTTCTAACCTAAATCATTCTGTGATTATATACTCACCTTTGTCAGCATAAGATGGGACTACACATCTAGCAGACATTACCTGGAGAGAAGGACATGAAAGAGAGATCCTGGTCATGGAAGAAATATTGGGGTGGAAAATGGATAACCTTTAGTTTGTAAAATCCAGAGAGAGTAAAGGAAGTTTGAAGCCCTTCTAAGCCACTCTTTTTCAAAAGGAGTCCCAGTATTTATGCTGGGTTACAAAACTATGGCATGTGCAAGAGAACTAAAAAGCTTCAAGAAAGATGAAACCACCTAGTCTGCTCCCAGTAGTAATGTAAACGTGCATCCATAACAAGACATACACATTTCCACTGCTTAGCTCCACCACAGATGATATTTGTTTATATTTTGGGGGGATTATATGGGAAGCAGCGATTTCCAGCCTACCAAGAACTGACCTGATGAAACTGGGAAGGTGTCCAAAAACATCTGTCATGTCAATGGAGGGTGAACAAGGAAGGTTGGGGAGATTTTACGTGCACAGCTGACAGAGCAAGATCTTCACACTGTTTGCTGGGTTATGTAGTTTAAGGGCAGCACAGCAGGCTCATGGCTTCTCCCACCTGCCTAAGACCTGGCATCCAACTTGGCAGCAGTGGAGTTGATATCTCACAAAGGGTTTGAGATAAAACCATGCAGAGTTTAACAGTTAATGAGATGGTTGTTAAATGTTTCTGGAATATGAACTGATGAGAAACACATTGAGCAACTAGTAACAGAGATTCATCCACAGCTGTTCTTACAGTCAAGATTAAATGTTTTCAAGAAACAGTTTGGGCATGATCCTGAATTTCAGCATGCATTCAGACTGGGAACTGGTGATGCTCTGCTCTCCAGACAGGAAACATGGGTCCCATCTTGTCCCAAATGAGCTGGCCCACCCTGGCATCTCTTCAGTTGAGAAGGAAGAGAGGACATCAGATATTTGTGAAGTCCTCCAGACATGAAGCCTTTGAAAACTGGCAGAGAGGAGATTCAGCCATTGAAAATCTTTGTCAGAGTCTCCCATCAGATACCCAGGAACCTCCACATGCCTTTGGATTGACATCCTTTACTATGGAAAAGGCAAATACAGTCAGTGGACTGTAAAATCCCAATTTGTCCCTTTTTGTTGTTGTCAGGCCCACCAAACTTCAGGTTTGGAGCTGAAAGTACTAAATTCAAAAGATGACACACACACAGTGGCACCTATATCAATTTACATCAACATCCTATGAAGTCCCTGGAGTCAGGTCTTTAGTCTTGCCCAAACATAGTTGCATTCAATAACCTTGTAATCCTTTAGATTGTGCAGGACCTTTAACCAAAATTGGATCATTTCCTGTATGTTTTCTTGTTTTGCACTTAAATAAAATATATTATAATGAGTTTCTGACCTCCTCTCAGCAAGTTTCTGCAGTGATGCCCTCTTCTGATGAGCATCTGTGGCTCAGAATCAGGAGGAGTCACAGTGGGTACCACCATCTCATCAAAACATTCAGGAATGTAATCCACTAATAAGCTTTCATTTCAAGAGCTACCTTTTATGTTTGTTCATGAAGTCAAAAATATCATCCCAAAGCCTGTCTGCTCCTCTAATAAGCACTCCAAAATGTGCTGGGTTTCATACTTTTATGGGGAGCAGTGCAGAAGAGTCCCTGGAACACCTTCACCATCAAGGGGCTGTTCCAGAGCCCCAGAAACATGCAACCCCAAAGGACTGGGAAATTTTGGAGCTACATGACTCCACAGCTCCTGCTTTACAAGGCTAAAAGGAGCCTGGAAAATGAGCTGCAGAGAATCCAACAACATGTTGGAATGTAGGGACTCCTGGGGGGAAGAGAAGCTTAAGAACTGGGGCACCTCTGGCCTTGGCTCCACAGCAGTCAATTTGCCCAAGATGTGAGATCCTAGAAGATGAGGACTCTTCTTCCAACCCACCAGGTGAGAAATCAAGCAGGATGAGCTAGAGACATGCCAATTTTCCATCAATCCCTTGATGAAATCCAACTGCCTCCACGGTTCATTTAGATTTCAGCTGTGGGACCTATGGAGGTATTGTCATGGTGGAAGGTATGGATAAAACTGAGGAAAAACTCACAACTAACAATCCCCTGTAAACAGGGGGAAAAAAATCTGAAGTTTTAAAGGGAAATAATTAGTGCTGGATCCAACCCAAGTAACTTATTTAAAATCCCACATATCTTAGGGGCCTTCATCTGAAACATGTGCAGCTTTTTATTTTTTCTGTTGTTTTAACCAGACTGAAGCCTACAAGACAAAGATTTGAGACACTAATAACTGTGGCTGATTTCTGCCTGGATTTGTTTCAGCCCTGTCTCTTAATGCGAACCAGGAAAATGAAAAATAATTAATAACACTCAAAATTCTCCATGCTAAGTGCAAAGTGCCATTGTTTCTCTTGCATTCTTGGTGCTGATTCTGCAGGGCCCCAACCCAACAAAGCAATCAAACAAATGTATAACACTGACAGCCTGACTAGCAGCTTTGGCTCCAAGGAGATCAAGGCTAGTATTTCATCCTAGAAACGGTGCTGGGCCATTAGTTGATGAACTATATGGACATCTTGAACATGTTCTTGCCTTGTTTTTGAGTATGACCATTTGTGACATGACCTTTTGTGTGGGATTCCATGTCTTCAAAGCTCGCCATGATAATCCAGCCGTGAAGCTTTAGATGAGCTTCCAAAATAGTTTCAAGGACAATATTGGTTGATGTAGGAAGGGTTGCGGTGTTTTCTGCAAAGTTTCTCTTCAGCTGTGTCCATACGGGTAAATCAAAAAGCACCTGGGATTATTTCCAGACATGAGAGCTCCCTTCTCCAGATGGTTTAATTTTTAGGATGGTCTTGGCACCATTCAGGTCTGGATAATCAGACTGTTCTATGCACACCTTCCAGGCACAGCTCAGAAGGTAGCACTAGTCAACAACTCCAAACAGGCAGTTTGGAAGAAGCCACTTGGTCTTGTATAGCAAGAAGGGACAACAGTGTGGACACAACCCTCCCTTGCTGTTTGGCCTCAGGAGATCAGCACTGGACACATTTAATTTACTGATAGAGACCCCGTGACTAAATCCCTCTCTTAACCTTTTTTTTACCCAGTGGTAATGTATCATGTGGCAGAAATGTTTATAAACCTTCACCCATCTGGAAATTATTATGTCAAAATGAAGTTTATTTGAAGAAATGGTATTAAATGATTACATGTTATTTTTGCCTCGGCTAGAAGGCAAACTGTTGTACCATTGCTGAGAGCCTCTCTTTGGTCCAGATTTGTTTTAATTTTTTATCTAGACTATCAGCATCAGGGTATGGCAGCTAATTTGGCTGCTCTGCTACAGTTGTCTGGTGATTGGAGATAATTTATTAGGAGTTTGACCCTTTATTTAGGTTCATTTTTTACTGTTTCTCTTCTCCATCTTCTGTAAGGGCCTGTGTACCCATCTAAATTGTCTCTTTATTTACTTTTTACATTTTGCAGTGAAGATTTGAAACACATATTAAAGTCCAGAAAAAGAACAAGACTGCTAAAAAATATCACAGATAAGTTGCCAAAATAGTGTCACTTGTGTTGTGTACTGGGAAAAGGCTGGACTAAGTTTTGGGGCTGATTCTTCTCCCAGTGATAATTAAGTGAGGAAAAAACCCCAGGAGACCTAAGGCACAGCAATGACCTTCAGCAAATGCATAGATTTGCAGACAAGAGGTCAACTTCTACAGTGGTGCAATCTTACTGCAGATCTCCATGACACTGATTGATAATTCATGATTGAACAAGAGCTTTCATTTTGAAGAGAAAAATAACAGTTTGGTTTAAATACGTTAACTAGTGGAGAGTCAGATAATTTCCGGCATTTGTGTTCAGTTCTGGCTCCTTGCCTTACACACACTGCCTCCGCAGCATGCCCTTTCCAACCCATCTGCACCACCAAATCCTTGTGTGGGAACCTCTTTTTCTCTAATCTTGACAAATGCCATCCCATCCCGCTGACATTCATCCTGAGTGGGTGTATCTTTGATCAAGTCTCTTCCTCCCCAAACAGCTCTTCTCAGACTCCCCCATCTGTGCTGCATCCAGTGTGAGCTGCTTCTCCTTGCTTTCATCATGCAATGCCGGGTTTTGCATCTGCTGCCCATTTCACGTTTCTCAGATGTGTGCTCTCTCATGGCCAGAGCCTGGATTCATCAAGGCACATGAGCAAATGAAGTTCAGGAGAAAGTGCTACCCAGTCTGGGGCTGGTGGGTCCTTCCACACCCTTCCTGGGTTGCACCTCAAGAAGATAAAAGGGAGAGCTTTTGGGGCCCATGATGAAAGGGGCACCTTAAGTGAGTGTGAGGTCCAAGACATGAAAAAGTTGTGAAATGATTGACCTGCCAGTAGTTAGAAGTAGTTTTAAACCATAATGTACTTTTTTTCTGTGTACCATTTTTCTCCACTACTAATCTGGTCAGTATGGTTGTTTTGTAGCAGAGCTTTTTTATCCCCCAAATTCTAGAAGATCCAGAAATATTTCTTTTCTCCCTGCATGTTACAAATTTCCCCCTGGGATCTTGTCACAGAACAGATCTACTGGTGTGCTTCCCTCTGACCAGGGACCATGTCCCTCTCCAATATTTGCACCATGACAGGCACAGCAGACAACTTCTGCCATATAAAAGCAAACTAGAAACATTTGCTTTTATATCCCATGGCCACACTTAACTGCTCCACAGTGATTCCTTAACTCTTTAGTTAAATGTCTTTAACAAGCAGGATAAGTATCAGCCAGCTCCTACATTTTGTATACTTTCAAAGTTTCCAAGCCTATCCTTATCAGCTTAATTTTTCTCTTTATTTCTCTTCCGAATGACATATTTAGAAAGGAATTCCATATTCTGGCAGGTTTAGAGGCATTTATTAATTACATCCTGCTCTTTGTTTATTAATGAGATTGGGTTCTCATTTTCCCCTGTTACAATTGTGGAGAGCTTTTGTTCCTGTTTAGCCCTAGCACTCTTAACATTAGCTCATACACATTTCCTTTCTTATGCCCAGAGATTTTCAGTAAAAGTTTAATTGACCAATGGTTCATCTCAAGCAGGGAACTGACTCATAGTGCTCTGTCAGCAAATCAGCAACTAATAATACGCTTGCTGGGCCCAAGCCCAGGACAACTTGAGAGACAGAAAAAAGAAAGTCAAGACAGGATTTCTCCAGTATAGTCACATAACTTCTGGCATGGTGTAGGCCAGAGCTGCCCCAAAGTTTCTACGTGTTACCTCAATAATAATAAATAATAGTTATCATTAGTAATTAGCAATTATTATTAATAGCATAGAGTAACAAGAAATAATAACAAATAACAATAATTAATTAATTATTAATAAGCGTGGGAGGTGATGTTTGAAAAAGATGGGGAATTATTTCCACAAAACCATGTTCTAGATGCTTCCATTTTCTAAGAGTTCAAATGACCCATTTTCCACATTGCACTGCAAATTCTTCTAATGAAAATCCCAGCAGTACTTGAGAAACGAGCTCTCTGGTTAAAAAAAATTTTAAAAATAAAAGAAATAAAAAATAAATTGTTAGTGGAGATGTCAGAACAAAGTCAGCATTGTTGGGATGATGGGCACTGAAGGAGCTCTTGTGTGAATGCTGTGATGAAAAGGGCCAGCTGGATCAGGAGTTTCTTTGGTGATCAGTAACTACAAGAGAGCAAACCACACTGCCCAGAAGCCTTCTGGAGAGGAAACCAGCCACAAACTGACGACGGAGCCGTTCCTTAAGACATCAGCAACTCATTCAAACATAGCATAGTCACAGAATGCTTTCAGTTGGAAGGAACCTTTTAAAAGTCATCTAGTCCAACCCCTCTTTCCACAAGACCAAGTTGCTCTAAGCCACATCCTACCTGGCCTTGAACACTCCCAGGGATGGGGCAGGCACAGCTGCTCTGGGAAACCTGTGCCACAGCCTCAACACCCTCACAGCCAAGAATTTCTGCCCAATATCCCATCTAACCCTGCCCTCTGGCAGTGGGAAGCCATTCTCCTTTGTCCTGTCCCTCCACCCCTTGTCCAAAGTCTCTCTCCAGTTCTTAGAGCCCCCTTAGGCACTGGAAGGGGCTCCAAGGTCTCCCTGGAGCCTTCTCTTCTCCAGGTGAACACCCTCAGCTCTCCCAGCCCATTTTCAGAGCAGAGGGGCTCCAGCTCTTGAAGCATCTCCATGGACTCCTCTCGACTTGCTCCAAAATTCCACATCGTTGTTATTACTGGAGGCCCAGAGTTGGACACTGTTGCCCTATGTTAGCTGCCATGGGGCAACAACATCCCTTAGCTTAGAATTGCACATGCTCCAAAGTGCTTTGCTGATGTCAAAGATGTTGTATCTTCATGTGGCATGAAATCACATGTACCCTGACATGGGTTCATCAGTGGGGTGGGATGGAGCTGTGCTTCCCTGCAGAAGGGTACAAAGCCTAAGCTTGATGCAACTCTTCATCCTCCTCACCAATAGGGGGACAACTTGGAAGTCAGAGCCAGAGCTCATGGTGGGTTGTCTGCCTTAAGGTTGGCTCCATACCCCTTCAAGAAGAGCTGAGTAAATGTAATCTTGTAGGATATTGGGATGTTAGCAGAGAACTGACCTAGAGTTTTGGAGTCACAGAGTGAGAACAGAGATCTCTCTCCATTACCAATAACAGGCGAATCTGTCATTTGCCTTTGCCAGTTTTCCTTCTCAGTCCATCTTATCCCTCTGGCCCTCTCATCTTGCTCATTGCTCTTCAGACCCAGAGAACAAGCTCCTACACCAGGTTCCTCCACCAACAGATTCAATCAGCCCAAGAAAGCTCCTTGTGCAGCCCAAAACATGCCCTCGGTGCACCACAGGAACTTGGAGACTGTCCTACACATCAGAGGAGACACAGCTCTTCTGCCTGTTTTTTTTTTCTCTCTAGGCTGCAAGATTCCTCCTTTAGACTACTTACTTGATTTATTGCACTTTTGCACTTATGAGCACCTGGAAAGTGTTTTTGTCCCATTAATTTCAACTTGGAAGTTTCGATGTTTCCCAGAAGAAAAATAAATCACTCAGGATGGGAAGACACGCCCCACAAGCACCCTCCCTTGTCTGGTTCCCCCCAGTCTTGTCTTTCACTTCCTTTTCCTTCCTTTCTGTTCCCTTCCCCCTGTACCAAGAGGGAAGAGGGGTAATAAATGGGCCACACAAGGTATGAACTTCACAAACCAGGAGCAGGAAGGTAATCCTGTCTGTCCAAACACTGCTTTGCTAAGCACCTAAA
Organism: Lycocorax pyrrhopterus obiensis; assembly: GCA_014706295.1. Taxonomy (NCBI): domain Eukaryota; kingdom Metazoa; phylum Chordata; class Aves; order Passeriformes; family Paradisaeidae; genus Lycocorax; species Lycocorax pyrrhopterus. The sequence goes on from JACSVZ010000001.1 coordinate 102,733,897, forward strand.
TAAGGCTCTCTGCATTTAGCACATTTCCCATTGCCAGAGATGAAGACTGTGGTCCCAGGAAAGAGGACAACCAGCTGGAGGGGTCTAATCTCTGCAGGGATCTGTGTCCACTTCTGACATACCTATCCCTCAGAAGTCTGAAACACTTTGAATAGTCGGTATTCAGCTGAAACTGTGTTTCTTTTAAGGTGTCCTGAAATGTGACTCTTCCAACCCAATAGTCTCAAGACTCTCACCATACAATATAGCTTGTCTCACTCTCCCAGGTTTCCTCCTAGCTTGTAATCATCCTCCTTGCAAGGAAACAACCTACAGCAGCACTCACTGGACTTCCTGAACAGATGACATATCCCAGATCAAGCCTTTTCCTATTTTATCAGACATGGGGAGACAGTAATGAAATGTATGTACTCTCGGTTTTTAAGGTCAATCTCATGCACCTGCCCCAGTCTTCCAAGAACATCGATTGCCAGGTAGGACAGGGTTCGAAGCAACTTGGTCTAGTTGAAGGTTCCCTGCCCATGGCAGGGGATTGAAATGAGCTGAGATTTAAGGTCTATGATTCCTTGCTGAAATCCTGCTGTGTAGGTTAAACTACTGATATCTTCTGCCAGGATAACTCCTGCTCTGCACTGGGGCCATTACTCCTTTGTTTTAGGCTAATCAACACTCAACAATTAGGATTTTAGAATATCCTCACCACGTGGAGAAGGCATTCAGATTTCTTCCAGTGATGAGCACATGATGGATAAATTAGATACACTTGGCACTAAAGGAAGTGCTTGAAAATCTATGAAGTGTTTGTCTAATCAAGATCTGTTGTAAAAAATTGAATTTATTTAAAAGATAGCCTCAGCCCCCAAATTCAAACCTGGGTTAAGATTTTCCATAATTTGTTTTTCCTCCATTCAGTACGGGAAAAACAGTGAGGGAACCACCTGTGAGTTCATTTTACCATTTATTATATAAACTTCCTCACAAGAATTTAAATTTACATGGTCATTCAGTCTGTCATCTATCTGCCCCCCACAGATTTCTCCACCTGTTGATTTTTCAAACAGTTTTGACTGGAAATTGAAGGTCTCCAAAGAAATTATGTTCCTATTTCAACATTAAAATAATTATTCAGAGAAAGTAATTATTTCAATCTAAACAATTTCTTCTTAATTTTTATCCTATTAGCTGATTTCTACAGGGCAGGTGATGTACATAGCAGTTTGTAGTAGACAAAATGTACAAAAAGCCCAAGGGAATTCTAAAGGTGAAACAGAAAAAATGGACAATCTTAAAATAAATCAGTTCAAGAAACCATCAGCTGTGAGACATAAATCCATCACAGTCAGACTTTGCTTCCTGTCATTCTTTGTTCTTCCCATTTCTGTCTGGATTTGAGTCCACTCAAACCCTGCTGGAAAGGCAATTCCCTCTGGTATTTCCAGGCTCTCTAGAAATATCTGAATAAAAATCATCAGAAATTCTTCAAGAACACATATATTCAGATGGTTTCCAGTTACGTTTTGCACACTGCAGTCTCTAAATACAATGTGTGCATCACAACCAGGAGGCAAACCATTCAAAATGGTACTCAGCACAGCAGAGAGGCCACAGCAACCAGTGCCTCACTGGTGGTGACTTGAACATCACCACCTGTACTGATGGTAAGAAAAAAAAGGGAAAAAATGGACATTTTCTTCTAGACTGGAGTTTTGAATTGCTCAGAGATATCACCAAGCATATATATAGCATATAATTTCTCTCAGCATAGACTCTGGCAGTACGTTGAATGAATTACATCACCAAGTTTCTCTCCCTTAAAAGCAATTTAAAGGGCCAACTTAAAAGTAATGAAAGTAAATGAGACCAGAAAGATAAATCACTTCAGTAAGAAAATTACTAAGAATCCAGGTCTCCTCACTCTATTGTCTTCTGCCCTTGTGAATTTACAGGGTGGCATTCAAGAGCATCAGAAAGAAGAGTCTTGTCCAATTCTAGAAGTGCAGTTCAACAGAACTTCATTTTAGTCCTGTCTTGATCAAATTCCACCAGACTGTGAAGATTTCCTGGGGGAAAACCAGCCTAGGTGTCGTGGTTTGACTTGAACTGACAGGCAGTTCTTCAGACCAATCGCGCTTCTCTCAATTCTACATATAAAAAACCCCGTGGAAGGCGGGATTTTAGAGGAGTTTTTCCCCCCGTTCCGGCTGAGTGCAGGACGGGAGAGGGAGAGGGAGGGGTGGGCCCCGTTGCCCGGCCCGCGGGGCTGGGGATGGGCGCCCCTGCCTCTTGCCTTTCTGCCTCCTGCCCCTTCTCTTAACGCTGCAGCACGGACTCTAGACTGTGGAGAGGGAAGCGACTTCCCTGAGCCGCGAGTGGCGATAGCTGGCCACAGGGCTGAGGTCATCCGACGAGGTATCCTGAGGAAGAGGGAGCCGGCGGAGCCTTCAGTGCAGCCAGCATACTTCGCAACGAACAGAGGAAGACACCCCTTTTCCACATAGTGCACTCGGCAGCGCAGAAAGAGCAAGGGGAGGCTCTCTCTCCACCTTAGAGCCTGATAACACCCTACAACATGGCGACTTTCAGAGCCAGAGAGAAAGAAAAACGAGGTCACGTGAGACGAAGCTACAAGGGCGGCGCTGCGTGGTCTCGCGCGGAGCTTAAAAATCTCCTTTCCTCGCCGTGGTATGAACTGTAATATTGCAAACTGTTTGTCTCTTTAATCCATGTTAAAGTACATGGGGGGATGGGCATTTTTTCTCAAGTAGCTTGTAAAAGGTTGAAAAATGCCGATGCCAGGCTATGTGTATAAAGCAGAGAGAGAGGCTTATACAGCCTGGTGGCAGAAAAAAGCCTTATGTTCAAGCCAAAAAGAAAAATAATTCATCCTTAAACGAGTAGTAACCCCATGTGAGGGCCTGTGTCTTGCAATTAAAAGAGCTGTGAGAGGGCTCATGGAAAAGAGATGTGTTACACCTTAGCAGAGATTGTTAATTCTAAGCAAACCTGCAAAATGGTGGCAGTTTGTAAAACCAGGCAAGGCAAGAGAGAAACCCCTTTTTTTCCTTTCCTAGAATTGTAATACTAATTAGGAGAGGAAAAAGCGAGGGAGAGAAAGAGTTCTGAAAGTTTGTTCTGTTGTAGCCTTTTCCATCTAAGTCTGTTAATAAATCTCTCTATATTCTGTCAAGTTGTGTGCCTGCTTTGCTTTTTCTCCTAATGCTTATCTCACAAAAAAAACATCAAAAAAAATATGTATATCTTTTAGCTTAAAAAAACCCACTACACTAGGAAAGGAGAAAAGCAGGCAAGTGTGTTTTATGAAACAATACAAGCATAAGTGCTCTACCTGCCGTGCCATGAAGTTGTGCAAAGGACATTCAGCTCCAGAGGGATGTGGGGAGTGTGGTAGTTGAATGTCAAACATGGTGCTAGAATCACACTACTTGCACACTACATTGTTAAGGGAACCCACTTGAGAAAGCACAATAAATAACATGATTACTTAATAACTTTGTAGTGCCTTTCATTCAAATATCTCCCAACACTGTACAAACATTTGCTGCAAACCCCAGGCAAAGCCGCACTATCTTTGTTATGTGGCAGATAATGAAATAGAGGTTACGTTATTTCCAGGAACCTGTGACAGGGTCCAGAGTAACAGCCAAGAGTCCTTCCACTTATTTGCCTTTGCCACTTGGGAATGACAGAAAAAAGTGAAAATGGAGGTCAGAGTCTGTGGTTAGCCTGTGCTCAAGCCAAGGCACAGTCTGGCAATGGTTTATTTTGTTCCTCCATCAGGGCTAATTCAAGTGACAATACAGGGAATAAATGGAAGATATTAGGACAAGAAGCAAAGAAATCATTATGGAAACGTAGTCAGCTCAATGCATGGTACATTAATAAATACTTAAGAGATGGCAGGCATCACCCCAGACCTACAAGACACAAATGTTCTCTTATGTTGGAAACTGGAGACCAAGGAGAATGCTCTACAGCATCAGCTTGCTCTAGATGCCTACAAGCAGATAGATGAACCCTGGATGTTGAACTAGGTGTCTGGAGTCTGCTATAGTGCAAAGAAGAGGCTGGTCTGAAGCACAGATCCTCTGACCCAGTGGTATTCCCTGTATTGGATGAATGATGACAGGGTGAGTCTGGTTCTTCCCGTGGAGTGTAGCAGCCATTTAGATGCTGCACTCAGAAGACAACTAGTACATTAAAGACACCTAAATTTGTGCAGAAGACCTTTTGCAGAAGACACACGACTGAGATTAGAGAGGGTCTGTCCTTTAGACCAAGCCATGCCTTCCACATTGGAGCAGGGAGTGTAAATAATGACAGATGGAGAGGCAACCATGAAAGTTATGTATGGGGAAGTGTTAGCTTGAAGTGCCTTCATGAAGGTGTCACCAAATGCATGGGGGTGCCTGAGCTTCCATTGGGGCAGAGGACGGTCAAAAAGACTGGAACTTGGAGATCTGTTCATGTGGAGCAGGACACCATTGCCCAGCAGAGGTGTTTAATCATTTGAGATGCCCAAAGAGCACGTGACCCAAGCTCCAGATAGCACTGCAGAAGGGCAATAGTCTTTCATAAACATTTTATTGTATTTTGGGTATCTTAGTTACTCCAGGCATGCTCTAGGCACTAAAGCTTGCATTTAACCAGCTGGATTAAATAAACTGGGTTAAACAACATCATCTGCAGGAATGGTTGACTACACAGATCTCCATCAAGAACAAAGGCAGAACAAACATCACAGAGGCACTCAAGTTTACATGTCTGAATCACACCCTGCCACTCAAACCTACAGATTTATGAGTCCTTTATGCTGGCAGGGGCCAAGTGTCCACACCTAGGACACTCTGAACTGAGCAGTAGGTCAGTACCAGTTTGTGACAATAGACCTTTATTAAACAGTTGTGAGCTGTGAAGCTGTTTTCCACAGAGATTGATGGGAACTAACAAAAATTCTTTCCAATTCCAAGGATGAGGCCCATCCATGAGGGACAGCCCCTGCCTTGGTCCAACAGCAATGGCAACATCCAAGTGAGCAAAGACCCGTGAGCACCAATCCATTTGCTTCAAAGCCATGATAGTCCTCCCTTCCCAAGCTCTGACTATAATGAAACAGCCTGTTAACTTGAAGTTGGGCTTTCTATTAAAAAATGAGGAATTCCTACTGTTATGTTTTCTGACCTATAGCTAGCAATACATAACCTCCACTCTCCCTGTGCAACTCTAAAGCATTGATGTTAGTGTAATGTAAGATGCTGAAGAAGCGACTCCTCACAAATGTTGTTATGGGGTTGTCGTGTTGCAGTTCCCATGGCGTGATATATGGACTGAACAACAAACTGACCTGCTGGGATGCAGCCCCCAAAGATGAGTCTGCCTCTTAAAGACTACTCTGCATATGCCAGGGGTTGTTTCTTCAAAGTGGTTCCTTCAGGGGACTGTGAGGAAGGAGAGATGGAGGTGCAAGAGGAACAGACAATCCTCTCCCCAAGATGCAATAACCCATTACTACTCACTCTAAATCAAGCAATATAAGATGGGTGATGGGTGTCTCTGGCTGAAGAGGCTCTGCCCACAGGAGGTAAAAAAGGAGAAGTTGGTTTACGTACAGGAGGAGATTTACTTGAGAGTGAAAAATTAAAATCTTCCCCCATTGTTTTTTGCTAAATATGGAATTTCAGGGGCTATTCTGGTCCCCCTGCACTCACTCTTCCTTGGGCAAACAGTGCCCAGTGAAGGTGGCTCTGTCCGTATAAAGAGAAGTTGAAGAGTCCAGAGGAGCCCTACTGACAATTTTACACTCATTTCAGACACAAAAGAAACATCATAATTCCAGCATCTCATAAAAACAAAGACACCTGTTTTAATGATATTCTTGTCCAAGTCCGGGGGAGCTTTATGGGGATGTCTCCCACTGAGAAACAACCAAAACTCCCCAAGCATCAGACATCAGCTCTTTCAAAGCTAGCTATAAACCTATGTCATTGTTCAACTTCTTTTCATATTTATAGAAATTAAGGAAGGAAGAAAGGTCCAAAAGCCCATCTGGTTGTCTCCTTTCTGCACTCAGGGAAGATTCCATTTATGGAGTTTATTTTTGTCCTCTAGGACCAGACTTTTTATTTTGCCTCTCGTAGATCACATCCAGCCTGCCAGACACCACATTGGACATTTCTGTGCAGGTCCAGAGCAGAAACCTTGGGGAGCTACTATGAAGTTCCCATAATGCTGAAATATAGTCCAGCTAGGCCTCTGGTCTCCTGGACAGCAGTGTGGGATCAAGGAGAGCACCAAGCTGCAGCAGGACGCAGCAGTGGAACCAGACCACTGCCTCTGCTTGGTCCTCACAGAGATGACACCTCTCCTCTCATCTCAGGGTACCATGGCATCCCTGGGTAGCAGCTCAAGCCCTACTGGAAGACTCACAGCGCCATTGTGTATCTTCCCATTTCCAGCTGGAGTGAACCGCCAACCTTCTTTCTTGGATCCCAGCACCACCATGATTGCATTTCAGCAGGCATTCCAAGTATGACCAGGATGCTGGTGCTGTAAAGATGTACAAAAGGATGTGGTCCATCATCCCATGGCTCAGGCATTCCTCTGGCTGCATTCCTTTGAGCTGCAAAATTACTTCCCCTAAGAGTGCCCTAAAACCAGAGCATTTGTGCAGCAGGCTTTTCCATGAGCACGTTTTCTGCAGAGGCAGGAGGTATGCAGGATGTGGGAATGTTCAGAAACTAGCAAAGTCCTGGTCTCTCCTAACCTTGCCTTGTGGCACATTGCAGTGGTGTGTTGGTGTAATCATGCTATAGGATGACCAGGGTGGAGTTTTGAGGGTGAAAGAGTAAAGAACAAATCTTCTATATGTACACTGGAAAAGTTGTCTGTGAATATGGAGGCCAGGGAGCCTAGAGATGGAGGAACCACAACGACCCCCTGGAAGGATGAGCCTTGGGCACTCTCCCTTAGGGAGAACAAAAAGGCCTCTCCGAGGATCCTCTGTTCCATTATGTTAATGTACCCCAGTTCTCCCTCCCCACTTGGCCCATTGGCCTCCCTGCATCTTTATACCCTGTATGTCCTTGTTCCAGAATGTTCTACCTTCCTTGTTTCCCCATTGGCCTCTGTTCTTTTGCCATTCCCCCCGGCTTTCCTACTGGTCCCTATCTTCTGACCCTGCCTATGTACCGCCCCTCTACCCTCAGATCATTGGTTTCTGGTGTTTCCTCTGCCCCTTACCTCCCCCATACTTAAAGCCTGGACTCTCCCTTTGTTCTTGTCTTCATCCCTGGACTCTCTTTGTGTGGCCAGAATAAATTTCTTCCATGGAACCTCCATACGAAGACCCTTCCCTGCTTTTTGCCACCGATGCTCTAGTGGATTACAGCTATCCAGTGTGTGTCGTATGCCTGTGTGCGTGCCTTGCCAAGCGACTCCCGGCTGGAGACGCTTCCAGAAGGTCACGGCATTTCACCATCGACCCTGCCGCAACATGTGAAAGCAGGAGACTGAACTCAATGATACCCCTTTCCAGATACCAGTCTCCTGACCCAATTTTCTCTGCCTCCCGCTACCACTGTGGGAACACACCCACTGTACAGCTCTTCTCAAAGCATCCACTACCATTGAAGGGCCTTCACTTAGAGCCTTCCAGAACTATGTCTAATGTGTCTTGCCCTGTGGGAAAGGGGAAGACCAACCCACAAAAATTCTTGCTGGAAAGTAAGTTCTCCAGTTACTTCCAGGGCAGCAGAACCACCTCAGCTCCATGGTTTCCCTTGCAATTGATATTTTCTCTGCCACATGGACAAGAAAATACTTGCCAAGAAATAATTATGAAGGCAGCCCTGCAGTGACAGAACAAGGAGGAATGGCTTCACACTGACAAGAGGGCAGGGTTAGATGGGATATTGGAAAGAAATTTTTCCTTGTGAGGCACTGGCACAGATTGTCCAGAGAAGCTGTGGATACCCCGGAAGTTTTCCAGGCCAGGTTGGATGGGGCTTGGAGCAACCTGGTCTAGTGGAAGGTGTCCCTGTCCATGGCAGGAATTTGGAACGAGTTGAGCTTTAAGGTCCTTTCCAACCCAGTCATTCTATGAATCTGTGATTCTAATCCCCAGTTTAGAGAGTAACATCATTTTCAACATTTTCCCAGGATTCTCTACTATGCCAAGACACAGCATCCCAATGACCCTTTGATGTACCTGTTATTTATTGCCTTATTATAGAAGAGTGTTGTTTTGGGGTGACTTTATGATAATACTGTATTCCCCTATCGTCTGCTTATTGCCAAGAAATGGGTCCCGTAGCTCTAAACTGGGTCTAGGAGAGGAGGGAGAGAAGCCGAGCAAATTCTTCAGTGCAGTTTGTGTTCAAGGACTCACACACGCTCCCCCGCGTCCTCACCACTGCTGAGCTGAGGGAGCACCTTCCTGCTTTTAGCCAGCCTGTTAGCGAGGCAAGAAATTCTCCCAGGACTGCATACTGAAATCCTGCGGAACTACTTCTTCTTCTTCGAGAACTGTTCAGCTTAGATGTGATCTGAGAACCGGATCATCGGACCCTGTGGATCGGCAGGGAGGCTGCGGGGACACTGCATCCCAGCCTTGGGCCTCGGGAGGGGCCGAGCCAGCTACAGAAAAGAACTTTGAATCCATCAGCTTTCTCCGCATCGAGGAGGTTTATTATCTAACATTACTCATTTTTTTTCTTTGCCCTGCCGGCACTCTTCTTGTTAAATCAATAGTTTTTTTCACTTTCATCCAAGAAATTCCTTTTATATCTGTGGGGGAGGGAGTGCTGAAACCTGCCTTCTTATGAGGAGACGTTCAATACAGGACGTTTCCTCCTAAACTTGTCTCGAACTGAGACAAGTGTAGAAGCTACAGATGATTTCAAGGCCCTCAGCTTGTGAGCAACATGTGGTCACACATTAAGAGAACATTGATGTCTTTGGAGGGTTTTATGGTTCAAGTAAGTGTCAGAGGCAAAGGGCAAGCAGAGGCAGTGTGGAGGGCAGGGCACAGCTTCCCCATCCTGTCTTCAGATAGGGCTCAATTTCTCAGTTTTACCTTACTGTCTGCTGACTCCTCTACCATTGCCTGACTCTTGGTGAAATTAGAGGCCCAGCTGGATTCCCCAAAGTCTACTCTGTCAGCCACACAAGAGGAAAAACCCTCGTCTCAAAGTCAGGCTCATTCACACATCCAGAAGTTTCAGGAGGGAGAGAGTCCTTGGTTTTCTCACCTCCTCCTGTGTTCTGGACAAAGAGGACGTGTGGAAGACAAAGTAGACTATGAGCTCATACCATGAAAGGGATTTCAAAATCATCTTGTCCTCAACAACCCTGTGGTGCAGGGGCATGGCTGGATCAAAGCCTGTCAGTGGCGCATGGGGTGTTGGGTTTTGGTGCTCTCTGGGTAGGGGGACGAAGCTGCCCCAAGCCTGAGAAGAAGACAGGTGATGGAGAGCTCTGGGAAGACAAGGGGACAACTGAAGGCACAGAAACTGGAGCAGGTGGCTGGTTTTTAAATCTTGCCTGTTGCCATTGGCAAGTGTCCACTGAGCTTGTTGGCAGACCAGTTCCCTGAAACTTTTCCTGTTCATGGGACAGGTCACACACCAAGCAGCCTGACATGCCCTGGTGTTTAAGCTGGTCAAATCAAACACCCATAAAACTGTCTCACCATCAAGATACAACCAGTAGTACTTGGGGACACATACAGATACTACACCTCCATGTGGGGATCTGTATTTTCCCCTGGCTGACAGAGATTACAGGCATCCACAGCATCTCCTACTCACATCATTTGCAATTTGTACTCATTTATACCATTTTTTTCCATAGGAATCACCACCCTGAAGCCAGCACAAAATAAATTACAGAAAATCAGTGCTGCAGGCTTTAACTCCTTCTTCTGCAGAAATAGGATACGACAAAGGAAAAATATAAGTACATAATTCCACTGCTGAGAAATACTGAGGCCTGCAATTTTTTTTTGCTGCCAGATTTTGATGAAGGTGGGCGTGATTTGTTGCATCCTAAGTAGATGAAGTTTGTGCGGTTGCTCTTGAAGCATGTGGGAGGGAGTATATATCTGTCTCATGGACTGTCTGCTTTTCCTCTAGTATTTCTTGAGCCCCTCTACAAATTTTTAGCAAATTTGACTGAAAATCAAATCGGTCTCAAAAATACTTCAGTTTCAACATATTTTCTGAAGGAGGGAAGGGAAAAGAGAGAAATGGTGTAAATGTGCCCCCTGAGGAAAGGCCAGTATATGGTTTCTGTCCTTATTAGACCCTAGAAGATCTACACAGGAGAAGCTGTGAACATCCTAAACATTGTAAAATCTTCAGCAGGGTTCATCGGTAACAGACATTGGAGACCCCAAAATGGAAAACAAAAATCCTTTTAGATCATGGTTCATTGCTACTCATTGCTACAAATTTAGCTATAAGGAAGAAGTTTTTTACAATGAGGGTGGTGAGGCCCTGGCACAAGCTGCCCAGAGAAGTTGTTGCTGCCCCATCCCTGGAAGTGTTCAAGGTCAGGCTGGACAGGGCTTGGAGCAACCAGGTCTAGTGGGAAGGTGTCCCTGCCCATGGCAGTGGAGCTGGACTAGACGACATTTAAAGCTCCTTTCTAACCCAAACCATTCTCTGATTCTATGATTGCTTGAAGTACATCAATCCTTCCAGAGAAATGGAGTCCCCAGTGCTGATTGACACAGATTGAGCAAGTCCTAAGTGTCTCCTTGGCTGGCACTGGAGGTTTATCATATCTCCTCTTGCTCTTCCACTTCCGCTTTACAAGTCAGGGTCATTTAAATCTTATTATGCCAGCACCTCCCTCCCCAGGAGAACTAAGCTCCTCCTATCCCCTACTCCTCTGCCAAGCACAGCTTTATTGCAGGAGTCTGGCAGGACAACGCTTAAGTGAATTTGCACTTGTATCTCCTGTTGTTTGTTATGATGGCCTGGCATATTTCTCCTGCTGGAGAGTTCATTTGAACTCTTACATTTCCAGCCAATTTTTGTAGCTGAGCAAATCCACGTGTCCTGCTTTCTTTTTCCCCTTGGAGTATGCCAAGCTTTTTGGGTCCTGCCCCAGAAACAGTGTCCAAGTCATGCCTGCTTCACAGAGGGACAGGAAAGATTTGTGTCATGTGTGTTGACAAGGGCATTACGGTCCAGTTTTTGAAGTTTTTAGAAATGCCTCTGCCAGAATTAAGGTGCAAACAAGACCATATGCCAAAGTCAATAGTATGGATTTTATTTGATAGTAAATGTGAGAGAGAGAGAGAGAGAGAAAGGAAGAGAAAGAAATAGAAAAGAGGTGGGGGGACAGAAAGAGAGTAACAAAGACAGAATAAAGAAAACATCACCAATCCGTGGATCTCAACAATCTTCCATTGATCCTCTCCAGCTGGTCTTCTTGGTGGTGAGGGTACCCCGAGAAGCATAGAATCGAATGGATTAATATATGCTCCGGGCAGGTGGGAATGCCCAGGTACCTCTCTCTCCCCCCCACCCTCCCAGAGCGTTGGGGTGGGGCTGGGGAAGTTTGACACAATCTCTTGATCTCTTGCAGCAAACTCTGGATCTGTTGCATCACTTTGCATCACATGCAGTGCTGTGGTGCAAGGCCTCAGGAATGAGTCTGGGGAGCACTTTGGGGGGTCTTTGATGGATTATGACACCCCCTCAGCTGCCTCTCACGTGAATGTCTGGTGGATGTGGCCTTTATGGGGTTGGGGGTTTCACAGCTGGGCCGGCTTGTGTAAGGGAGGATGGGTGTTCACTGCCTCTGACCAGAGGCTACACCACACACACGAAACCTCCTCCTCCTGCATTTGGGGGGGAGTCTGTGTAAACCTGGCTTCTGTGGGCTGTGGTCTCCCCCACCCCAAACCCAGGCAGGGAAGATTCTCTGCTGCATTTGGCTTTCTTGTGGATGCATTCCTTTCCCTCAGCCTTGTTTATTTCTCCCTAGACCTGAGATGATTGAACAATAGTGTTGCCTTTATCTTATCTAGGTGGCTTAACTCACAATCCAAAGTTCCAGTCAGGCATCTTCAAGGAGGGGTGGGCTTCTGTGGTTGTAGCTTCTTTATACAGTTTTCACTATAATTTCAGTCCCTGACGGTGTTGGTTTAACACAACCTGGTTTTTGGTGGGGGTGGTGATGCCTTTTCCTGGTCTTAAAATCAAGAGTCAAACACAGTTAGAAGGAGAAAAGAGATTTTACCTTTGTATTTATTTTAAGAATCCTTAGGTGCACTACGTCCAGGTCTAACGCATCTCATTGCACACCGCAATGCCCCCCCAAAAAGATCAGGTATAACATTATAGGTCTTACTAATTAGCATATCTATCAAAGATTCCCCAATGAGTGGCTCAAGTCAGCCCCCCTCCCCAAGGAACCTTCCCCTGGATGGTTCTGTCTTAGTTTACAAAATGTGTTCTGGAGAGGACCTTGGTGTCTGCGGCATTCTGATCCCTAAAAACGAAGCTTCTAAAATGTTTGGTCTCCTAGCTTGACAAACAAGTCCAAGAATGTAGGCAAAAAACCACTAAGAATACAGAAGTTATAAAAAGGTATAAAAGGGGTATAAAAGAAAAGGCAAAAAACCATCATGGCATCAGTGGGAGAAACCATGGAGGTGGCTTTGTGAGAAGCTCCTGGAAGTTTCTACTATGTCCAGCAGAGCCATCCGCTCAAGGCTCTGATGATGGGCAGGTTACTAGCCCAATTAGAGAAGTTTGTAATGCCTCTGTGATGACATATTTAAAAAGGGAAAAAAACGCAGACATTCTCTTTTTTCTTCCAAGGGGTGGCAAGGCGGCTGCCGGGGCCCATCCTGGTGCAGCCGCTGGGGGCCATCCCAGCACCACGAGCGGCCGTGCAGCAGCCGGGGCCATGCGGCAGCCACTATCTCAGCGCAGCTTGCAATTAACTTTGCTTGTTTAGCCACTTCTAGCCAGCCTTGCTGCGAGCAGGAAGGCAGAATCGGCAGCAGCAGCTTCTTCTTTTCGGCACCCCACATGAAGAGAGACGCTGAATAGAGCCAACGCCACAGTGGACCAAGTGGCCTACAGCCAGAGCCATGGTGAACAATTCCCCGATATGGAACCCAGACAAAATCAATTTTTCAGTGCTGCAAAACCTTATAAGAACTTTCAAATTGATAGAACTTGAGAACAAACGAACCTACAGACAATTTTCTCCCAAGTCAAAGAAAAAGTGGAGACATGTGAGGAGAACAACATGGCCACAGTAAGGTCGGTGAAGAGGGAGAGGGAGGAGGTGCTCCGGGCGTCAGAGCTGAGATGTTTCTACAAAACCATGTTGGGGACTATAATACAACAAACCGTTTTCCTGTAATTCATGCAGAGATCCACTCGCAGGCCGTGAGAACAAGTGCTTATGCTGGAGCCAAGTAGATGCTGAAAAGCTGTAATCTAGTAAGAAACTCGAACAGAGAGAGAAGACAGAGAAAGAGGACCCTTGCTTCCAAACTAAAACAGCTCATCCTTAAAAAACTGAGCCCCATGGACTAATGACCCATGCAAAACAGTTGTGGGAAGACAGTTCGGTTGTGGGAAGGACTCACATTGCAGCAGGTCAGGCGAGACTGCTACTTGTGAAAGTTAAAACCACGCTGGAAAAGTTCACAGAGAACTGTCTCCCATGGGAAGGACCCCACAGCACAGCAGAAAAAAAAGAAACTCCTTTCCCTAAGCAAACTGAAGAGAGATTTTTAGAAAGACTGACCAAAACCCCATGTTTTGTTTCCCTGCATTGTCGGTGGGAAAGAGGGAGGGGCTGGGAAGAAAAAAAGGTGTTCTAAAGGTTTAATTTAGTTCTCATTACCCTTCTTTTTTTAAAATTCTGTTAATGATAAATTTTCTTTATACTGTTTAAGTTTTGAACCTGTTTTGCCTCAGAGTGTTTTTCCTCTAATCCTTATCTCAACTCATGAACCCTTCGTTATGATTCTTGTGGGTGCCTGGTGCTTTTAGCCAGTGTCAAACCCCGACATTGACAAAGGGGAAATTCTCAAACCCCATGAGATTCCACATATCTTTATTCCAAGGTTTTTGGCTTACTCTCTTCTGGTTTTCAATATTTTTAACTCTTTCTTCTGCTCTTGAAATACACTAGCTGCTGATCCACCAGGAAAGCATGTCTATACCATGCTGTTGAGAGGCTGTTAGTATCTGGGGTATTCAAATGGATCCTTTCAGCCAGGAAAAAAAAAAGGAAAGCTAACTCTTTTTTTTTTGGTAGGATGTTGACTCTTTGTAGCAAATACAAATATCAAATATGTGAACAATCAAACAAAAGAAGCAGTTTCTTCAACCATAGAAGCATAAAGGTTGGAAAAGACCTCCAAGATCATTTAGTTCCGTCTATTCCTAGGTCTGCACACATGCCCCAAAGACCATTTTTCTCTGTCTTCCCTTAGTCTATATCTCTAAAACAACTCCATTTGCTGGAGAAAACAAGAAAGATGAGATAGGACTGATACGCGGAAAAGACTCTACAACTCAAAAGTTGTAAAGTAGGTATGTTTATTGCAGCGCTGGACACATGATGGGTAGCCCCCAAAAACCATTCCTGCCGAGTGCGGTACTCAGCTTGAAATATATCTGGTTACAAATTGCATATACATCAGGTTACACAATACACCTATACATAGTCATCGTCTGTCTCCGCTTCATATTATAATTAGCTCAGCATCCTATTACGCCTGCGCAGTGCTGCCTGGTGGTCGTGGGCCAGGGTCTCTGGGATGAAGTAAAATCATCCTCTGATGGAGTAAGCAGTCTTCCTCAGATTTGAACTCTTCACCTTGCTTCCTTGTGCAATGCTCTCTGAGGTCCTGGTCCAAATCCAAACCCCAAAGCTGGTTCGGGCCGGTTCCAAGGTCCAAAAGCAGGACCTTTGGTCATGGTTTCTTCCTCTTATCGATGGTCTGGCGTCCTATCCTTATTCTCCCATACATCCTTCCCCTTTGCCTGGCCGGCATAGCAAATGTTCAGCAAGCAATACCTTGTTTAGAAAGCAGCTGCAAAGTTTTACAGTACTAGCAGTACCCACAGCAATTAACCCCTAAAATCTAAGCCCCTTGTATCAGGACCAGTTTGAAAAAATCAAGCAAAAATGCTGAAATGAGCACATGTGGACAGAGTTGAATCATCTTGCTGGTACAGTTTTGCTTGTGGGGAGGAATATCAGAGTTTTCTGACAGCCAAATGCAGAATATACTGCCAGTAGAATGGTATCCTCTCCTGGGAAGAAAGCAGCAGAAACCTTCCTGGCTTGCTGGGTGTCAGGAAAATTAATCCACAAACACCAGAGGCTCATGTCCAAAAAGGACACAGAGGAGTCCTGTTACTTTATTCGAATAAAGGGAGAGGCCATGGGGCATTCCCCTGGGGTCTCTCAAATTTTTGGAGGATGCAACCTCCTATTTATCCTAAGTTCCTAGCCACATTTCCTTCTCTCTTTCCCCGTTGGCTGAGGTACTTGAGAGGTACAGACTTCCCAAAATGCCTAATACCTAAGACCCCCTTCTAATGTATCCCCTCCTTTTTTCTTTTCCTTGTGTCAATCAGTGGAATTCCTATGGAATTTATGGTTCTTTCTATTGTTTCTTTCATCTCTCAGTATCCAGTTTCATTTATCAGCAGACATGCAGTTTGTTTGAAAAGACAAGTCCCTCATCCCTTTCATGGGTGTTTCATTGTTTCAACTGCAATGCTGCATTTTACTGTCCCTAAGACATGAGAGATGTTAATTATTCCTTTCACTGAGCTGAAAAATGGCCATTTATGTAAACAAAGGCTTTTCCTGTGTCTGTCATTGCCTCAGAACTGCTGTTCATTCTCTTAACCTAAGGCTTTCTAACTGGTTGTAGACCACAAATCTCCATCCTTCCAACAGAGGTGCATTTTTCCTTCACATTTTGCAATGTCTGAGGGTAAATCCGAGCCTTAATTAATGCACACTAACCAGCACAAGCAATGGAAAGAGACCATGGATCCTGGCCTGGCCTGGCACGGGACTGGAGGTGACTAATCCCATCAGTAGGGGTGTCAGCACATGCAAAGGATGGTCATAGTATGCAGCCACTGCTCAGCTCCCAACATGGATCACGTGGAAAAGACTCCACGGGATGCATAATATAATGCCAGCATAAGCATTTTCTGTGATGCCCTATTGAACTCATGTCAGGCTGAATCAGGTGAGATAGCTCAGGGATTCAGTAGTGTTGGGGGTTAGGCTTTTTTTTTTTCTTTCTTTCTTTCTCTCAGAGAATTTTCTTCCCATTTGTTGCCCAGGAGATGATGAATGGATGGTATTTAAGAGACAAAAAGACATGGCTGGGTGTCTTGGAATTTCATTGAAATGGTTCTAGGGGGAAGGGGGGAAGCAGTGTGGTTTCAGCAGTCTCTTAGCTGGGGGCAAGGGAGTCTTTGCCCAGCTTGGGGGACAGATGGTTGTGGTTTTGCTGCTGGACTACTGCTGCCCAGAGGACTTGCTGCTACTTCTGAGTTTTCCTTCACTGTTTCTCCTTACTATGGGTGAGCCTCTGCCCACAAGAGCAGCTGTTGTACTGGGACCTTTCAACACCTGATCTTGCTGGGAAAGAGACATTCACTAGCTGCGTGGGTACCACAGGAGAAGCCTGGGCCCCCATCTCCTCCCTCTCTGTGGAGGAAGCACCTCTCAGCTGCTTACGAGAACCCCAGCTGCTGCTGCCATTGCCAGGGAATCACACAGGACACGTGAGAGCCAGGGGAAAACCGAAACACCCCCCACCTTCTCTCTCCTCCCGGGGCCACCGTTGCCCCCTGGGGAGGCTCACAGCTTGCTCCGGCCGCCCTCTGCCTCACCAGGAGCCAACAGCGCCCCCTGCAGCCGTGGGGGAGTCACTGCAGCCATCACCTTGCCAGGGCCAACAGTGCCACCTGCTGGTTGTGATCGTAACTCCACCAAACAGGAAATTGCTTGACAGGCAAGGGTGAAAAAAAGGCTGTTACTGGGTTTTCGGCTTCTTGTTGTTGCTGTTACTGTTGTTTGCTTACATACATATATATATATATTCTAGTAAAGAACTGTTATTCCTTTTCCCATGTCTTTGCCTGAAAGCCCCATAATTTCAAAGTTAAAATAATTTGGAGGGAGGGGGTAATCTTTTCCATTCCAGGAAGGTTCCTGCCTTCCTTGACAGACATCTGTCTTTTAAACCACGACAAGTAGGAAAACACATGGGATGCTCATTGCCAGGGCTAGTGTGAGGGATGCATCCTTTCCAGAGACCACGGGGACAAACCATTCCTTATTTCTGCTTTCAGCATGGGCAGGGAAGATCATATATTCCCCTTTCACTATCCCTTCCTACACTCTTGCCTGACAGAGAGAAGACTTCTATTTTAACATGAAAACTATGTGGCCCTGAGACAGCTGCCACAACCCCCAGGCAAACATCCCTGCTGGGGTGGGCAGTCTCTGTGCCGCATGCTGGTCATGGAAAACATCCTTTTCATGATCCCCACTCTCGTTAAGTTGAAACATGTAACAGGAGTCTCTGTGGGGAAATGCCAATTTATCAGCCTAAGTGAGCTGGAAACTCCTTTTTGTCAGGATCTGTTCACTCTCGAACACAAGCAGCGCAGCCCAAGAAATGAGCAATGAACATGAGATCTCTTTTATATCTGTGTCTTGGTTTAAGACAATTTAAAAGGAGAACACTCTGGAATGAGTTGTCTCCCTTTATAGGTTCAACCAATCCCTTTCCACCAATAAGGAACAAATACAAGTAGATGTAAGTGAAAAAATCACAGTTTACTAACGAACACAACAGCCACAGGCAAAAGATAAGCAGTAAATAACTGCTAGATACTAAACTACTAAATCTCATTAACTCCTCAGGAACAAAGAGAGACCCAAAATGCTGGAAATGCCCTTTCCCGAGATGATGGCCCACCAGAGGGCTTGGAGGACAAAGGGAAGATGATGTCACACCTTCTCTTCGAAAATAGTGTCCCCCCAGATGACCGTGTATCGCCAGGAACAAAGAGACAAGATGGTGACAACCCCTACCAAGAAGGCAGGAGCCTACAGAGCAGTTCTAGAGGCAGATGAAAACTTGCCAGCTCATGTGGGGGTCCACACCACTGCCGCTGCTTGAAGGATACAGATGAGCCTTGCCTGAGATGAGGCAAGGTGCATCAGGATAATGCCTCAGGTTTTAACTTTTATATTTTTCAAATCCTGTACTGCTTAGTGTGTAACTCTGAAGTTTCTTGTAGCCTGTTATTTCTGCTCTCTCATGCTAGGTAGACATAACAAAGCCTCTCCGGGCCTGCTCTTTAAGGACACCCAGACCGTCCTAGGCCCAAATAGTATAGATCAAAAGCCTCTAAGAGGGGGGCAAGCTGAGGGGAAATCACATCATTAAACTGAAGCTTTTATTGGAGAATTAACCCTGATATGCAAATGAACCAAACCTATAAAAGTGTGAAGAACTCGTGACCTGTAGTCCATCTTGGGGTCCATCTTGGCTATAGCCTCTGGCTCCCCAGGGTGTACCTTTGAAGGCCTTTCAAATAAATACCTACCTTTACTCCCTTACTCCTTTCTAGTCTCTGTTTTTAGGTGGCCTCTTAAGGCATCAAGGATGCCTGCCTGCAACAAACACCATGGCACAAAAGAAACATAGGTCACACCTGTAATTTGTGTTTAGAAAGCATCTCTGGTTCCAAGCACTGGGTCCATGGCTGCAGCCTCTCTCCATCACAGCAAAACTGTGACATATTGCATTGATTCAAATATATACCCTCCAAAGAAGACACAGCCTCATGTTGCAGCAGGGGAGGTTTAGATTGGAAATTAGGAAAAATTTCTTCCCTCAAAGAGTTATTCAGCCCTGGCATAGGCTACCCAGGGCAGGGGTGGAGTCACCATCCCTGAAGGGGTTTTAAAAGCCACGTAGATATGGCACTTTGGGGCATGGTTTAAGTGGTAGGCTTGGCAGTACTGAGTTAATGGTTGAACTCAATGATCTAAGAGGGCTTTTCCAACCTAAATGATTCCATGATTCTCAGCCTCCCATGGAAAAGCCATGTACATTTGGAGGAAACTTATGAATCAAAGTATGTCATGAACCAGGGAGAAGATTTCCCAAACCACTTGTTCTCCAATAGAGGGGGAAAAGCCACTTTGAACTTGCAGCAGCCTGGGCTAAAAAGCAAAGGCATTCAAAGGGCAGGGAGGGCTGCCAGGGGACATGACAGGCAGGAGCAATTATATAATCTCCAAATGTCAGAGACCCTCTCTCTGTCCTCCTGCATTAACCTTTTACCTTTAAGCAGCCTCTTCCCAGACACGACCCTTCACAAGAGCACTGGCCGTCTCTAGCAGGTCATTGGCTTTGAGGGGTAGAGCTGTTCACAGCAATCAGCTCTTGCTCAAGAGTCAGGAAGTGCATAGCTGAGGAGGAGAACTGCCAAGAAAACATTTCAATAGTGTTTCCGTTTTGTGGGATTCACAGTTTGCATTTGTTCCCCCTTTCCCCTGTGTGAAAAAAAATGTGTTGCAATGACTCTCAGAGAAAGGGAGTGACATGTGGGTCTCTAGCACCTTCCTGCTGAATTCTTTCTGTGAAAGAGCCTGACCCTTCCTGGTAAGGAGGTTCATGCCAATGGTGCATGTGATAGGAGGGGAACATCTGCACCAAGATGGCCTCCTTGCATGCAAGAACCACCCACAAAGTGTCTTCTCCCATCACCTTTCCCAAGCACTGGCTCCCAAAGTCCATTTGGTGTCATGGCTCCTTGCAAGCATCTATTTGTTATACAAGATTTGTCTCCACTACACATCTTACAAACAAAAACTTCTTACTCCGGTCATAAAAATCAAGTCAAAGCACACTTGCAACATGATGATCTGATAACAGAAGGGTTACAAATGCTCAAAAAGCCAGTGTTTAAACCCAGGCAAAATTCAGGAGTAGTAATAGTAAAATATCCATTACTTGCATGCAGTGGATGAAAGACAGTCAATGCTGTGGTTATCATTTTGCCAGAGCTAAGCCTCTTCAGCTGCATGAAGTGATCATGGCTGCAAACCAAGCAGAGAAGCTGGGGGACAGCAGAGATACCAAGGCATTTCCAACCATATCAGGCATTTCTTTGGACCTGAAATGAATGAAGAAATTCAACAGCTTCCAACTTAGACAAGAATTTTCTCAAAAACAATGTCAAAAGAATTTCCCCCTGACATCTAGTAGCTGCTCAAAACAGAGATAGTGTGGCAGGAGAAAACAAGCTGTGCTATAACCAAGAAGATTAATTGCAAGTGCAATAATATCTAGGCCTTCTGATGAAATATTTTACAGTGTATTGCCCTCAAGAGAGTGGCTCTTTTTACTGATTTATTTTAAGCTCCACATTACACAGATATGTTATATATGTCATCAGAGATGCCTTGGAGTTATTTGCTCCCTGACAGCAAATAATAAACTCTTTCTTAGCTATATATATATATATATATATATATATATATATATATAAAATTTCCAAGGAAACACTTGACATGACTACAAAAATATCAAGGACAATTAAGTCACATGGCACTCATACCCCTGTGGGAATGCACTTGAGCTCTGCTCCAGGACTCAGTATGAGAAACCCTGGTTCAAATCGAGGAACAACAGCCTTAGAGGTAGTAATTATTAAAGGTCTCCTGGTTAAAGATCCTCTGGGGTCTCTCTATTATTTTAATAATGGTTCAAGTCAACGTTACTGCTTCCAGAGGAGCCTGGTACCACAAAGGTGGAAGGGCTCATCTCAAGGGAATGGAGTCAGGACATCTCAGCTGCCCATAATTTTTTTCAGAGGGGAGAAAGGGGGTGTTGGTCACACATCTTTGGGAGTCCGGGTAAAATTGATGTCTCTCTTGTAGCCCAAATTTTTAGTCTCACTGGATGGAGGGATATCATGGACAGAGGTTCCTGGGAGGTGGATGTCAGCATGGGGCTCCTATGGTTAAAACATGGTTAAGAGGATTCAGGCAATTTGGGGAGATTTCCAGCCATCTAATCTGCCAGCCCGGATGGCTTGCTTTGTCCCTGTCCTTGGTTTCTCCTCTGTAATCCACTGTAATTAATAAGGCAGCCTTTTCCCCCTCATTATGGTTGTATCAGCTTTGCTGCATTTCAGCAGCACCTGGCACTTCAGCCACAGAGTCTGGCTGAGCCCCCACCTCTTGTCACACTCAAGAGAGAGGCCACTTGGAACAGGTGAAGTGAGAGAGGTGACCAGATCCTGCTAATTGCACGTTAACAGACCCACAGCATCCACTGGCATCAGAGGAAAGAGGCTATCTTCCGCTGGGCCCCAGAGCTGTGGCACACACCAGAGGGTGTTGGTAGAATGCCCAGCATGGCTCCCCAGCTGATGCTTTCCGTCACTGCTTTGTTACAAACAGAAAATCCATCCCTCTTAACTCCACCGGTATTGGCAGGGTGCTGGTATCAGTGCTCCTGCCACTCTGGGTCCCACCACACCTCTGAAGGTTTCTCTACCCCAGCTCACCATGAACCTGCTCTTCCTCTCCCTTGGAGTCTCCTCATCCCACCCATACAGCAAAACCCCTCTTCAAATACTTTGATAACCATCAAATCACCTTAACGTTAGGGTGTCATTCCATCTGACCCTGACTCCATAGCCAATTTCTCTTGTTGCTGTTACTCTTGGCACGATGGCACAGGAGTCCCACATTAGCCCTTTCTGCCACGGGATTGTGCAGTAGATCTTGGCAGACAATTGACTTTCAGCCAATTGAAGCCTGGTTCTGAACATTCACCTTCTCCATTCAGCCCCTCAGGAGACCCAAACCCCACATGGAGGAAGAAATTAATTTCTAAAAATCCTAGCAAGTAAGAATCACACCAGGAGTTCTGGATGCACCAGACCAGCCTGTGCTATACCATGAAGACCTCAGTTGTTACAGCAGCAGCTTGCATTGAGTTCTCACCTAAATTCGTGCTGGTTGGACTTGTATTTTATCATGAGCAAGTCTGGAGAAAATGGACCAAAGCAAAGTCCTGGTGGCCCAGAGAAACTGTGTGCCCACAAAGGAGGCAACAGCATCTACAGTCATGTGTTTGTCTTCTTATCTGTAAGATCTCTGCAGCTTCTGGGCATGAGTCTGCTGGCTCTCTGTTCACATATAGTAGATGGCCATGGGTGAAGATAAACCTTCTCAGAAAACCATAAAGGTGACCTTGTGACTCTAGGTTTAGACTGTTTCAAAAACATTGAGCACTTGGAGCTTTTCATGCCCCAAAGAGAGTAACACATCTACGTGGGTGTTGCACAGCAGACACCAGGCCCCTTTACCAGCTTTACAAACCTGAAGTGCAGCTTGCACAGACCTCTGATGCCTTTTTTTTTGCCTCTCTCTTTCCAAGCCCTGGGGAGCTGGAACAGACCCCTGTAAAACCACTCTGGTTGGAGAGCTGTTGTCAGGTCATTTTCAAAAGTTACAACACTTTGCAAATTGTTCTTGCTGGAGGTTGTTCAATAACACTGCCATTACTCAAAAAACCCATCCAAGAATATTATGTTAGACATAGGTCAGATCTCTTCACCCACAACAATATTCCATGGGGGAAAAAAAAAGAGAAGAAAATAAATTGTTCAACACAAGCTGGAGATGACAATGAAAAATTTACCCTTAATTATGTATATTTTTATGGAGAAAGGTTATCTATCCATCCATCATCACATACGAGTACAGGAAAGAGCCTGTGACTATTTAGATACAAGTATCTTGCACGTGTAGTTAAAGAGAAAAAATGCTCCTAGAGAGGCTGTCTCTACTTCCCCCCTCCTCTCCCTATAGATGCCCATCACAAACATTGTATAAATATGTTGAAGCTGGTCACCTAACCTATTTTAATCATCTATATTAGGATGTAATGAGTAGGAGTGTCTGTTCTCTCCAGAAACAATAAAGGGAGACTCAAGCAATTAGTCCAGATGCAAAAAACTCCATTTCACCAGTCCAATCCCATTTATACATCTTGTTTTCTCCATCTCTAAAGCAGAGATAATAAACCTGCCTTTGTCTCAAAAGCAGCTGAAGATCCTTGAGGGGAAAGGTAGTCACGATATAGGGATGTTACTAATGAAAAAAACACAATAAGATTAACAACAAGGTCAGTAATGAGTTCATATAGAAAACTTGCAGTGGAATTGCAAAAAGCCAAGGCTGCCCTCAGTTTGGAAAATCAAAGAATCATAGAATGATTTGGGTTGGAAGGGACTTTTAAAGGTCATCTAGTCCAATGCCCTTGCAATGAGCAACTAAATCATGTCTATAGTCTCCCCATAGCTCAAACTGGATTCTTCAAAAAGCATTATTTTTCTTTCAGCAAATTTCAAATGACACATTAAAGAAGAAAGGTGGTTTTTTTTATGAGAGTCACCCACTCAATATTTCACAAAAGTTGTGTGACCACACTCAGTGCAATTACCATATTTTTCAGCATTTTGGCAAGTTGAAGGCAATGAATACCATAAACCATACAAAAATTAGAGTATTTCTCTTTCTGAATTCCATTTTGACAATTTTTTTCCCATTTATGTCCTCCCTTGCACCTCTGCTCACAGTGGAAGAGCAGCAGAGCCATCCCCAGAGTGGTTGTTTCTCCTGGGGCTCTTACACAGAGGACACTGCTTTACCCCATCCTGTCCAGCCCATGGGAAGCAGTTGGTTCTTCAAGTCCACACCAAACCAAGACATCTTGTTCCTGGGCCTGCAGCATAAGCACAAGGCTCTGGAAGGTGGCTGGGACAGAAAAAGCTGGGACCTGAGGCCTTGAACAGCTGGAAAAAGATCCAGCCCTTGGAAAACTACCAGATTTGGCTGCATAGGATGGAAGGTGTAAGAAGGAGCCAGGGTCTGGACATGTCCCCGCATGTGCCTCAACCTCTGGGTTGGAGCCAGGACATCTGAAAATACATGCCTGTAAGTGCATGTGCCCTGGAACAGGGTGAGACCACTTCCTATGCCATTCCCTGAAGGACTCACCAACGAGCAGGGCATAGGCAGCCTCCATGGAACACCGGTGGCTGGGATGTTCCTGAAGATACCATGAGACCCCACAAAACTCATGATAATTGCAATAGACTTATTCTATCATTAGGGCAGGGAAACACCACTGCTTAGACATCTGTCTGTTTTGTGTCCACACTTTGCATCAGTTCCTGCCCACTTTTAGTGTATCAAAGTCTCCGCAAGGGGCTCTGCAAACCTGCAGCCTTGGATCAAGTGAAGTTTTGCCACCTCTCTGGGTCAGGTCAGAATCACACCCCAGGTCTTCAGAGGAGTTTCTAAATTTTCACAAAGTTCCACAACATTAATTTCCTCTCAATCAGTTTTTCCCTCTTCGCTGATTAGTCCTTTCTGCCTTTAATATATTTCCAGGCTCTGCAGCCTCATAAAACTTCATGGGGGAACTTTTCTGCTTGGTTGGTGTGGGCAGGAAATTACTATCATTTTTCACTTCTTCAGCCCGAGAAGGTGTTTACTGAGCTTGTCATCAGAGGGCAGTTGCATGTTGGCCCTTCCAGCACCATCCCCAGAGAGGTGTCAGCGCCAGCAGCCAATGCAGGAAAGAATCCAAGCTCTTTATTTTGACTGGCCTGGAAAGGAAATCTGGGCATTTCAGCAACACAACATCTCCAGACGATCCCTCATCAGCATCTCAGCAGGGCAGTGAAGGCTGGAAAAAAACTTCCTGGCCTCCACCAAAGGTTAGCAGCAACCCAGATGCTTGTGTTTATGGACATAACGCACCCTGCCCCACTACAGCTGACTGAGTGTGAGCACCCACATCCCTGGAATACCTCCATGCTTTGACACCTCTCTGATGTTGCCTCTGAGAAGGACTCCTGAAGACACCTCTGTGTGGGAAGACTTAACAGACAGGAACTTTGTGGCAGAGCACAAATACAAGTGCAGGACTTGCAAATGTCCACCAGGCTTTCTGATTAAGAGCTGGCTGGAAATGAACCCAGCTGTGCCTGGGTGGGCAAGAAGGCCAAGGGCACCTGGCCTGTACCAGCAATAGTGTGGCAGCAGGACCAGGGCAGTAACCTGTTCCAGGCACTGCTGAGGTACTTCCAGTCCTGGGGGCAGTTCTGGGCCTCCTCCAACAAGAAGGACACTGAGGGGCTGGAGTATGTCCAGAGAAAGGGACGGAGATGGGGAAGAGGCTGCAGCACCAGGAGTGGCTGAGGGAGCTGGTGGGGTTCAGGCTGGAGAAAAGGAGGCTCACTCTCCACAACTCCCTGACAGGAGGGTGTAGCCAGGTGGAGGTCAGGTTCTTCTCCCAGGGAACAAGGGACAGAACAAGAGAAAACAGCCTCAAGTTGTGCCAGGAGAGGTTTAGGATGGATATTGGAAAAACTCCTTCCCTGAAAAGGTTGTCCAGCCCTGGCAAAGGCTGCCTGGGGCAGTGGTAGAGTCCCTATCCCTGGATGTGGCACTTGGGGACATAGGTTAATGGTGGGGGTAGTTTGCTGGGGATTAGTTGGACTCGATGATCTCAGAGGGCTTTTACAATCTTAATAATTCTGGGATTCACCATTTAAGAGGAATAATGAAAAGCAAAAGACCAACATGTTTGGTGAAGAACTTCCTCCTCTTCTTGCTAAGTGCATCATTTTGTGGGGCTTGTGGGTGGAAAGACAGGGGTTGGAAGATGCAGTTCTTAGGAAAAGCTGCAGGATGTGTTGAACAGCTGGGAAAAGGTCTGTTCTCCTTGGTACAGTAATTCCTCATGGGACATTCCTTTGTATTTTATTCAGGAAAGCCTTCAAACTTCTACCTGATGAACTGCACCCTTTCTGTGTGGCAGAAAGAATTTGCAATGCTCAGTTATCCACACAAGTTGATGGGGGCACAGCTTTGTCCGTCTTTGCCTGCAGAACTGTGGTCTAAGGTTTAGACCCCATCCCTGGTGTTGCATGGGATCATTCAATCCAAGATGTAAAAACTCACATGTGCCCTGGTTGAACTTGGTCAAGTTCCTGTCAGCCCATTTCTCAGGCCTGCCCAGGGCCGTCTTCTGAGTACCAGCCTTGATCTCCAGTCCATTGGCCACTTCCCTACCTAAGTCTACTGCCCTCCAGAAGCTTTCTGCAAGCAAACTTCATCCAGGTGATCAATGAAGACATTCACTAATGCCAGCATTGATTACTGGGGAATACCACTAGTTACTGGCCAGGTGGACTTTGCACCACTTACCATAACCATCTGGGATGTTTGCACCCGAACTAGTTACTTGTGACTCACATCATTGTGGTGAGAACCAGAATTGCAAAATAATTGAGGTTGGACAGACCTCTGGAGGTTGCGGTCCAACCTCTGGTCACAGTGAGATCACAGCTCTTTCAGATCAGGTTGCTCAACCCTACCTTTATTCTGCAAGTTCAGCTCAGCCTTACTCTGACACAAAATGCTGCAGCTCTCCCTGCTTTAATTCAGAGAGAGCAAACTGTGATCTTCATAGCAAAGTGTGGTAGATCACCCCACACCTCCCAGCCCAGAGCTGTGAAGGCAGGGAAAGACAAACCAGGTGCTCTGTAGCTAAATCTGCTGTTCAGTCAGGTTGCTCCAGTGTTCCTGGGTTGTTCAGTAATGTTATCCTCCTTAATTCCTAAATTCTTCCCATGTGCACATGCACAGCTGTAACAATAAAGAGCAAAGGCTGCAGGTGCTCCATGCATGATTTTAATGGTCTAATGATTTTTGCAGCCTGACAGATTGATATTCCAGGAGATGTGGAGATTTCTGATATTTAAACAAAATAGGAGAACAATCCCAGGGCTGTTCCAGTGCCTGAATTAAAGGGCAGCCTCCAAACACTGAGCCAGGGCTGCAAAAACTCTCATTCATCAAGATACTTGAAAAGGATTTCATAAAGGAACTGAAATATGGAGAACATCTTTCTCCTCACTAATTTACTGATTCATCATTTCCTCAGTCATCTAAATCTTCTTTCACATTTAGACTTCAAGCTCTTTGGGGCAGAGGTTAACTGTTACTCTGTTCATCTATGCTGAAGCCCCCAAAAAACAAACTGGATATAACCTTTCCATTTGAAGAAAGACTTCCTAGAATCACAGAATGATTTGGTGGAAGGGACCTTAGAGCTCATCTTGTTCCAACACTTCTGCTATGGTGTTGGAAGTTAGGATTTTTCCTTCTTTTTTTTTTCTTTCTCTCAGGGAATTTTCTCCCATTTGTTGCCTAAGAGATGACAATGAGGATACTTAAGAGAGACAAAGGAAGTGGCCAAGATGGGGGGAAGGGGTGCAGCTGGCTGTACTCTCTTAGATGGGGAGCTTTCTCTCGGGAAAGGGGAAAGGGAAGGACAGAGATATCGCTCTCTCTTGCTCTGGGGACTGGAGGGGAACAGTCGGGCTGGTGCCACTGCAGGGGAGAATTCACTGCCACCACAGAGTTCAGCCCTTTACTGCTTCTCCTACTGTGGGTGAGCCTTTGCTGGTAAGAGCAGCCATTGTACTGGGACCTTTTCAATACCCGACCTCACCAGGAAGGACCCTCACCATCTGCTTGGGTGCCCCAGGGGAAAACTCGGGATCCCGACCCCCTCCCCCTTCTGGAGGGAGCATCTCTCACTGCTTGTGGCAGCTGCCTGCGGCAGCCCATCTGCCACCGCCCAGCCCCGCTGTTTCCTGCTGCTGCTTCGGGCTTTTTGCTACACTTGAACCCGACACCCCAGGCCCATCCAGACATCCTGTGGTTTCTGGCACAGCTCAGAAGTCTTCGCTACACTTTGTTTTCCACCCCAGGTGTGCCCGCCTCTGCCGTTTTCAGCTTGCTGCTCCGAGGTTTCCTGCTGCAGTCCGTTCAGCTTTCCGAGTGGCACTGAAACTGGCTGCCCCCGGTGAGTTTGCAAAGGGAGCCCCTTCTCTCTCTCTCCTGCCGCCATTACCGTGAGGGAGAGGCGGCTGAGGTCGCGCCACAGCGCCGCCTGCAGGCGCGGGGGAACCATCGCACCTGCCCTGCTCACCAGGAGCCACCAGCGCCCCTGCCGGCTGTGACCGGAACTGCACCGAAGGGGAAAGGGCCCGACAGCCGGGAGAGGCTGGCACTGGGTTCCTGGTTCTGTTTGTTGTTGCTGCCGGTGGTGGTGTTTGTTTGCCTTGTTATGCATATACCTATATATATATATATATAGGTATATATATTCTAGTAAAGTACTGTTACTTCTTTTCCCATTTCTTTGCCTGAAAGCTGTGTAATTTCAAAGTTATAATAATTTGGAGAGAAAGGGGTCACATTTTCCATTCCAAGGGAGGTTCCCGCCGTCCTTGGCAGATACCTGTCTTTCAAACCAAGACACATGGGCAGGGACACCTTCCACTAAATCAGGTTACTCAGAGCCCCATCCAGGAGCACTCCTTCAGACATGTCTGTGTGAGGAAAAGCAGAGGAACCAAAGGATGATGTCTCCTAGGTTAGTTGAGTGGATGTGGCTCAGCTCAGACCTCTCTGTTCAGGAAGTCCCCTCTTCTTGAGGTTCTGACCTCAGAGGGACTCAAGCACCAGGAGGTGCCTGTACAAACATCTGGAAATTTCCAGCAAGTCATTGCAAATCTCCCATGGTTCACCATTGAGAGCCATGCTGCAGACTGTAAATCCCTGATCTAAACCCTATAGACGTTTGGCTTCAAAAAAATCTGAAGCTGATCCTGCTTCCCTGCCTGGTTTGAGGAAAGCAATGTGGCTTCTCTCTTTCCCCATCACCACCAGCAACAAACAGACCAGTTTCTGGGAGGACTTGGATGGTTGTAAGGAATAACACCCAACCATCGTGCAATTAACATAAGAATTAGAACCCACAACCCAACAAAATTACCTCATCTCCTGTAATTTGTGCAGGATGCTTCAGTCTCTGGCTTTCCAGGAATCTTCCAGCTTTCTCACCTATACTTCAGCACTTGCAGGAAGCTTTGATCTGCACAACCCAACAACTGTGAAGACACTGGCATGGGTTGCCCAGAGAAGCTGGGGCTGCCCCATCCCCGGGAGTGTTCCAGGCCAGGTTGGATGGGGCTTGGAGCAACCAGGTCTGGCAGAAGGTAGGAATTGCATGAGCTTTAAGGTCCCTTCCAACCCAAACTCTTCTGCAGTTCTATGATTCTAAGCATTTCCAAGTGTTTCTCCTATCCTTCAGAATAAGAAAACAAAGCCATCACTGATGAAGAAAACTTGAAAACTGTCAGACTTTGTCTCCTGATTTCTACCCATGCATTGCCTGCCTCAGGATTTGGAGGCTAGTTTGGGGGAGCCATCTGAGTTATGAAGTAACAGTGTGATCCTGAAGAAAGAAGGAAAACGAATATTCTAGGAAAAATGCAACCTGTAGGTCTGGCTAAGGATGCAGCTCTGTAGGAATGGCTCCACATGCACTGCTCCTCACAAGTTGTTTCTATTGCTGATAGGGAAAACTAAAGCTTATACAGCAAGACATCCTATTCCAAGATGCACCCAAGAATGGGACCCTATGCTCTCTTCTCTTCCTTGAATCTAACTGGAGCTCAAAACAATCATTTAAACTGCACTTCAAACATCTCTGCTCTTTCCCTTCAGCCTTCATATCCTCACCCCACCTCAGGAGATCACTGCTGGGATATTCATTTCACACAGCTCATGGCAAAAGGTAGATCAGTTGCTCAACATCCCAAACACTGCTAAAGAGAACTCTTGGAGCAAATCCCCACCCCCAAGCCCTAGAGTTTGTCCATGCAGCCACTACCCTGCCAGATGGGTGTTGCAACTCCCATCTTCTCAGGAGAAAAGCTCACAAGGACAGAGGATCACTTTGCATGACTTTGGTGATTTTGGCAGCTAATAATTTGCAGATGTTAAACTATCCTTCGCAAGCACCACTCCTGTCTGTCTTCCCAGCTTGCTCCCACACTGCTGAGAATGGGGGATAAGCTCCACTCCCATGCTCTCCCTCATTTGGGAGCCAGCCCTGAGAGCAGCTCAGCACTCAGGACCCATGATGCTTTATAGACTTCTTGGTACCAACCAGGCCATGCCCTGGGAAAAACTCAGTGCTGGCTCCTCGTTAATCCAGACAGGCACCTTTTTGACTCTTGTGCTGGAATTTCCTGGCAGGCAAGGAGATGGGGGCAGCCAGGAAAGGAAAGTTTCAAAGTATTAACGCCAAAGCATCCTCAGCCTCAAAAAAGTGTCAAAGAAAGAAGCACGTGGTTGACCTGAACTATTTGTAAAATGAGACTCACTGGAAACATGATGGAACTGAACCAAATTCCGGTTTCTAACCCATCCCTCTCCCCACAGCCGGACACACCTGACACACCTGAGCAGTGTGTCATCAGCCAGCATCCTTGGCACTGACTTCCCCAGGATCAGGGTCTAAGCTATTGCTAAGTGCACAAACTGCACCCCTCAGATGAAAAGTAGGTCCTGGATTCCCAAAACTGCCTGGAAGGTGGTCCTCAGAGACATGAAGGTGTTAGTGTATGGTGGACACAAAGAGAAAGCTTGGTTGATCCTGTTCTTCCCTGCAAAGGGCTTCAAGTATTTTGCCAAGGAGCATCATGGGGTGGACACTTACTCTTATGTTTTCACCTCTACAGCCAAAGGGAAGGCAGCCACTGAAAGCAATGTGCTGATTGTGTGGGAGGGATGCTCCCCAGAACCAGAAACCCTGGAAGGTTGGAGCTAACCTCAACAGCTGGATTTCCACCTAGGCTGAGGTGTGCAGGAGAGGGAGGAACCCAGCACTCAGATCATTGCCACCCTTTGGCACACTAGATCCTCCAGTTCAGCTAAACTTCTCCTCAGAGATGAGCAGCAGCTCCTTGGGCAGCACATGCCACCCAGGAGGAACCTTCACAGCCCCACCTCAGATGAGTACAGAGGGTTCTGATCCATCCCTGCTCCAGCAAAAGTGATAGCTGTAACAGCAGCTGGACATCACACCAAGCCATGGGGACCAGCAATCCCATGCTCCTTTCCTGGCAGTGGCAGCCTCTTTCTCTCAGCTGCAGAAGAGAAGAAGGAAGGACACAGAGGCAAGGAGAAGGAACCATTTGGGAATGTATGAGTCCTAGAAATATGAAATTTTAAGAGCTAGATCTATTCTGAGTCACCAGAAACAGTCTGAACCAGCAAGGTCTATGACTTCAGGTTGAGCAGGTTTCTATCCCTTCCTTTAGGGCATTTTCAGAGATCAAACTTTGCAGGACTTTCTCACCTATGGATTCATTCCTTGCAAATCCCCACAGCAGCCTCTGCTCTCCAAATCCTAGGGAAAGTCCACATGTGGCCACCAGGAAAAGGCCCATCCCCTTCTAGATGACCAGCAGCTCCTGGAGGAGTGAGGCTCAGCTCAGCTGCTGGGTTTAGACACTCCTGCCACAAAAACATGAGCCTGTAGGAAAAGCAATTGTGTCATTTGTCACAACAAAAAGCTACCAAAAACAGAAGGCAGGAGCATGCAGCAAGGAATTGTTTCCAGGTCTGGTGGTTAAGAGCTTATGGCTGATACTCCATGCAGGTCCCATGCTGCAGAAGGATTTTACCAGGTTTGTTCTTGTGCTGCTCCTGCAAGTGATAATCCTACTTTTAACACATGTTCTCACAGGAGCCATACAAGATGCTACACTTCCAGTGACTAGCAAATTACTAGGGTTTAAGATGTGTGAAATTTAAAAACCACAGAGAGAGGAAAGAGCAGGAACCTTTTCCCATTTTTTTAATTGAATTCTTCAGGAATTAAGGATACATGTGACTTGGATGAACAAAAACATGGAGCTGGAAAGGAATTCAGGAGCTTGAGTAGACTACCCTCAGTTGCTGAGACAGGATGGGACATCTCTCAGGGTGTCTACAGCCTGGAGTCTGCTGGGCTGGAGAACAGCTTCTGGGGAAAGAACATGGGACAATGAAGACAAACCATGTTGTGGGTGGTGGTGGCAGGAGTGGAGCCAGTAGGACCAGGGAAGTAATTCCTTCTCTCCATTTGGCGCTTGCCAAACAGGGCACTGGGACCAGTTTGGGCTCCCCAGTACCAGGTAAATGGTGAGAGAACACAGTGAAGCCACCAAGCTGGTTGGAACTGGAGCTCAGGGCACACAGGGAGAGGCTCAGGCAAAGACATTACTGTCTGCAGCTCTGGGATGGTGTAGAGAAGAGAGAGGGACAAGCTCTCATGGGAGATGCTCAGTGATAGGAAAAGAGTCAACAACCCAAGTTAGAAGATAAGAAAATCCAATTAGGAAGCCTTTTCCCCATGAAGGTGGTCAAACAGTGGAACAGGGGTCTGGGTTAGGGAATCTCCACCTTTGGAGATACCCAAAACTCTCCTGATAAAAACCCTGGGCAACCTCAGACCAAACCTCAAAGCTAGTCCTTCCAGTCTTGTTTACTCTGATTCTATCATCATATATGTCAGGAATTACTCCCTTTGAGGATGGGGAGGCCTGGCACAGGTTGCCCACAGAAGCTGTGGCTGCCCCATCCCTGGAAGTGTTCTAGGCCAGGTTGGATAGGGCTTGAAACAACCTGGTCTAGTGGAAGGTGTCCCTGCCTATGGCACAGGGGTAGAATGAGATAAACTTTAAGGTCCCTTCCAACCCAAACCATTCTATGATTCCATGTCTTTGTTCTCACACTCTCCAGTAGCAGGGATTACAGTCTCTTTGGATCATCTCCTCTAATATTCCCTACTCCTACAGTTCCGATTTTTTTCCTAAAATACCCCAACTGCACACTTTCTGTGTGGCCATGCATTTCTTCTCATCACATGGTGGTGGATGTGTAGAAACGAGACCTTTCCTGTTCTCTTTCAATCTTGTTAATGTTTTGCAGGAGATGCTCTCTTTTTTTATAGCAGTACCTCTGACTCTGGCATCACCTATGCTGGGGAACCTCTCGGCTCCTCTCCCACCCCTCAACCCCACACAGAGCCACTTCACATTTCCCCTTTGGGACACAGCAATGAATGTTTTACCTCCATCTTATTAGAAAACCAGCTTCAAATTCCAGCTGAGATCCACTGGATGAAGAGAGCTGTATCTGTTTTTATAAGGTATCAGCTCCATAGGGGAGAAAGTGGAAGCAGAAGAGCTGCTGTCCATGTTCCAGATGGGCACAGATCAGTCCCAGGCCAAATTCACACCTCATGATAACAGCTTATTAACCAGCAGGTCAAGGGCTCAAGTAGTAACCCCACTGTGTTGCAACCTTCATTAGACAGGGAAAGACTGGGAGATAATGTCCCACTCCTGGAGGTAATTGGGATATCTCAAGTCGTATCTGCTTGTGGCATTTATAAGGATGATCCCACAGTGATTGGGTAAGATGCTGTGCAGATTTTTCTCATGCTCTTTAGAAAGTGGAAGAAGATGAAACAGTTTATGTTCCAAAAACACACTCAAGAAATGTGCTTAGCCATAGGACTGTGGATTCATCTGCTGCAATTTAATGAGCTCCCCTTGAGAGCAGCACCAAAACCCTTGTTCAGGAGCTATGCAGGGCAGGGGCCTCCGCCTCCAATCCCAGGTAGGAAGGGGTAGGATAGGACAAGGAGGGATAAGGCACCACTGCAGTGGGCTGAAAATACCATTCCACTTCGACTCCAAAAACACTTTAGCATAACTTGCTAACTTGAATTTTATCTGTAAACATTTTCAGCCTGATACCACTGGGAATCCTGATTTTTCCAAGACTTAACAACAGGAAATCCCTGAGCTGGAAGGTTTAGCTGTAATGAACTTATTGTATATTCAAGTGCTGAATGTCAATTTGGATTACAATGTCAAAAATAAGCACTGAGAGAATGCAGCTGGACCCTGGGGTTACCTGTCAGGAACTCCAGAGTGAAACTGGCCAGATATAGACCAGCACAGCCTTGATTTATATTTTTCTCTGTGCAAATATAACAGCTAAGACTGAACAAACTTACTACATCTTGGAGATGAGCCCCCTCATCCTCTCCCCAGCACCTTTCCTACTTTGCACAGGATTTCCTTGGCTGGGGAGGCTTCATTAGAGGCTGCCCAAAGAGTTCTGGAGTGGTCAGATG
Source organism: Lycocorax pyrrhopterus obiensis (assembly GCA_014706295.1). Classification (NCBI taxonomy): domain Eukaryota; kingdom Metazoa; phylum Chordata; class Aves; order Passeriformes; family Paradisaeidae; genus Lycocorax; species Lycocorax pyrrhopterus. The sequence continues at coordinate 102,768,092 of JACSVZ010000001.1, forward strand.
TGTTGGGAGGCTAAATCCCTCTATTAGTATGCATCTAAATCACAGCCACTTGTGCCGTTCTGGGAGCCTAAAGTCCCAGGCACAATCATTATTCCCATCCTCCCAGACACAGGTGAAGACAAGACCCCACTCCTTGTGCTAAAGGCTCACAAGAATTAATCCAGAGCATGGGATGCCACAGGGGCAAGAGGGATAACACACATTCCTTTCCAGGCATGTGGCCACAATGTTGCCCTTGTTCAAGGGCTGCTGACAGCTTGTGCCTGGGATTTCATCCACACCCCTGCATCAGCCTGGATTCAGACAGAAGCAGGGAGGCTGGACTGAAAAGCTGGGGAACTCTATTCATTTCTTATGCTCCATCCTAAGCACTCTGGGGTGAGAGTTTATTCTCTTCTGCCACTCGTTGCTCACTGCACCCACAAAGCAGCACCCATGGGGTATGCAGTGCAGGCAGCACAGGCTCACATCCACGAGGGGTAACACCATCATTCAGGGACAGGAAAAGGTATCCTACCAAGGGAATGCTCAGTGGAAGCTGAAATCCCAGGTACAAGCCACATGCTGGATTTTAAAATAATTTCAATCTAGATGAGAAGAATCCAATGCAAATCATAGGATATCCTGAGCTGGAAAGGGCCCACAAGGATCAAGTCCAACCAAGTGCCTGAGAGCGTTGTCCAAATACACACCATCTCTAAATAAATAGATGTGTTGAAGTTTCTATTCAGTAGGTGCTAATGTTATTATTCTTGATGTTCTCCCTAGTTAATGTCACATTCGCTGAAGTTTCCTCCTAAATGCTTCCCACAGAGACTCTACTACATTTTATAATTAGCTGGATGGAGAAAATACTTGGAGAAAAGGAAGGTGAAGTTTGGTTCCTCCAACTGAAGGTCGTGGAACTGAAGTCTTGAAAAAACTTAAATAAAATAAATATAAATCTTTGTTCATATCTCTACCCCATAGTTCTCTAACCTGTTTATGGTGAGTCTGGGGAAAAGATCAGACCTTTATTTGCTTTGAGAGAGCATTGAACTTCCTCTCCCTTGCACATGCACACATGCAATCATCTGGCAGACCATGCCCATGCACCCCCATGGATTACCAAGGTCAGGAATGGCATTCGCAGGGCACTTGCAGCCTCTTTTCTTCCCTGCAAACACTCAGCCACACGAGGAGCTGGTCATCTCCATCCTTTGTCCACTCCTCCTTCTAGTATCCAATCACTGGGAACACCTCAGGCTGGAAGCATTTGCCCTAGCCAAATAATTAAGAATCACCCTTGGAGACTTCGTGCTCTTCCTCCTCTCCTCTGTTCCAGTGACTGCTTGTGTGATTTGGATTCCAGACCCTCTAATGTGCTCTACTTTCACTAACTACACTAGCACTAAAATTAAAGTGAGGGATATTAAGTCAAACTAAAGCCACACCTGTTTCACAGTGGTTTTGTCAGGGAAGAAGACAGTTCAGAGAATCACTTAGGTCAGAAAAGATCACTAACATGATTGACTTCAACCATTCCCCCAGCACTGCAAAACCCATCACAAAACGTTGTCCCCAAATGCCATATCCACAGAGCTGTTAAATCTCTCCAGGGATGGGGACTCCACCACTGCCCTGGGCAGACTGTTCTGGGGCTGGACAGGCTTGTAGTGAAAATTATGAAAAGTTTTGGGACTCAATTGTTTTGGCAGGTAGGGAAGGGTCAATGGTGTCTGTTTTGCTTGTTTATCTTATGCTGAAAATCACAGCTGAGGCACAGGTTTCAAGATGCTTAGCCAAAGGGGGTGAAAAATATTCTTCTACTCCACTGCTCCCCAGCTTGGCAAACTCTGCTCAAGGCAGCAACACTTTTCATTGAGGCTGGAAGCTTTGCTGCACAGAGCAAGCCCATGCACTCCTGTGCCTGATATCTGTCTAACATGAGGCAGGTATAAAGCTTCCCTCTTTGGCCCTTTAAGTCCCCAGCAAAGCTGACAGCATCTTGGAATTCTCACCCAGGACAAATCCTACCCCAATTTAGCAAGTCTCCTCCATGGACAATAGAGTAGCCAAACAACTGCTTTTTGTTGTCACACTATGCGTTATTGAACAAAGTTATCATTGTAAAAACAATCCTGAGCCAAGCCAGCCAGGGCCCTCCACTTACTTCAGCATGAGAACATTTCCTGCTAGATCAGGGGAAAAGGTTATTAAAGGCACACTTGAAGGCGAAGGTAAAGAGTGCTGCCACAGGTTATGGACCTGCACTTGCCTTATATCAGTGTTCAAAGTCCAAGAAATGTGATCTGTGAAAGGAGGAGTCCACCTGGTAGATGAGGAGTATGAAAGCCAAAGGTGAGATGTTAAAACGAAATTAGGTAGATGGTAAAAATGTGCAGCAGGAATGTGGTTGAATGTGCTTAAACTTACCAGGGAATTAAATGAGAAGATGCTGCAGTTTCAAGAGTTTTTAGCTGCCAAAGTCAATACTCTTGAACAGACATAAAACCACAGAATCATTAACGTTGGAAGAGCTCTCTATGATCAAGTCCAACTGTTCCTCCAAGTATTGCCAAGGCCACCACTAACCCATGTCCCCAAGTGCCACATCTACACATCTGTAAAACCCCTCCAGGAATGGGGACTCCACCACTGCCCTGGGCAGCCTGTGCTGGGACTGGACAACACTTCTGGGAAAAAAAAATTCCCTGATATCCAATTTAAACCTCCTGTGGCACATCTTGAGGCTGTTTTTTCTTGTCCTATCACTTGTTCCCTGGGAGAAGAGACCAACGCCCACAAAGCACAAAGAAAGGTGTGACAGACATCAGTAGGTGGAGAAGCCATACAGAATCCATAGGGCACTTGCCTTTCAAGGCTATCTGAAATATATGTGACCTTATCAACCTCTTTCCAAACCAATTTTTTGTGGTTACAAATGTAACAGAGAAGCAGAAAATAAGGAATGTTTTTAGAGAATTCCAGGTAACTTTCAGCCTGCCAACAGGTATGGGGGATTATAAGAGAGAATTGGGCTGTGAGTTGTAAAACCTGCCTGCAGAGGCACATGGCAGCAAAAAGGAGCACATGGCGGCACACAGAGGCTTGTCTCCACTGGACCCTGGGGGGAGGAGGTGTCACACGGCAGAGCCCTACAGAGAGAAGCCTGCTGGGAGCTGATGGACGAGTGAACAGCGAGTGATCACCCCATAGAAGGACATTGAGAAAGTGTGTTGCTGATGTAGCAACACGGGATAGGTCATGCCATACAAGGAAATACTGTGCCTCGGAAAAGTGTATAAAACCAGCTCATTTCTTTGAATAAACTATTCAGATTCCCTGCCGGTCTGGGTCTGTGATTCAATCGCCAACAAACAGGGGTTTAAAGAAGGTGTTCGCAGACTGCAGGAAACCGCCATACAATTGCTTTCATCCTTCTCTTGCACAGGAACTGAAGGTGTCCTGCCTGAGCACACAACACAACCTGTGCTGGAAGAGGAACAGCCCGTCAGCAAGGAAGAATAGTGTTTCTGCTCTTCAGGTCATGTATCTTGCAGCCAGCACAGTCCTGTGTTTCTGATCACCAGGAGAAGAGCATTTGTGCACTGCCCCAACTGCCCTTGCAGCCAGCGTGGCTTTACCTTTATTTGCCTCCAGAAAGGTGCTTTCTAATTCCATCACAGTGGCTGAAACATCCATCTCACCACACACGCTCCTCTGACACAATGCCTATCCCATGGCAGTCACAGCCAGGTCACAAGGAGGAACTCAAAGCTCCTCTGTTAAGCTCAGCTTTACCATTCACCACTAGAACCTCATCTGTAGTGACCAGTGAAAAGAAAAAACAGTGTTGGCACCAGCATTTTGGTTTTGAGGTGAAGGAACAGGAATCTGACGCTGTGCAGGTGTTGCAATACAGTAGGGAATATCTCTGCCTTCTGCCAAGGACTGAGGACTTCTGCCCAGAGAAGCTGTGGATACTTCATCACTCAAGTGTTCAGGGCCAGACTGGACAGGGCTTGAAGCAACCTGGTCTAGTGGAAGGTGTCCCTGCCCATGGCTGGGGGTAGAACTGGATGGTCTTTAAAGTCCCATCCAATCTAAACCATACTGTGATTCCAGTGTGCTTCTGGAGCAGAGTACAACCAGCAATTCCCACGGCAGAAGCTCCGACTCATCCAGGAGCAGAGATCTTTTAACACCAGGCATTTCTGATTTCAGATCTCTCGAGGTCAGGTATCAAGCTGTAGCCAGAAGCACAGTGGCTCATGTACAGGAACCCTCAGCATCTTCCAGGTGAGGCATCAAGACACAGGAGAACTTCCTAGAAAGCAATGTAGACACTAGTGAACTTGGTTTATTGACACGCTTTTCAGCATTAGTTTCAACATCTGTGAAAGAAAGGAGAAAGTCTGTGAGATTACCCCAAAGCTGAGATGTTATCAAAACCTCCAGCAGATGCCCCATCTCACCTAAAGGAATTGTTCTCTCTCAGTCCCGCAAAGGGCACAACTGAACCTGTAGAAAACAGACCAACAGAAGGGTCCTCTGTCTTTCTGCTGTGCACTCGTCTATCCAATTAAACCACTGAGGATGTATTGGGTTGCAGTGAAATTTCACCATCATTGCAAATTTGCAGGGAGAAGATTAATACAGGAAAATTATTTCCAAACCCAGGACCCACATTCTGAGCAGAGCTACCCAGGTCAGATGAAACTACAGAAGACAACCCCAAACTCTGTCAAGAATTTCAGACCAACAACTGAAACCAGACTCCTGAAAGAAAAACCAGAAAAGCAAGGGCTGAAAAATAGAGACAGATGGTTTTCTGCAGCAGAGCTCCACCAAGGAAGGACAAGGAAGTCTGTGAACATCCTCCTTTGGAAACACCCTATAAGGAAAAGGAGATTTTTTTCCCAAAAAAATGCCTTGCTTGTAGCATGTGCAGATCTCAGATGAAAATAGATGCACTTAGCATTGGCAGTATTGGCAGCAATCAACTGGCCAGCTAGATAGTGCCTTCCTGAAAGGGGAAGTCCAAAGAGACTCACAAGCAGAACAGTCACCAAGAGATAGTGCGGGGATTCAGATCTGGGTAGGAATAGGGAAACCAATAATCCATCGTGATATCTTCATCTTGCCACCTTTTATATGAAGCATGAAGAGAGAAACATCTCCCCAAGAGCAGGAGTTCCTCTGCCTGCCCCGTCCACAAGGTGCAATCCCCACACCCACGTGCCTGGCAGAAGCTCAATGGTTGGGCTGGCAGGTTTTCTACCTGTACCAATGCTGCATGTTCAAGGTTTACAGCTTTTTGTGCAGCTTAATTGACTGAACTACCTTATTGCTGTATTTTAAAAATAAACACATTTTGTATGAAATTTTGAGGCAGCAGGAGTGTTCTATGTACATCTGTTTATATAAGCATCAGTATTCTATGGCAGTTCAGGAGTTGCCAATCAGTTCTCATCCATGGTTTCAGTTAACACCTGAGACGAGACCATACAACCTGATTTGCAAACTTCTTTTTAATAGAGACATGAAAAACACACTACGTAATGCAGCTGGCCAGATGGACTCAGGAAGTCCAGGCTCAGCTCACAGTCAAGCACCATCACCAAAAGATGATGTGAGGGCTGGAGCAGCTCTGCCTTACAAAAAAACCCAAGAGAAATAGTATTCTTCAGCCTGTTGAAGGCTCCAGGGTGACCTTAGAGCCCCTGCCAGTGCCTAAAGGGGCTCCAAAAGAGCTGGAGAGGGACTTTGAACAAAGGCCTCGAATGACAGGACCAGGGGGAATGGCTTCTCACTGCCAGAGGTTAGGGTTACATGGAATATTGGGAAAAAAATGCTTCCCTGTGAGGGTGGTGGGGCCCTGGCACAGGTTGCCCAGAAAAGCTGGGGCTGCCTCACCCCTGGAAGTGTTCAAGACCAGGCTGGATGGGGCTCTGAGCAACCAGGTCTAGTGGAAGGTGTTCCTGCCCATGGCAGGAGATGGAACTGGATGATGTTGAAGGTCCCTTAGAAGCCTATTCTATGATTCTATTAAAAGTAACCTAGTAAAGAGAGATTGAAGAGTCCTGCAGATTAAATGCTGAGCCAGTCAATGCAATACATTCACCACTAAATTAAATTAAGCAGCAGCAGAGCTGACATCTCACAGTTATTTAGGGCAAAAAAGCTTTCATACTATTTAATGAAAAATTGTAAACCAATGTTGCATTTTACCATATACAAAATAAAGTGTTATTAAAATAACCAGCAATTAAAAGTTTTGATTAGATAATTGTTTTTCCCCTGGAAAATATTTTTCCACCTGGGATTAAGAACAGCTTGCCTGTAGACTGGACACTCTGGCTGCCCAGAGATACCAGCTAAACCAGGTAATTTCAGAGCAGACAGAGCACATGCAAACACTTCCACCTGAACAAGGTCAAAATCCAGAAAGCAAGGAGACATACCCTCTCTGGCCATTTGAAAGGTGACAGAATGAGGCACGGAAGGGTCCAAAGTTTATCTAGATTAAGTCCACTATTCCAGCAGCACCTCCATCTTATTCTTTCCATTCCTTATTCTTCACTTTCATGCAACTGTATTTCAGTAAATTTCTCTCCTGTATCTTCCCACTTCAGCTTCTGGACTATAGAGATGATGCCTTGGGTTTTTACTCTCTGCTGATAGACAGACTGGGTGGGAGAAAAAAAAAACCAACCCAAAAAAAGTCCTGATGATGCCTGGAGAGTCCCTGTAGCTCGTCACACTTCACTGCTTCCCACCAGAGACTCTCGAGTCATGGACAGACTCCTGCCAAGACTCGTGCAGCAGACTCTTGTTCAAGGTGCACATCAGCATTTTGGGCAGACATATGTTGATTATTAGCTGGGATCACAGGTGCTGGACGAGTAGCAATGCTTCCCTGATGAAGGAACACAGTATTTCCACTATCCATAAATGTCTACAAATCCAGCTTAATCCCAGCCCCAACATAGCCTGGAGCTATTTTTCTAGCTGCATGCCATCTTTTTGGGAGAAGCATGAAAAAGAACTGCAGTACCAGCTCTTTTGAAACAGGATTTGGAGCCAGCAAGGCAGTCAGTTCTTCAGGCAAATCCTCTTGCCCAACCACTCACATTTGGAGCACTACTGATTTGATGAACAATAAGCCAAGGAGTTTTGGGGCTGGGAAAGGCACTGTGGCTTAAACCAGGCTCATAAAGAAAACAAACACAAAGGAGCCATTAAAGAAGACACAAGTTAAGAGATACGAATCAGTTTTATTTTATAAAGAGAGATGAGCTTTCCTGCAATTGCCAACATAGCTTTAATGTGTCATTTACTATGGGATATTCTGGTCTCGCTTATTTTAAATACCTGGTCAAGCAAGGATAAGCCAGTGCTGTTGTGCTTGCTATAAAAATATAGTGGGATCTGATCTTCCAAAACTAATATGCTCAAAAATCTTAAGGATTTCTAATGAGGGGGAAAGATTGTAATGAAATGCTTTCTCCATTTGAAGACAGTTGCACACATTTAAGCATCACAGTTGTGCAGGAACTGAAAGGCTCTTGAAAATTGAAAGCACACTGTGATTCATCATCTCACCCTCAAACCCACTGTTTGTTTTTCTTTCACGACACTATTTCCAAAGTAATTTACAGGGGATAAAAAACTAAACACCAAAAGGAGAAAGCTATGACATGGCTGCAGTCTGTACAACCCCCGTCCTCACAGCCACAAGGAGCTGGTCAATGCTTCATCAGCCCTGTGATGCTGTCCCACCTCACACCACCTGCTACATGGAAAGTGGTAGAAGTGGAAGAGAAACACGGGGCTAATTTAAGGCTAACTAAAGATACATCCATAGGAAGCCCTTCTGAGCAGCTTTGTGCAATAGATGCAAAAATCAACCATGGTGTTTGACACATTAACAATTACAAGGCTTAAACAGGAACAGCAATACAGCACTGGGGAGGAGAACTAGACTTCATTTGGTTTGTACAACCTGAGAAATAAACAACTAATGAAAAAAAGAAGTCCCACTGATGCTGTACAAACGTAATTTCACATGTTGCTTAATTGCGCTGAGATGCTCCATGTTCACCTATGAAACACAGTGACTTCACAACTACTCTTTGGGTTGCTTTGAAAAGTCACCATCACACACAAGCTAATGCCTTTCGGTTATACAGGAACATGAATGTGCGTGCAAACAGGTCTGTGCTGCCTCGAGCTTATCAGATCCCATCCCACAGGGTGCAAAACTGACCTAGTTACTAAATTTCACCTGAAATTATACTGGTATCAGAAGATGGTACAGGGCCCAGGACAGAATATCTTAATGCTCATCACTACTAAGTGCTGTGCTTTCAGGTGTTTATTTCTCCCTCTCTATGCCAGAGCACAGCAAGAGCTTCCTACCTATTCCTTCCCAAAGATGTTGGCTTAAGCTGCTGCAGCACTTCCTTTGGGGAAGTTTTCATGAGGTTGGAACAGAGGAGCTAATTCTGGGAAGAAGATACTCATGGATGTGTCCAACTTTGCACCTGAAATCATATTCAGTGTTTCAAAATCAAGGTCTCCGAGTGCTCCCATCTACCACATCATCCTGGGACAGACCAAAGCCAACAAATTGCTGCAGAGAGGCTCGATCCAACCACTCAAATACAGACACAACCATTAAAAGCTAACAGAAGAAATGTGAATATAGTTTTAATACAATCATTAAGGCATTACCTGGAAAAATGCATATTCTAGAACAATGCTATTATGTATAATGGTTCTTACAAACACATCTTGTTTTGACAACAGAAAGCTGAAGTTATACATATCCACATTTTTAAAAGGTTCATTTCAGCTAGCCTGACAGTGAAGTTAGGAAAAGACTAGGCTGTGGGTTCAAAAGAAAATAAACGAAAAATAAACAAGGGAGAGGAAAAAAAAGCCAGGCATGACGAAGTATTTTTATTCTGCTATATATTTTTATATTTCAGAGCTCACAACTGAGCCCAGATTCTTGGGTATACAATATAGAAAGCAAGAGCAATGAAATCCAAACTGAAACACATACCAGGAATCACAAAGCAGGCTGCAAATTGCTTTCCCATTAGTGCAGCTGAAGACACCTGGCAGCGGTAATCTACCCAACAGCAAACTGCACCTCCAGCAAACCACTGGAAATTTCTTCCCACAAAGTATAGATGGTTTTAAAAAAAATATTAATTCAGATGAATAATGTTAAGTGCCTCCTTTTTACAGAGGGTGGAGCAATTCCACACATTCACCTAATTCCAAAGTGCTTCATTCCCAGTCTGGGTTTTTTGGAAGATGTCTGAAGCGTCTCAGGACACGCTGTCCCCACCGCACACCTTGGACGGCAGCAGCTGAACCCCACGTTAGTACTGGGTTCATTAAGTCTCTACTAACGAGATCTGTGCCCAACCTAAGTGAGGAATAGTCAGGCTGAGATTATTATACAGAACCTTAGAGGTGATTTACTCCTCAAGGTTTCCACTGGTAGGAAGAGCAAGTATGGAGGAAAGGAGGAGTGGAAAAACCCCCAAATGTAATTTCTGATTAACTGGGTGCAAGGAAACTGCAGATATCACACAGGTGCTCATTCTCTGGCAAGTTCACACCACCAACTGAAGCCTCTTCAGTGCAAACGAGAACTTCAAAGGCTACAGAGCACAGCCAAAACAACAAAAAAAGTTGTCCAATTGTAACAAATTCATGGTATTTCTCTAATACTGACTACATTGCTCAAGCAAACACAGGAGTACACAGGAGAATGTAAAGACATCTTATCATAAGAGTATTTTAAATTTAAGGTTTTTTCTTCTGAAAAGAGTAAAATAAATTTAACTCTAAATAATAATTAAGAACTTAACAAATATTCATAGAAGGGGCTGATCAGCACTAGAAGTTGTTTTCAGGAAAGCCTTTATAAACTGATTCCAATGTCAAAGGAAAAAAACCCACAAAACATCCAACAGATTATAAATACCAGACATAAAAGGACTTGAAGCAAATGAAAATTTACCTAGGCTGTGAATACACCATAATCCTGTGTTACTGTGCTCAAGTCCATTTGTCTAACACCATAGGAACAGCTTTAGCTTTTTTATTTTTATAATATAAAGAACAAGTGCAATTTTATTTCTATTCCAGATCACTGATTTCACCTCAATGTCTGCTATCAAATCCCTGTCCAAGCTCACTTGTCCGAACTTTTACGAGGTCTGCGGAAGCTGGACATGTTCTCATTCAGTGCATAGATCCTTCGAGAGAACTCCTCAAACTCCCCTAGGACTTGTTCATCACACTCCACCGCTACAGCATGCTCCACCGGGATGGAGTTAAAGTCTTCCAGCTGATCTCCTGCACTGAACCCCGTTGCTTCCATACCCATGATCTCCTCTGCCTGCTCCACAGTGCAGCAAAGGACAGGGTTGAGTGCAGGCTGAAACTCACAGGGCTGCTCATTGCTCATGGTGCCAGAGCACTCGCCAGGCAGAAACGCCCCATTTATTGCACTAGAACGTTGTAGGAAAGATTCCTGCCCGTCTTGGGTATTGTTTAGACTCCCATTTTCTCCATTTAAACTACTGCACAAGTCCTGGCCTTTCTTGGTATTTCTTTTGGAGGAATCCATAGAGGTGTCCAAGGAAGAACATATGGGTCCAGGTTTTTTATCCAGCTCTCCAACAAGGGCTGTGACAGCAACAGGCTGTGTTAAAGCAGAGTCGTAACTAGGAGGAGGAGTTTTGTACTGTAGTCTCTCGTTTCCTGTGCTGGCTCGTTTTCGGAGTCCTTTATCTGGAGAAGGAAGCCCACTGGAAAAGCCAATATCCAATCTACCGAAGCTAGAGCTCTGTCTCTTTGGAACGGGAATTGCACTGGATGTATGGTGTCGATCACTGTAACAGAAGGAGAGAAGAGATCACACCCATCAGGCACGCTCATGAGCAATACAGATGTTTAATCAAAGGCTGAAGCAATTATTTTATCACAACTCCAGGCTCCATTTGGCCAACAACTTGTATCCTAACGTGCTAAAACCCCAAATGTGTTTAGTGCCATATGAACCACAGAAGACACCCCAGAGGACACCTGTACTGAAAACCAGTAAGGTTGTGTAGGAACACTTACACAGCTCTATGGTTTGGTGAGTCAATCACCCAAGAAACCATCACATTATGCTAATTCATACTGTTTAACACCATTTTATAGGACCAAGCTGCACTTTATGAAATATTATTGTTGACCATATATTTATGTATTTATGGCCTGTACTGGGTCATCATAAACTCTTCAAAAGTGAGTAATAATGGCTGAATCCTCTACGAGTAAAGAATCCAACAGTGGACTTCCCTGACAGCTGCACAAAGGAGAAAAACCACATCAACTTCACTATTTGCAGAGGCTTATTCTTGCCAGATCTTCTGCTTTTCTGTGCCAGTCATTCCAAAACTTTTTGGACAAATGTCAACCTCTGTTTCTTGAGGAACATGAACTAATCAAGCCTAATTTACAAGTCTGACTTTACTGTTTAATACAGTTCCACAAGCCACTTTCACTGTCTCAAGCTCTATAATTTGGAAAATCCACTTTACGTCATCTTGGGTGTGTTACGAGAATTTTCCTTCATCAGCTCAATACTTATCCAAATATAATCACCACCCTATATGGAAACAGTATGCTGTACATTAACATAAGCAGCTGGTTCATTTTCCTTCCAAACTAAAGAAAAAATTTTAAAGAAAAAAAGTTTAAAAACAGCTATTATTGATCTGCTGAATATACAGCTCTAAGATTCAACCACTGTCAGTATGAAACTCCTTCATGAACTCCATTTAAAAGAAACTCCTTCTGCTCAAGGCCTGATACATTTTGGAATCTGTCCGGCAGGGGAAAATCTTGAAACAGCAGTTACGAGTAGTCCCTAGCGCAGATCCTTTTCCACATTACTTTTCTTGTTTTGCTCCCCTTTGTAAATAGAATAAAGTAGATTGCAACAAGTCTCTCTGTGAAGAATAAGCGTCCCCATGGGAGGGCAGCAAATAGTACTACTGCTGTTGAATTTCCTTTCCCGTATTACCTCCTCCCAGGCTGCCCCTAAATGCCTCTTTAGGGCTTCTGTCTCTTCCACAAAACCCTCAAATCACCTTAAGGAGAAGCTGTTTTTCAGAATACACATTTGCAGACAGTGAACTAGAGAGGTAAGGGCCACACATGAAGGCACCAGCAAAGCCACCAACCTTCTTCTTAGATTTCAACAGCTGTTTCAGACCTTTTGAATGCAAACTCCACAAAGCCTTAACAGGTTTGTCTTTCAACCAATCCCTACCACATCAACCACTTAAATTCAGAATGAAGTAATATGACAAACACAAGAATCTGTGGCAGGACACTTGTGAACTTCACTCAGGCAATTTGCACTGCAGATATATTAGGAATGGTCTGTTTTGCCCTCCCTTCCCTCAGTTTAGTGCTTTCTGCCTTCATTCAGAAAATAAATGAATACTCTGTATTACTTATTTGATGAGATTCTGTTTATCTTATAGTTAAATGACAAGTTCTAGGAATTTACCAAAGATGAGCAAATATTCACAAAGACAGATTTTCTAGACACTTCACTGGACACATCATCCCATTTTTATGTGAACTAGTTGCTCAGGACAAGTGATAGCTAAGTACTACAGATCACTACTCAAATTATAGGACATTTTGCAAAGAAGCAGCTGGTGCTTTTCAGTGCAAGAGATCTAAGGTTTTGCTGCCTTTCCCATTCTAGATAGACTCATGTTGCAGAGCTGAGTATCTCTCTCCTATTTGGGCAGGACAGTGTATAACAAGGTGATTTGCATGTCTTACCAAAGAGATGTGGCAAGATGCATGTACCACCTTGAGCCACAGAAAGAAGGACAAGCAGTGGCTCTGTGCAACAGAACTGGACTTCCTTCTCCCCTTTTTACAAAACTGGGCCCAAAGCACAAGCTGGGACTACTCTTTCTGCTAAGAGCAGCCTAAGCCTGATTCAAGCCTGGAGGAAAGGAACCTCAAGGCAAGAGAGCTTTGAGCATTTTGCAGCTCTAGAATGAGCTGTATATAATTTGTTTTTAAGTCTGGACCTGTCTGACAAATCAGATGCCCATTAGCATTTAAAACAGTGAGTGAGTATGCAAGATGGGGTGGACACCATTCCCACAGGAGCTTCTTTTCAAACTCAAGGGCCACTTATTGTAGATGTGTGGATGTGGCACTTAGGGACATAGGTCAGTGGTGGCCTTGGCCTGGGGGAATGGTTGGTCTCAATGATCTTAGAGACCTTGTCCAACCTTAACGATTCTATGATTGCCATCCTTTTCCAAAAGAAATGGGCCATTCCCAAAAACTGTCAGTGCTACACCCCCTGCAACAGTAATGAAAAAAATAATTCCACTTGGTTTCTATCAAGATGTCAGGAAATGGAAACATATTCCTGCTGAATTGGAACCAAGGGGGGCTGCAATACAGAGAAACAATCCCCACATTTGAAATAATAATTGAAAAAAAAATTTTGAAAAAATAAAAGAACACCCACCAACCAAACCAACCAACCAACAAAAATCAGCAAAAACCCCCAACACTAGGTATAATACAAGATTTACTGGAAGGATAACTTTTTTTCCTCATGTGCAATGGATTCCAGATGCAGAGATGTATCATGTTAGTTGTTCTGCCAACAGTTTGCATTCAGGTTCACCAAGAGACTTCCACAGCAACAGCAAGCAACAGTCTCTATAGCAGCTACAGAAGTTATGGTACAGGACACTTGTATCCCTTGCAAAGTAAAAGAAGAATTTGACGTCAAAGCATCAAATCTGTAACACCCTGTATAGCAGTGAGGGCTTCCCATCTCCCCTTCCAGGCAGAATGACTAGAAGGTTTATACAAAATTCTGCCAGTTCTCTGGATTTTATTCAATCATCCACAGGTTAAAATAGGTATTTAAGAGACTAAAATCTAATTCAGGAAGAATTTCAAGCTGTACCTTGTGGATTTAAGTACAGATGTGTGTTTGTCAAAATAGTGATAAGACTATCTACTCTTTACACAATATTTGAGTGATAAAACTTTTGCCTGGAACATAAGCAGTCAGAATTGGGCCCAGACAAGTTACAAACACAGTGGCCTAAACAGCAGCCTATAGATGGGTATGGAGTAGACCCTCCTGTTGAATACATCACTTCGCAGCACAAGATGCAAGACCTCACAAGAATAAGTGCCATCTCAGATGAGGAGGACATGGAGGGAAAGAAGAGCAGAAAGCAGGCCTAGGTTTAATCCCAGCTCCTGAAGTTGCAGAGGCACACTGTTTTGCAAAAGCCAGGTAATTCTAGGAGAAAATAAACCCAAGGCAGTCTCTTTGCCATCTTGAGTGAGTAATACCTCTTACCTGTTGTACTGTGTCTCAAACTTGCTCAAATTAATTTATCTTAGATTGGACTCTTCAAAGGACAGAGACTTCAGTATGGCATAGGACTGCCTACTTGCCAAACCCCAAGTTACCTGCAGAATAGCTGAGGTCACTTGGCTTGTTTAGCCTGGAGGAGGTTGAGGATCTCCCCACGGCATGCAGCTTCCACCCAGGGGGCAGCGGAGCAGAAGCTCCGATCTCTGCTCTCTATCACCAGGAAGAAGACCCGAGGGAATGGCTGGAATGGTGTCAGGGGAGATGTAGGTTGTTTATCAGGAAAAGGTTCTTCCCCCAGAGCGTGGTTGGGCACTGACCAGGCTCCCAAGGGCAGTGGTCACAGCCCCAAGGCTGCCACAGCTCAAGGAGTGTTCAGACAACACTCTCAGGCACAGGGTGGAATTGTTGGGGTGTCCTGTGAGGGCCAGGAGTTGGACTTGATGATCCCTGTGTGTCTCTTCAACTCAGGACATTCTGTGATTCTTCAGCAAGTGTTGATCAGCTCAATTTAGGCACAGCAGCAACTCTTCTATGAAGCAGAAGAAATTTAAGTGTCCAAGTAAACCAACATGAAAACTGAGGTGTCTAATTAGCACAAGAAAAACAGCTTTAAAAATTGTTGCAGTGGGCGTGTAAGTTTGAATTCCTCCTCAAAAGAAATATTCCTAAATTCCTTTGTAAAACTAGACCTTACAGGAAAATGGGAGAGAAATTAATTCGTTTGCAGGACCAGAAGACTTATTTAAAAGGTTGTTACGACAAGGCTACGCAAGCTAACATGTTAGGTATGCCTGAACAATACCTCTTTAGTCCAGAAGCCAAAAATATCTTCCCTTCCTTACTAAATTGAACTGGCAGAATGATCTTTCCAAGTGATCTAAATGTAGCAGCAGTAAGTTGTTAAGTCTCTCTCATCTACAAAATAACTTCTCAGTTAGCAGAGTACATGAGGGCTGCCCCACAGGGCAGTAAAGCAGGAATTATCCCCATTTATTGTGCAAGTATTCAAACTAATGTATTAGAATAAAAAGCACTTGCAGCCAGGTTCCTTGAATGACATACAGTGAAACAGACCTTAAGACTTTAAAACCAGGTTTCAAGCTGCTGGAGAAATAGCGGGGCAGAGTTCAGAAACTGTCCATTGTTACCATTAAATATGAATAGGATGGGTTGAGCTTCCATCAGGAATAAATACAGGAGTAACAGCTCAAATCTGAGAACGGAGGAATTAAGTTAATAGTATGGTTATTCTGCTTATCAAATATTACCTAAGACATCTAGATAGAAGAAAATATGTATGAAGGACTTTGGAGATCAGCCATTCAAGAGTTAATTGCCTAGGCTCCTTCCACGGTCACTGGAGAAGGAAAATGAGAGAAGGGTGGCAATTCCCTATTGAGAACCAGTTATGATCAGTGGGAAAGTCATCTTCCCTGGATGCCTCTTCTTGATCACAGGGGGCAACCTAGGCAACAAGCTCAGGCTGAGTGTCAAGTGTCTACAAGGCAAACATGAGAAGATAAATAGCTCTCCATAGACTTTTAATTAGAGCAATGGTCATAGTCTTTCAGGCAAGTAAAACAAACCCATAATGGCTCTGGGTATAATGGGTTAAACTGTTACATCTTTTCCTGTGCCATCACCTCCCTCCAGGTGAGAATGGAAGTCATATTGAGGCTTTAGTTCAAAAGTAACATTTAGAGAGGCACAGAGCTCAGAAATACAAGGTTGCAATTAATCCCTACGAAAACAAGGAGCTGATGGAGGGTGTCTGTTCCATTTGTGTTTTCCTTGAGGCTGTACTGTTACAAGAATTCACAGCATTCACATCAAGGCAAAGTCCAGAGAAAGAATCCCAGAATAGAATCCCAAAAGGGTCTGGGTTGAAAGCAACTTTCAAAACCATCTAGTTACAATCCCCCTGCCATGGGCAGGGACACCTTCCACTAGACCAGGTTGCTCCAAAGCCCCATCCAACCTGGCCTTGAACACTTCCAGGGATGGGACAGCCACAGCTTCTCTGGGCAGCCTGTGCCAGGGCGTTCCCACCCTCATAGGGAAGTACTGCTTCCTAATTTCTAATCTAAACCCACCTGCTGTCAGTTTAAAGACATTGCCCCTTGTCCTTTGAGCTTCACAGCTCATGAAATTAAAAAAAAATATTAAAGTATATAAAAAAGAAAGCAATGTTAGAAAACTATCATCCAGTTACTCAGAAACTTAAAAGACTGTCAGGTATTATCCCCAGTGGGAAGAATTTGGCTTGCAGGAGCACAGGCCTTTACTCTAAGGCACAGCCTTGAGCTGAATTACTTGGGTTGGGCTGATTCAGCTTCCAGCAACAATCCCTTGGTTGGTCTCCTGAGACAGCAAACAGGTGTGGACGCCTGTCCAAAAAGAATGGCCTGTGACTTGTGGAGTATAAAAACTGATTTGATTAACTGTCATCAGGTCCTAATGACTTTTAGTCATCAGGTTGGATGACACTAGAACTGGTCACGCATACGGGTATGAAGAGTTCCTGTCAGAAAGCAGGATTTTTAAATTAAAAAAAAAAAAAAAAGAGAAGCCTCAGGTTTATTGGACATTATAGATAAGAGAACGACATCATCACCAATTTCAGTATTTCAATTGCATCCAAATCTCAAAAGCCAATTCTAACAGTCTGACTTCAGCTCTAAATTTTTCTGGCAGCAAAATGACAAAGTAGCTATTTTCTCCCAAAATATTAATTTTCACTAGTTAATAAATAGTCAGTTTGAGCATTCTTAGCCCTAAGGCAGAAGACAGACTCCCCACTGTAAACAGAGGAGATAAAGTGACTGAAGTAAGACAGAAACATTTCTGAAATTATTTTCTTAGTGAACACATTCTGGTTGCAGTTTTGATAAAAAGTTTCTTCGGTCAGATTCACCTGTGATTATTTAATCTGTCTGCAAGTGGCTCAGAGAAACTGTAAAGCAATACGAGGGACAAAATACAATTCACAGGCTCAAATATGTATCTTTTCCTCCCCACAAAATGTTTCCTCTGAGGAACATTACTGGAACACAGCTGGACAAAATACTAAACTTTGATTGCCTGGCCAAAAGCCAAAATCCACAGCTACAGCTCTTTGCTATGAGAATGCTTAAAAAAACCGCAAAAACTTAAACACCATTTGATCTTTTTTTGTTGCAAACTATGACCTCATGGCAGTAAGAACACTAACTGAAGGTGTTTCTGTTGGTTTATAGCCATCTGAAATGCTTGAAGCTCCATGAGCAGCTCAGAGCCAGTGTCATGTCAACTGTGCTAAAAAGCAATAATAGTTTCTCACCTTCTTAGAGATTACTGGTTAAATAATGTACAATAGCAACAGGAAGGCTGCCAATATGAAGTTAAGATGAAATTGCATCTTTTGGCAGCTAAGAAATTCTGCAACACATGTTTAAAAAATGAAATCTTCATTAATTAAGCCACCAGAGTTTTCATAACTAAGAAGTTTTGGGCTCCTCTTGATTCTAGCAGTATCTAAATCAAGACATACCCTCAAAACACAAATTTAAGCCTTGGCACTCAAGTATTTTTCAGGAAAGCCTTTAAATGCAGCTCAAAAGGGCATCTCTCTGTCTAAGACAAGCCCTTCCAAAGGAGTATCTTGTATTTGCCAGTATTAGATAAGTCTACTGTCTGTTCACTAGGGAAACATCTCCTTGCTGGACTGCTTGGGTTTGCAGCATGTTCTTTACTTTCTGTTAATCACAAATACTATCCCTCATAAGTTACAGACTGAAAACAAAGTAAGCTGAAGAATAGGAGAGAAAAAGAGTCAGTCTCTTGATTTAATGCAACCATGATCTCAAGAGCCTCAACTTGTGCAAGGTAAATCTGAAGATGCAAAAAGAAATAAAACTATATTAAAAATGTACAGGCTACACGAAAGTGGCGATTTGAAGGGGACTTACGAGAAACAGGGAGAGCAACTTTTTAAACAGGCAGAGAGGGACAGGACAAGGGGGAATGGTTTTAAACCAAAAGAGGGGAGATTTAGATTAGAGATTAGGAAGAAATTATTCCCTGTGAGGGTGGTGAGGCCCTGCCACAGGTTGCCCACAAAAGCTGTGGCTGCCCCATCCCTGGAAGTCTTCTAGGCTAGGTTGGACAGGGCTTGGAGCAACCTGGTCTAGTGGAAGGTGACCCTGCCCATGGCAGGGGAGTGGAACAACATGACCTTTAAGGTTCCTTACAACCCAAACCTTTCTATGATTCAGTCTCAAATGCTGAAATAAACTGCCTGCTCACAAGAAGAAGAATTTAAGAGAAAATCTGCATAGGGCTTTTTGCATCCACAAAAGCCAACCTAAAAAACTGAACTACCTTTCTGGAAGCCAGTGAAACTCCAGGACTAAAAAACTGGAAACAGAATTATTCCCAAAAGGAAACACAAAATATTCGGGGGACCACAACGGAGACAGTTTAAATCAACAACAACTTTGGCTCATCATCTTTCACCTTAAGAGTCAACATCCAGATAATATTTTATTATCAGGAAAGTCAGTTTTTGCAGCTCTGTAGCATCTAACAGTGTGTGAGGGAACCAACAGATGTGTCTTGATTTTGTCTGCATACAGCACAATATTTTGCAATAGGGGTAAGGGAGAAGAAAAGTAAACACCGAAGGATATTGGTACCAGGAGAGATACGAAGATGGAAGTAGAACTTGTAGACCTGCAAGCTTGCTGCAATAAATCACACAAGTTGGGATGTGAAAACATTTATTAATCATTTCAGTGTAATGTCTGAGAAACCAAAACAACACAAATCTCACCAGGCAGAGGGAACCAGCCACTAAACCTTGATGCACAGACACTGGACTCTGCAGACCTTCCAAAGGGCCAACGGCTAGCCCAGAGGTCCAGGCAAAACAGGGGAACTCATAGAAGACCGAAGCAGAGATTTTAAAGCCAAATTTGCTCTTGATAGATGTATGAAATAGGTGAGCTCTCCTACAAAAGCCATGGAGGATTTTTTGGGGATGTTTTTAATCTAAAATGGTAAAGATTATGGTGGTAAAATTCAGAAAAACCCAACTACAGTGCTCAGAAAGGAAAATGAAGACCAGCAACAGGACCAAACCAACCAGGCAGTGCAAGTGAATATGTGGATAAGAAAACCTCTTGTCTCCCTGCTCTTATCCGGCAAACAAAGAATAACCTGGAAATATTTTACTGACTACAGTTTGTGTCAGAGGCTATCAGATGACTCACAGTAACCTGAAAAGAAAAAATTCCTTCAAGTCTTCATTTTAACGGCTAGTGGTTTTTCTGCTTGTTTCAATGTACGTAATCAGGTATTATCCACAGGACAGTGCATATCGGTATTCTGCCCAATTATGTAAGTCTAGCCAGTTTTCCCCTCAAGCTAGACTCCCTGTAAAGCCCCATTTCCATTTATATTATTAGGAACCACTAAGAAGCATTGTTCGGAATCATCGGTTAAAAAAAAAAAAGTTAAAAATGAACAACTATGCATACAAGTTCTGGAGGTGAGAAGGAAATGAGGCATAGACATCCATGGGGGGAAGAAGGGAATGTGATATTCCTGAAGAACCGTGCTTAATATTCCTGCATGGAAATATTAACCAGCCAAAAAAAAGTGCTTTGTTTTGTTAATGATTGTGCATCACCTATAGAAAACAACTACAGGATTGTATGGTGGCAAAACCTCCAAGGCATAACTAAAGTTTCCAGATCAGTTCTTCAGAGCCAGCACATGCCAGAAGAGAAGAACCGGTAATTTCCACACTGTGAAAATTATTCCCATTTCACATGTTTCAGTGTCAACCCATTTCTGCTTATTCAAGACTGTAGGACCATGACCTGCACCCCTTCCACTCTACCGATGAGCAGAGAGAAGTGCTACGGAAGTCACAGTCTGGCCTTTCACCTTCAGATTTGCTGAGGGGACCACAGATCATCTGAGGATTTTTACACTACTGTGATGGATATCACGCGAAAACTGACAGCAGTATTTTCCCAATGAAGAAAGCTTTTCTTTATGCATCTTGGTAGAGGAAAAAAAGAAAAGCAGGGAGAATCTTTTCAGCTGTACCTGAAATTACTTACAGAATAACACTGCACAAGGGGCTGAGCTTCCTTTTCTCAGAACCTATTTACTTCCTTTGTTGGCTGAGCTGGATTTCCATCAAGCAACACTTTTTACAGTATTGCTCAAAGAGGAAACTTCTTCTACTCCTGTATTTGTTTTCCTTAGCCAAGACTCCAACCAGCAACCTGGAAGTGGGGGTATTCAGCCTGTAGAACGGGCTGGAGAACAGAAGGCTCCAGGGACACCTTAAAGCCCTTGCCAGTGCCTAAAGAGGCTCCAAGTGAGTTGAAGAGGGACTTTGGACAAGGGCCTGGGACGACAGGACAAGAGGGAATGGCTTTCCACTGCCAGAGGGCAGGGTTAGATGGAATATTGGGAAGAAATTCTTCCCTGTGGAGGTGGTGAGGCCCTGGCACAGGTTGCCCAGAGAAGCTGTGGCTGCCCAATCGCTGGATGTGTTCAAGGGTGGGTTGGACGAGCTTGGAGCAACCTGGCCTAGTGGAAGGTGTCCCTGCCCATGGCAGGGAGTGTACACTGGATGATCTTTAATGTTTTCCAGCCCAAACCGTTCTATGATTCCCTGTGACCTGTTATAGCAGAATTCACACAAGTACCTTTTAATATCAAAATCAATTTTAAAAAGAGAAAACAGTAGGGAGAAGAAACTGGTTTGCTCATGAGAGTTAAGAGGGCAGAAAAACAAAACCATTCTATGATTCTATGATAAGATAAGAATGCAGGACGAAATAATTGCTTAAAGCAAGAGACTGCATAAGTGCACACAATTCAAAGAGCATAAATTAAGACCAATACAATTTGTGAATACAAACCATCTATCACCTGTGGAAATACACTGGGTACTAAACTGTGCTTCCACATTTAGTAAAGCTCACCTCAGTTTAAGGAAAACTGGTTAAGCCTCCTGTTCAAACAACTGCTGCAAGATAAAACTAAACTAACTTTAGCCTTAAAACATAGAAACCGGTCCGATTTGATTCTGCAGACAGTGGAAGGTGAGTCTGAATCCTCCAGAGTGAATCAGAGCAGAAGCACACGGGATTTCCCTGGAAGATACTATAACCTTCAGTTATTTGTTAATGTAGCTTCTCATTTAGCAATAACACTCAACATGCAACAGCTATTTCCATTAGCAGCAATTATACTACAGAGAGGTTGTGTTGATTATCATTCAGATTCCCATGCAGCTCACTTGAATTACACAGTCAGGGACTGCCTGGGCTATGACCTGTTCTGCTAAAGCAGCTTGATACAGAAGGTGCACCTGTTCCCAAACATTAAATACAGTCTTAAGACAACAATTAATTCACCTCCCTCTAGTGAAGAACATTTTTTTTTCAAACAGGATTCCCCTGCTACATCAACCTCTGAGAAGGGTTGTGGGCCCATCATATGGAAGAACTTAAGAGCATAAGAAAACAGTAGAATGTTGTGGACAGTTACATGATCTGTATTTTGGGAAGGTCACAATCTCACCAAGCATGCTCAGCTTGTGAAGAGGAGATGCTTGTTTGTGACAAATCCTCACGTTCAATTTTTTTGTCGCATCCACCTCTTTCTTTTAAATTACAAAAAATAAATACTTACCATCTAACCATTAGCCCAAGCTCCATGAAGTTTTTCAGGTTAGGAAGAGTTTGCCTTAGATCTGGAGTACTCAGCCCGTGCTGATATCTAAGCTACAAGAACAGAAAAAAACCCCTAAAATTAGCACAGCTTTCCAAATCCCAAAGAACATAACATCGTGGTCAGTTAATTTACTAGGTTTTTAGAAAGTTTAGGATGATTATCCAGCAGTTCCAAGATATTTATTCCCCTTAAGAAAATGTTCAATTTACTACTTGTATTAGGAAACCCACCCAAGAACAGGGACAAAATAATCAGTCAACCTGACTCTTAAACCTCCTTACAATTTTCCTATTTTCTATCTGCAACAGGAGAGCAGGCTCACAGCTTAATAAAAACACAGCCATTATGGGAATAGACCAAATTCCAACACAATGTTCTATATTAATGAATTCCAAGTATTTATTTGAGTGTTCTTGTCAGTCTGAGTGTATCAGAGTATGCTGGAATTAGTAATGGAATTCTTATAATAATATCAACAAGTAAAAATACATATCATCACACAACTGATCAATATCTGTGCTCCTTATACAGTTTATATCAACATTTAAACTCCTGTTATTAGCATCATAATTAAATCCAGCACTCAAAGCAGATGCCACCTAGCGAAGGGAATGGCTTTAAACACTGGCATACTTTAACCCAAATATTGACTCCTATAAGTTGTTCTTACCCTCAAATTATCAAATGACAGCCACATGACATAACTGTCACTGCTGGGAATTATAAACTCCATGTTTAACAAGTCACCAAATTAAAAATACCTCTGAAGAAAACAGCAGACAGAAGGGAAAATGTCTGTCTTTCAAGTTTGAATCTCAAAATTTCAGGGAAACTTTGCAGAGAAATTTATCTCTTGTGAAGTAAAAATATGAAAAAACCCAACACTCTACATTCCAGTATCTCTAAGACTACTGAAATGATGCACTACCAACTTAATAAGCAGTTCTCAGCATATGTAAACACCCTCTGGAAGTCTCTGCTGGACTCCAATACAGCACATACAGTAACTGCACAAATTCAATGCTGAAAGAGCTACTTGCTGAAACACAGAACAGTCCCACTCAAAGTTAAATTTCTTTTGTTTAGAATTACACACCTGTTTCTGTAATTCCTGACAGTAAGATGCAGGAAAATGTCTTAAGTTTCAAAAATTTCTGACTTCTCCCAAACAATCAGTTTTTTCACAGAAGAAGACTTGAAATTTGGAATGATTTTTATGCTTGTCTGAGTTTCGGAAAGAAAAATTACTTTGGAAGAAAATCACCCTCAGTACTGCATTGTACAACAGGCGGCCATTTATTACAGTTTATTATTTCCATATGGACAAAGCCAAATCATATGGTGAGCTTGGGTTCATATTTTCTGCTACAATGACAGAACCTGGATTAAGACAACCATACAATATAAATTACAAAACCATCACCACATTCTCCTGATGGGATTATAGTGGATTTGGTTAACTGGAGAACTAGCCTGGAGCAAAAGAAATGAAGAAGAAAAAACCCACCAAACTCAAAACTTTAAATTTGTTCCTCCCCCAACAATCAAAAGTTCATGGAATACCCCTTTTTATACTCATCCATAGATTTTAAGGTTTCAGAGCACGAAAATAAGGTGGATTAAGGGATCTCTCTATTTCCAACAGCTAAGATCAGAGGAATGCATGGGCGAGCCCAGTATCCAAACATGAGCAAAACCACTGCTTCTACTAAAAGACATTTTTGTATTTCCAATAGTAGAGATGCATATTAAGTACAATTAGCATGCAAGTTTCATGAAACTTCTAGGAAAAAACTGCATACTATTTTGGCTTTGTAACAGATTAAAAGCAAAGCAATACTGCCTTGTGTCTGTGTTGCGGTAATTCAGCCCATTGGCAGGCCTGAAGGCATCCAGTGGGCTGACTTCCCCACTCACGACAGTGGTCCTGAGGGCAGCACCGAGGCCTGAGGGTTCCTCCCCCTGGGTGTCACCCTTAGAGGCACCTCCTCCCACTGTTCTAGCTAGTTCTTTGTTCCTCAGTTCTCAATTGGTTAAGTTTCTTTTGCATATTCATGTGTCTCATTGCTTAGTCAATTATGTTCTAGAAAGTTCATCTCTGTTGTAAACCCCATTGGCTTGCCTATGTAAGTTCCTCCCCTTGTTATTCCCCATTGGTTCTCTGTCATTCCCCATCAATTCCCTATTGGTTCTTCCCTTGGATCCACCCCTGAGTCTCCCCAGTTTGAAAACTGCCCCCCAGCCTTTCTCGGAGCTTGTCTTGTTGCTTCTTCCCCTGCGGGAATAAAGGGAACACTGCTGCAACGAAGAGCCCTTCTCTCCTCCTTTGCCTCCGTCGGTTGCTAGGTAACACCTAGACTGCAGCCCGCTCCCTCGAGAGCTGAGGGCAGAAGGCTCCCTAGAGAGCGGATTCCAATCAGTCTTGCACCGAGTGGTTTCCCCTGCCTGGGACACCATAGCAAGTCGTCTGCCAGGCCTCCGGGCGGCCAGTGGTCAGCGCGACATGTCTGCAGCAATACAAGCTGATGATGATGTATTTACAAACCCAGAAACTGTTGAAAAACTTGTTGAAAAACTTGTCTACCTTCTACAGGCAGAAAAAAACATACAAAAATCAGCTGATAAATTGGGATTCAGTCTGGATCCAAAATTACCTCTCCATTAATGCAGCAAAGGTTAACTCCTGCTTCGCGTAATTCTGTAGTAGTCTCCCATATCCTGATAAAGAAATCTCTGCTTTGCTGCGTGATGCAGGCCACTACAGGAACAACACCAAGCAAATGGGAACATGGAGGTGGAAGGAGCTAAAAACCAACTTTTTTTACCTAAAGGATCAGAACTCCTCTTCCTCCTCCCCTTACCCTCTGACCATTTTAAAAAAAAAAATACTAGTAAGAACTGAGTTTTTTCCCGAAACCATAAAGCATTTCTCATACACCTTCCCTTAAGTTTAATTTTTTTAGCATCCAACACCACACATGCAGGGCTAGTTACTCCACCTCATCCAATAAATAGTAAGGCACTGAACAACAGTCATAAGGACTGAGTCCAGAGGTCACCATGGAGATGCACCAAGGGCTGCTGGAGCCCCTCTGCTCTGGAGACAGGCTGGGAGAGCTGAGGGTGTTCAGCCTGGAGAAGAGGAGGCTTTAGGGAGACCCCAGAACCCCTTCGAGTGCCTAAAGAGGCTCCAAGAGCTGGAGAGGGACTTTGGACAAGGGCCTGGGATGACAGGACAAGAGGGAATGGCTTTCCACTGCCAGAGGGCAGGGTTAGATGGAATATTGGGAAGAAATTCTTCCCTGTGGGGGTGGTGAGGCCCTGGCACAGGTTGCCCAGAGAAGCTGTGGCTGCCCAATCCCTGGATGTGTTCAAGGGTGGGTTGGATGAGCTTGGAGCAACCAGGTCTAGAGGAAGGTGTCCCTGCCCATGGCAGGGGGGGTGGAACTGAATGATCTTTAAGGTCTGTTCCAGTCCACACCATTCTATGATCCCCTGTGACCTGTTACAGTAGGATTCACATAAATACCCTTTAACATCAAAATCAATTTTAAAAAGAGAAAAATGTAGGGAGAAGCTGCTTTGCTCATAAGAATTAAGAGGGCAGGAAAACAAGAGCAGACAGAGCTGTCTTGACTCTCCTAAGAAACAGTTCAAATTTCAATTGTTGCTATTAAAAGTCACCTATCTCCACAGTAAGTTTCTAATGCAATAATTTGCAAAAGCAGTCTTTTATTTAAGATTTTAAAGATTAGATTGTTTCTTCAGGATATTACAGACCCAGCCATCCAAAGAAAACATGCTTGTTTTAATTGGAGCGAAGATAGGTCCAAGATTGTGTTCACATAGACCATGTATTCTCCACAGGACTTTGAGTAAATCATTAATGATGTTCCAGTAATAAAATATTTATCCTGATTTCCATACCAATATTTAGCTCCTATACACAGCTTTGTTTTCCCAAGTGCTTCTCTCATTATTAGTTACTAGCAACACTTACTCCACAGAAACAAGATATAGGAGACAAGATGCATCGTATTTTATGAACAGTTCAAGGCAGAAGAACTTAAGGAATTACCTGTATGGAAAAATCTGAAGAAATAGGATAATACATTTATTTTAAGGCCAACTTCTCTACAGAAGACCAGCTAATCATACCAGTGGGTATTTTATATTATAAATATATATTCCAACATCACAAAAACCCATAAAAGTTAAAAGAAGCTGCATTTAAAACAGTAGTTCTCAGAGTGAAAGGTAGATTTATTCTTAAAAAACTTGTATTAGCTTTCTAAGAAAGTGTTTAAAGACTGAATTTCCGTAAAAGACTAATACTAACAAAACCACAGTATTAGCTGTAGGTGAAACACAACAAATTGAAGTTAAATTGTAACAAAATGGGCATAATTAGTTTACACTCTTTAGGATGAGAAAAAATAATATTCGGCTGCTCCAGTTTCTACCTGTATTTCCTTCTCTGCAACGGTCTGAACTTACACTGGAAGGTGTCTGTACCCAGCAGTGAACCAGCTCCAATCTGAGCATCTCTGCTCTACTGCCAACCAAGCAGCTTTCAAGGATTTATTTCATCAACAGGACTGTTAGACTTAAAAATCATGACCTAAAATCATGTTAGACAACAGAAAAGCTTACTGCCTTCCTAAAGGTAACAATTCCACAGCAAAATGTTCATTCATCAAATCTACCAGTAGAGATACCTCATTTGTTAACTAACTAAAATACAAACCTGCAAAGGTTCAGTTACTTTCCTATAAAGTCCATAGGAAGTAATAGGACTACTAAGGTTTTTCGATTAACTTGGCTTAAAAAGAAACCATTTAGTTATCTTTCTATTTCTGGGTAATTGCAGATTGCACCCGAGATCAAAATTAGGGGGTTTGCCACTCTGGGGCTGCTCTTAAGAAAAATAATGATATCCTGCATTTATGTGCAAAGAACAACTGTCCATTTCCTATCCAAATTCCTGCAGCAGTATTTAATGACTAACAGCATATACGTTTACTTCCAGCCAGAAACCACAGTACCTGGACTCGAATATCTTTTTCTGGGGGGGAGTGCAGAATGACTCCAATTCTAAACTCATCTGTTCATCATTTCTCATATTGTTTCCCCAGCCATATTCATCTTGTTCTAAACCACGTGAAAGCAGTCTAACAGCCAGAATATGTTATTAAAGTTCAAAATAGCAGCCACTTTAGTACATATTGTGCATAACATTCAAGTCTATGCCAAAATCTGCTGTATTTTGGACTTCCCTCAGTCCTCACTGCAGGCAACTGGTTCTTGATGTTGTAGCAGCACCTGTACCTACAGAATAGGTGGACCCAACCCGCTATTACACTATGCAAAGATCGTGAAATATTAAGGCAGTCAAAAGCAATTTTGAATTGTTTTCAGCTATATGAGGAGTTTCTCTTGATAGCATCAAGAATTTCGAAAGAACATCTGCTCCACAAATGTGAAAACCTACTGAGAAAAATAGAAGCAAAAGCATTGTTTCAAATTTGCAGAGCTGGTCACAAGTCAAGCATTCGCATAAGGTTTTCAGAGAATGTCAAACACTGGGACAGAAATAGAAAGTTTTAAAAAGTTTTAAAAAAATGACATAGTTAATTGTTTTACAAGATCCTAGATGACTTTTCAGAGTATGAAGGAGCACTGGCAGGGATTCAGATAACTAAGCACTGCAATAATGAAAACAGGAAGTGTTGTTATAATGCCTGTTGCTATATAAACAACCACGGGGGATCAGTGAAATAATGCCTGCTGCTATATAAACAGTTGTGTGCGTTTATACCTTTTGGGGGCAATTATAAAATTTTAGATTATTGAACTCTTCATGTATTGTTTTCCTTTGTTTTACTGAATCTGGGTAGTTGTTCTAGCTCTGAACACCTATGTGGGTTTACTGAAAAACCCTTAAGCTACAACATTAGTGTAATATGTAAATAGCTCTTTAGATAATGTACCTCCAAACTGAGCATCTAAAAATCATTTTCATTTTTCATACTTAAAAAGACTGTCAGTAAGCATCAATTACAGTTTGGAAGTAAATGTAACGAAAGGGGTTTTAAAACTTTTTTAAGCTTCTTGGGGAAGTAGGAACTAAAAAAAGAAAAATAACCACTGTGACTATAACGAGTCTTGAAGTCTTAAAGTCCTCAATCTTGCTTTCAGAAGGGGCAAACAGAGAACTGCCACACTAGTGACAGCCCTCATCCAAGCAACAGGAAGTGCTCAAATACAACAGCTATTTCAATAGAAATTATTACTTATCTTCATATACCTGCCTCCCTCTTCCAGAGTTACACCTGAAAAGCAGATGTTTATTTTGCAACTCATTCAAGAGTATTAAACTAATAAGAAGGCAAGTTGCATCCACATCCTTGAAGACCCATGTCCTTCATTAATCCATTGAGCATATGCTTTCAAGTTCCTCAAGCTGACACAGTGTGCCTAAAGCCTTCACTAAAACCATCATAAAGGACACCCACCACAATTTTGATTTAGCAATAGTAAATAAGGCACACAAACAGCAATCAAAGCAGTAACAGGAGACAACAACCGCGTTTTATGCTGTACCTTCAAAGGGTACTTACAATCAGTTATTTTTAAAGCATGCTTAGTCTGAACTAACCTGATTTGTCTCACATTTACAAGGGAGAGGCTGACATCAATACGATAATTTCCTGTTATCACAAAATTCTACAATGCTTTGGGTTGGAAAGGACCTTAAAGATCATCTTGTTCCAACCCCCTGCCATGGGCAGGACACTTTCCACTAGACCAGATTGTTCCAAGACCTGTCCTACTTGGCCTTGAATACTTCCAGGGATGAGGCAACCACAGCTTCTCTGGGCAACATGTGCCAAGGACTCAACACCCTCACAGCCAAGAATTTCTGCCTAATATCCCATCTAACCCTGTCCTCTGGCAGTGGGAAGACATTCCCCCTTGTCCTGTCATTCCAGTCCCTCTCCTGCTCTCTTGGAGCCCCTTTAGGCACTGGAAGGGACTTTAAGGTCCCCTTGAGCCTTTCCTTCTCCAGGCTGAACACTCCCAGCTTCTCCTAGGCTGTCTCCAGAGCAGAGAGGCCCCAGCCCTTGGAGCATCTCCATGGCCTCCACAGGACTCGCTCCAACAGGTCCACATCCTTCTGATGCTGAGGGCCCCTCACTCTCTCACTTTGACCTGTAACAGTGATAACTAACATTGGAGATGCTACGCAGTCCTGAACCAAGACAGGCACTAGTACAGTTCAGAAACATTGATCTCTACATTAGAGCAAAACGTCCTCACAGAGCTCTGGCTGATTCAGTTCTCACAAACTGCATCAAATTGAGATGGAAACTTTTTCTCACCACTGGTTCTTCCTGCCCCAAGAACAGCCTGTCTCCTTTCCTCTCCTCTCAGCCTGGAGAATTTTAATTCATTTCCATCTGAAAGGCAGGGGAAATTCATACATGAAATCTACATACAGGAGTGATTCAGCAGTGATTAGTGAAACCGTATTCTCATCTGATAACAGACCTAATTCCCTTTTACCTTCTTTGATTTGTCCTAGAATTATATTAAGCTGCTTCTTCCTCTTTTCAGCAAAACACAAAGTCTGATCTTTATTCAAAGACAGCAGCAGCCTCAATTCTAAATGCACAGCAACTTGTACTATTCCACCAAACATTTAGGAAGCAGTTTCCATCTAATTTTTAGAAGTGCAGCAATATTTAATACTGGATTTTAGTTTCACAGCAATAGTGTTTATTGGAGATAGATCTCAAGAAAATAAGGAAGTAGGTGTATGTGTTTTAGTACAAGTGGAACAAACTGTAGAACTAAACATTTAGATGAGCCAAAAGCTGCATTTCCTCAAGAACTCTCTCATTGATATTTATGAACCCTCCTTGAGAGTAAACACAGCACCTCTCCAGAGAGGTCTCAAACATTAGCCTTCATGGTTTCAGTCTGGTGTCCCAGTAAGGATATAGGAAACCATTGACAAAGACAGTCTGGGAGAAACAGCTACTCATGTAAGTAAAGTATTCCTGTAAAACTTAGCAGTTATGGGCTTAACATATATGGGCCCCCATGCCCATAAAGGTGCGCCTCATATGCCACAACTGTTTTATAAAAGAACATTAAAAAAGGCAATTTAGAAGATAGAGCAGTTACTAGCCTCCAAAAAGTTTCCCTTGCTCCCCAGTGACGCACTCAAATAACTAAAACCATGTTTACTGCAGTCTTCTTGCATTTATAGCCTGATAAGATGAAACTATAGAGCATAACCTTTCCAGGTTCAGGTCAGAGCTTCTTAAAAGGGTTCAGTATCGCAAATTGATGTTTACTGGATTATAGGACATAGGCACACTTATTTCCTATGACCTCATTCATCCTGAGCTTTTGTATTAAAAATCATTACACCAGGCACAGAACAAGAGGTCAGATATGCAAAAGTCAGAAGGAGAAAGATAAGTAACATTCTGTGCCTCAATCTTAAACGTGACATTTTCTGTATGTGTTTAGGTCCCCAAGTATTATGCCCCAATTCTGCATACCTGAAGTTTGCTTTTTACCTATATAAACCAAATATCAACCTATGAATACCAGAAGGGCAATATTCTCAGGGAATACACAAGTATTGTACAGAGAACTGTCCCACCTTGTCCTGGATGGAAATCAGAGAAAATATATGGTTAGGGTTATAGTGCTGCACACTCCTCCTCCATTAATTCGTTACTTTCACATTTTAATAAGTCCACTCCAAAACCAGGCAATTTTCCCATATGACATCAGTCCAGCTCTACCTTGTACCTTAAGATGTTGCAGGAAAGGAACCCGCACAATTATTTCAGTGGGCAAACAATGAGCTCCATTAGATGTTGTAAACACAAAATCTTTCAGCTATTTGCTCTTTCACGTTGTGTTGGGAAAGCCCTTTTTTTAAAACGGGTGAAATTGAGCTTCTGGCCATTCATTTGTCCAGGTTTGTGAACCCGGCTCTCTCAGGTGAAAAGGCTCTTGCTTCGAGAAAGCTTTACTCAAAGAGCAAGTGATTCAGCCCATGACACAGAGCTTAAATGGAAGAAGAATTTGGGGATTCTCTGCTCCCAGCCACATCTTGCACTTCAGCTGAACTGCTTTCCAGGTATCTATTACGTTACTGTAAGTGGACAAAGGAGACTGACTTCTAAAAAAAAGATTAGGTTGTGAATCAAATGGGAAGCCCTCTCATTTGAGGAGTACAGAATCAACAGTTTAACCCGTGAAAAATTTGCTTCCTATCAGGATATCACCGGCATTCAGTGAACTCCACTTGGCACTAAGACACACCAATATGGAAAATGGTTTCTCATATGATGGATGGTATTTTGAACTTAAAGGTTGAGGTCAGGGAGCATTAAACCAAGGACAGGTTCAGCACTGGTCTTCCTGAAAACATTAATTTATACATGCTAAATTGAACCAGAGATTGGTTTTTTCTAATTACACAATATTAACTTCACAAATATTTACATGAATTACACACAAGGCCAGCAAAGAGAGATGCAATAACCCCTTCAGTATTTCCAGTCTCTTGAAAAACAAAATGCTTCAAAGCTCTGGATTTCCAAACATTCTGGACTGATCAAAAAGTGAATGAGCCAATACATATCAGACACTTTTATTCCATTTGTTGGAGAACAACTTGCTCTAAACTTCAACCACAGTATATAAAAGCCTGAAAGGCATTTATGGATGATTAAGTAGCTGACATACCAAAAGCTTTCAAAACAGGTTTTGTGCCCTGATGTGCCAAATCTTAGGCACAGAAGCATGAGACAAAACCTGACCCAAGGAGGACAAAACATACATATTAAACTGTGCAACAGAAGAACAAAGAATGCAGGGGAAGAAGTGAAAGTAACAGAAGCTCAAAAAAAAAAAATCTAAACCCCACAAGTCACAGCTTGTCACTTGCTTGCAAATAACTGATGAGAAGAATTTTTATGCATTAAAGCAAGTGAAGTTTCAAGAAATGAGATGCATTTTACCATAATTTCTTTTATCCATTAAGAAATGGGCCACATGGCAGAAAGAGAGAATGCTCCGAAGGAAGAGACAGGCTTACAAAGCAGGTCCTGGAATTCCACAGGTGTGAACACTTTATATTTGAATGTCCACCTTTGCCTCCAGTGCACATACTCTACTTGTTAAAAATTATACACTACGGCTTTTTCCTACACTGATACATTGTGCCAGGGATTGATAAGAAACTTCCCACTTCCCTATCTCTTTCCATTTTATAACACAGAACTTATATACACTACAAAGGAACTTAAGTTGGCAGATGTGTTTATGTCAGATTAACTATATCAGGAATCCATTTACCTTTTGATTATTCAATTTTGGTTCTATTTTAAAAAAAACCTCATTTTTTAGGAAACTTTGCAGACTGAAGAGCTAATGCACAGAGATAATGATAGCTACACAGTACAAAAGTTATGTAACACACAGAACATGCTTGCAATGGTGGTCCCCCAAAATTATTCTGGAGGACTGACTCTAAGCACAGCTGATGATGCCACCTCTCCTATCCATAGAATCCCAGAACAGTTTGAGTTAGAAAGGACTTTTAAGCTCATCCAGTTCTAACCCCCCTGCCACGGGCCTAGATACCTTCCACTAGACTAGATTTATCCAAGACCTGTCCAGCCTGGCCTTGCATACTTCCAGGGATGGGGCAGTCACAGCTTCTCTGGGCAACCTCTGCCAGGGCCTCACCACAGTCACAGCCAAGAATTTCTGCCCAATATTCCATCTAACCCTGCCCTCTGGCAGTGGGAAGCCATTCTCCCTTGTCCTTTCACTCCAGGCTCTTCTCCAAAGTCCCTCTCCAGCTGTCCTGGAGCCCCTTTAGGCACTGGAAGGGGTTCTGACGTCTTCCTAAAGCCGTCTCTTCTCCAGGCTGAAAAATCCAAGCTCTCCCAGCCTGTCCTATATGAGAAGTGCTCCATCCCTCCAGTCACCCAACCATGCTGGTCATCCCACCATAGCTGCAGGAGCCTCCAGCACCGCCTGGGCTTAGGCTGCAGGTGCCAGGATCTGTATGGGTTGAAGACCCAAGACCTGCTCCTTCACAGAGCAAGTCAATACTGGCCTTTGCCCACAGACAAGTATAGGCAGGCTTTCAGCTGAATTAAAGTGGGACTTTAGTTACAACTAATCCAGCCTCATTTCAACATATTTTATCTTGGCATGGGCGATAGGAAAGGAAAATAAGAAAGCCTTTCCAACAAGTTTGCAAAAAACATAAATTCCCCAGTTCTGAATGATCTGGCTAAGTATCAGCTCACTGTCACTCTAGGAAACTTTCAGGAATGAAACCTCTCCTAAGAGCTTTTGGCTCTACACAGCTGGAGAAGGTACTTTGTGGTTTTTCAGGTGCAGTCCCTTCCTCTTAACATTAAATGAAAGCTTGGCACTTCACAAGACAAGGACTAGACTCTGGCTTCAACCTGTTCTCTTTCAAGAACACTTTTCCCTATGTAGCTAAATTGGCCTCAGATTCAGACGGTGCATTCTTTCTGAACTGTATGTTTTATGATCTTAGTTTAGGGGCCTCATAAAAGATGTAGTGTGCAAGTCACAGTATCCTACACTCAAAGGGCCATAACCACTGCATATACACCACTACCCACAGAACTCTTGAAGACACTTCTGCTCCACAGTGTTTATTACCAAAACAAATTTCTAGGCCTAACATTTCTGCTGTTCAACTTCCCATGGAAAAGTTTATTAGTTTCTATTATAGAGCTGGTTTTCTCTCATGTTTGATAGTCTAACAGAGCCAGAAACTGAACCTCTTGCCTCATTTCATGTTTAACAGCTGAGTTTCAGTTCAGTCTCTTACATATGGCACTTGTACATAAACACTCACCTTTAATTCCATGCAGCTATGGAGGAAGACAGCACTTTGTCTACACCTAAAATATATCAAGTATTTTGCTTTTCTTCTACGCTTCTCTGAATGTTACTTCCCTTGTGCATTAGACAACCAACTCACCCACAATGCAGCGTTCCCAGGAAAGCAGCACTGGCTGCTCAGATTCTCAAGCAGGTTACACAAAGCACGTAAATGCCACCTGCCACCACATGGACACAGTGGCCATGGACACACAAGAGGAGGGCTAGACACCAGTTACTTCCCTGGATCTGTACTCTATTGATGAGAAAAAGAGCCTTGGGGGAGCTGACAAGAGAGTGTTGTTTTTTTTTTTTTCATGTTAAATAGCAAAGTTCATGTGTTGCTAATGACTGTCTGATGAAAGCAGAACTATTCTTTGGTCAGGGCTGAGCAAATCATGCCAGTGTGAATAGGAATATCAATCTAACACAACTCAATAGCGGTCTGACAAAACAAATAAGGATTAGAAAAGAAGCATTCCCTGCAAAACGGTCCTGAGCACGGCATTCAGGCTGAACAGAAGAAAAAATAACCTTAACTCATGCAGTGCAACAAATTCCACAGGTTTCAGTAAACCTGGAAGTGATGCCTGGAAGGTGATGCTCTGCCTGCCACCATATACAGAGACCCCGCTAACAAACACCAGCGACGAACTTTTTACACAAGCAGACAGGGATAGGAAAAGGGGAACAGATGTAAACTAAAAGAGGGCAGATTTAGATTAGATACTAGAAAGAAATTCTTTACTCAGAAAGTGGTGAGGCCCTGGCATAGGTTTCCCAGAAAAGCTGGGACTGCCCCATCCCTGGAAATGTTCAAGGCCAGGTTGGACAGGGCTTGGAGCAACCTGGTCTAGGGTTGGTGTAGGGAAGGTGTTGGTCTAGGGAAGGTGCCCCTGCCCATGAACAAGATGGTCTAAAAGTTCCCTTCCAACCCAAACTGTTGTATGATTCTATGAACTGAGGTAAGATTAGACACATTCACTCATTGGGTTGGCGGCAGGAAAACGAGTTGTAAAATGGTCCAAATTATTTGACACCTGGTTTTGCAAGTCTACTTTTCAAGAGACAGTAATTTAGACAAGGACAGAACACCATCATTCCTGAGGCCACGTCCAATAAAGCCAGATGGAGATAATGACCAAGGTCACAGCAAAAGAATAAAAGGGGTCTCACAATAGTCATACAGCTGCCCTCTGTTTCTGTGGTAAAGCTAAGACTTAGAATAAGAAATCCAGAAGAACAAGAGACAAATTAATTCAGTGGCTGACAGAAATAGCAAATCATTTGATACATAGAGTGTAAATAACTTGACTGCCCCATGCAAAAAAATAGCCGTAGTAAATTCCCTTCTTACTGGTACCTAAAGAAACCAGCTTTACTGCTCTATGGAAATTATGGCCTCTACAAGCAATCTTGGAACTGGACAAGTAATAATAAGTATCATGCAAGAGACAACCTCTTGAAAACCTAAAGAAATTGGAACTTTGATGAACAAGATGGACATGTTCTCTTCAATGGCTACATATCCTATATGCATGCATTAGACATAATGACCAATACAGGACAGAAATCATATAATATAGAATCACAGTTTGGGTTGGAAGGGACCTTCAAGCTCTTCTCATTCCAACCCCCTGTCACGGGCAAGGACACCTCCCACTAGACCAGGTTGCTCCAAGCCCCATCCAACCCGGCCTTGGACACCTCCAAGGATGGGGCAGCCACAGCTGCTCTGAGCAACCTGTGCCAGGGCCTCACCACCCTCATCTTTCGGGGTATACAATTTTGGGCCAGTTATTATCCCACAGTAACACTGTGTGTGCTCACTAGAGACTCACTCACCTCAAGGAGGAAGGTCACTAAATTAAGATCATCTCATCATATGTAATGAAGAACCAACACTGAAGTCAGGCCAAAGCAATTAAGGCTCTGGGAACAAAGGAAAGAGACAGCAAAGCAGCCAGTAAAGCAGCAATAAAGATGCTTTCTTTCTACAGGCCTGCAACTCAAAACTCAAAGCCAGTGCACTCTCAATATCCCCCACTTCAAAGTTAAAAAAAAAAAATTAAATAACTGAGATGAAAAAACCTGGAGCAGCAAAACCACTGCTCAAGTACTTGTGAGAGCTCAGCTCCACAAGGTCCATGTCTGTGCTCCAGCAGAATTGGGTACCACCCAAACTGTATGTTCAGAACAAAGGGAACTCTGAGAGATGCCATTTTGACTCTGTTCTGTGCTCACTTATCACCCACAAAAAACCTCACCACGCTTCAGGGTTTTCCTAATAGTCATCCACCATAACAAGAGGTTTTCATGGTGTAATCTCCATTACTCCGCTTTGAATACCAGAACGAGAGTTCACTTCTTTCTCCTGCTAAAGCGTCCGCTTCCTCAGATACTCCATAAACATCCCTAACTTAGGAGCTGCAGAGCTTATGGGGCTAGTACTTGCTGAATGCTGTCCCACTGTCTAATGCTTTGGAGAGCTGCACAATTCACTCCCATTTTTAGCAACTGTATTGTACTTCACCTTTGACAATGACAGTGAATTTTTTTGATAGGTATTATTAGACATAAGTCACTAATTTCTCTTTGAAAAAAATCCCACATTTCTATGCCAGTGAGAGTCAAATAGCTGAAATCTTAACTGGAAATTTACGGCCTTAGTTAATGTTATCCAACTCAAAAAGCTCCTCTGTGAACTCTGAGGGATTCAATTTTACAAACAGAAAATACGGGTATTGAAACGATTTGTGCTTACATACAGATGGAATTTATTATGAACTCTCAGAATTAACGCACATTGTTTCAACTTCGGAATGTAACAGCAAAGCAAGTTTCTCCAAAAAACACTCTACCAAGCCAGCACTGAGCTGTTTCTAATTCCAGCTGAATTCTCCTGAGTGCAAGATGTGGTTTCCATTGTTATTATCCTGCTGTTTTACAAAACAGTACCACTTTATCTAGATGAGTTTTTATGTCAGTAATTTTACTTAATATCAACCCCATCTCACTTCTTCCACACTCACATTTCTCCTTGCTGCCAGAATTCCAGGTAATTGTGAAAGGAAAAAAAATTATATAAAAATTTGTGAAACCAGGGAAGCTTTTACAAATAATTTCAAAATATTTCTTTACATTGATAGAGTTTTTCTGGGCTCTTTGTCACAGTGATCAAAACTTAAATGAATGATTCAAGTGAGGTGATAGAGACCCAAGCTCTTGTCTTCATGCTCCAGTGAACTCACCACTATTCTTCCCAGGCACCTCCAACCTTCCCACAGCACACAGAGGGAATTAAGCACTGACTTACATTTATTCCTGACAAAGAGGACTGTTTCTCTGAATTAAGGCCAATACCTTTGGTTGATAGCCTGGAGGTAAGAGAGAGGCAGCTGCTCATTCTCCATCCAAACTTAATTTTTCACACGTCCACAAGAACTAAGCATATCTGGAAACTTCTCTGAAAGCAGCCATAAGGTCTGCTAAAAGCTACGTAAATTCAACAGTTTCAGCATCCCAAGGAACACATAAAGGATTCAAACAATCTTGAGTTTTTAGGTCAAATCAGCCCCAGAGCACAGAGGTTTTGTGATGCATTTCTGCACACTATCTACCTGTTCTGCTTTCATAAAGGAATTTCCCCTTGGAAGAACTATAAAAAGCAGCAATATTGGACCAAGGACATCAAAACAAAGGTGACTACAACAGTTTATGTGGACATCAGTAACACTTTCATGATTAAATAAGTAGTAGAAGCACCCCCAGAAATTCCAGTTTACTTTTATTATGCTTTTATATACAACAGCATACAATCTCAAGTATTAACATATGAACCACTAGTGTTGTACCAACCACTTCAAAGTCTGGCCACTGACTAGCCTGCACCAGCACCAATGACCCCATGTAGATTTGCAAACTCTTTCTATACCAATACATACTAAAAGTCTTCATTTACTTTTATGAGTTTAAACACATGACAGTGATTTCAGAAACTGCAAGGAATTGGCAGGCAACATGGGTGAGTGACAGTGTGTTCAACTACTTAGAGTCCTTCAGAAACAGGACAAAAAAATCAGAATGAGAAGTTACAGTAGGTCCAAGAGTGGTAATAACTCAGAAGTGACAAGTCAAAGAGATAAACAGGAAACCAAGTGAAGTGGTGAAACTTCCTATAAAAAAATACTACAGGCACAAGTATCAAGTAACCCAAACTACATGAAGAGGAAAGACAACCACCATGGGCTCAATGAAGAATTCATTGTTTTGATGAAATAAACCACAGAGCTTCTTGCTTGCATCACATAACTGAATGGCAAATTCCAGAATAAGGTAAAAACCAGGAAGGGCTAAAACGCAAAGCAAGCAGCATCACAACTCACAAATTACAGAATTAACTAGTGTAAGCAGAATGAACTAGGAAGCAGCGATTAAGGAAAGTATTGATTTGATAGTAATGAAGAGAGAGATCTATCAAGCATTTGAAGGAAAGACTAATCCCTTTTTCTCACTAATCTTCCCTCTGGATGTCAGGTGTGTCAGCTGGCTGCCATTACTAATACCATCAACAAAGAGGCACAGTCTAAGATATATTAACAGCCTGGCTAAGCGAATTTCCAAGATCAGCAGGACTTGATTAACTTTGTCTTAAGGTATTTTAGCCTTTAAGTAATTTCAGAGGTTATTGTCCAAAATACACTAAGCATGGGCAAGTCTGGAAAATGCAAATGCAATCCAAGCTTAAAAAACAAGTAACGCAGAAAGACTCAGAAGCTTTAGTTCAATTTAGGTAAGGAAAGACAAAAAAAGTGATGGAAGAGAAAACTGGAAAAACAAGCAAGACTAGTAGAAACTAAGCATAAAAATCATATTTTTCAAGAATAAAACTGTAAGATTAATGTAATTTCAAACAGGTTAGAAACAGAAATGTCATATTTCTGTTGAAATTTAAATCTCTTGGCATTTTCTGGTATAATATGCTCACAAGCATTCTGGGGAAATGGGATATTGATGAACTATGAGTGAATACAGAGAAAGTACTCTCTGGGTGTAATAAAGAATGGTTCATGGCTACAACTGAAGTGCTGGCGAAGTGGGGCTCCACTTGAAATAACAGAACCCCAGTTCTATCCAATATTTTAACTAGGTAATCTGGGCCCAGGCTCAGGTGCAGCCAGCATAAAGCTGAGACTGAGTTCTCAATCTCTGGTGTTATGCCACCAAAGCAGAAACATGATTAAGAACAAAGAAGTTCATCTTTAAGAATATATTCAAGGTAAAGCATGTAAAATATGAATTAAACGAGTCACCTGCACAAATTCAGAATGGACTATTTTGTTCCTGTGCAGAAGATACCTGGAGCTGTTGGTTGCACAGAATCGTAAGATTCATTCTGCCAGGCTTTTAAGATGACAAACCCATTAGAACCCAATGAACTGGAAATAAAAGGACAAGATCTGGGAAGCATTTCTCCCATCCTACTCAACGTTTTGAAAGCGACAGTTTCTCACTGTATCCAGCTTTGGGCACTGCATTTCAAGGAAAATGTGGATTCAGATGGAGAATGTGAGACAAGAAGAGTGTTGAAAAGTGTTTTTTTCAATGCATAAAAGTTTGCAAAGAGGAAGAGACTTAAATGAATCAGATTATTATAATATATAAACAGAGGGAAGACAGCTTTGGACCCGATGTCAGAAATTAGATGTCTTCAGTGGCCAAGACAGTCAAGCATTGGAACTAAGCAGTACTTATATCACAGGCTTTTCTTCGCAGAACATCATCAGGGACAGCATAAGAGCAGCTGACCCTGCTCTAGGACTATGTACCAGTGGAAACAGCCTCCACAGGCCTCTTTCAGACCAGCTTTCTGAAGATTCTCTGAATTCCATACCAAATGTGTTAGCTGCAGGTATTACTGCCATCTCAAATACAAGTTTGCAAAGTCTCTTGCATTTGCCAGAGTGAAGGATGTTTTTTAAAATACATTAAAAACAAGGAAGTAAGGTGTATTAGAGGACTTTTTAAATTAAAGTCACACATTTTAATACTTCATATTTTCCATGTATTGTGTTTTCTTACAAGGGTAGAATACTAGTTGAAGTAATAATAGAGCAAAATTAAAGACACAGGAGCAAGAATTACACGAATGGATCTTCAAGTACCATAGAATAAAACACCAGAAAACATTTACAGTTTTTCAAAACAGTGTGAAGTCTATAGACTCAAAGAATGTACAACTTGAAAAGCAAAAGATTCATTATCTGGCAAGTCCTTCTCTAAGCACCACAAGAAAATCTCAAGCACAAATCTGTAAGGTAAGTGAAAATAATGTTTTAAAGGACATTTCTCTTAGTTCACAGGTTTTCACCACAGAGAGCAGCATCACAAGACAGCATATGCACACTCAAGTCATATTGACACCAAGCAGAGAATAGATATAAATAATAATAATTAAAAAAATAATCTCGAGTGTACCAACCTGTGCTATATTTTTGTTGAGAAGATAAACTCCATATTCAAACTGAAGCTTCTCCCCTCCTTTTGGATATAAAGGAAATCTGACGGGAAAAAAAAAGGGGGGAAAAAGCATTTAAGGTGAAATTATTCAGATGCTCATGCAAACTTCAAAAAGCCCCAGATTCCTTTTCTGAGAAGGTAAAGATTTAAAAAGCTTCCCTTGCTGACTACATAGGATATATTTAGGAACTCTCTGCAACTCCAGTCAATCAGCATTTAAAAACTGATGTCAAAACCCAGCTATGGAATTCCGTTTTTAAAGTATTTCAGGTTTTTAAAAGACACTTTACAATTCCCCAGTGCTGCAACATCCCTTTCACCAATCAAAGTGTAATTTCAGAAGCATACAGC
This sequence comes from Lycocorax pyrrhopterus obiensis, assembly GCA_014706295.1. Classification (NCBI taxonomy): domain Eukaryota; kingdom Metazoa; phylum Chordata; class Aves; order Passeriformes; family Paradisaeidae; genus Lycocorax; species Lycocorax pyrrhopterus. The sequence goes on from JACSVZ010000001.1 coordinate 102,809,100, forward strand.
ACAATTCCAGATCCCACGTTATCCCTCTGCATTCAGCCAGTCACATTTGGTTAGCTCATTTCCAAAGAGAAATAATCTTTTAAAAAGGTGTTCTCTTTTGATCATTATCCTGTGATTGACAGAGCACAAAACCCTTTACACAGAGAAGAAATCTGCAGGCTCGCTTACCAGAACAACACTCAGAATAGAAGTGATTCAACAAACTTTACACACACACCAAAGGCTTGAGTCACAGCATCATAGATCACTATGGTGTTTGCAAATATTATATTACTGATATTTATTTTTCCTATGTAATAAATATTGCTCACCATTTTAAACACCCACATGTAGCAAATTGCTTGTAAGAACATAGCATGGCACTGCTATGTGAGACAAGAGAACTAAAGCATTAGTCCCTTAAAAACTGAAACTCTTTGACAGTTTCTGCATTAAAGAACATAATTTTATACATCTGCTTAAAGAATCTCTGCTTAAGTGAAGCACTTCTCAAACAGCTTTAACAGCTGTACCCTGTACTTCTAAGGATTGTCTTTGACTCCTCCACAGCACCAGAGATTATGAGATCATCATGGTCAATTCAGCAATCTTAGTACAAATTAAAATTTATTTTTATGGGAACCACAGTGTGAATCAAGCTTTTGCCTTTTCACAAACCACGTCCTGCAGCTCCTAATCAAGATGCTGAATTAATTATCCACATAAGCCCCACACTACATCAGAAACCAAAGTCTCTCTCAAACATAAGACAACAAATACAGGAGATCAATATCTACTAGAAACAACACACACTCTGGAGAGGTGATTAGGCAAAGTGGATTTTATCATCCATCAGCCCCACAGCAGAGTACATTTGCAACTTTTAAGAATTATATAGTGCCATTAAAGCTAAAGGTTAACAGGTCACAATCACAGCAGATCAAATATTGAGATATCAGCTTCAGGTTTTATGCTACTTTCAAACTTGCTAGGTGTCTTTAAGTCGAGGAACATAAAAATCTCTGCGAACAGTATATATCTAGCTCACCTTGCTTAATAGATCTATAAATTGCAGTTCCCGATGCAAGAAAATTAAACTTTTCCAAATGAGCACGTGCTACAAAAATTCCACAACACATTACTCCAAGTGTAAAATACAAAGCAAGAGGAATTCATTTCAATAACTCCAATTACATTACCCAAACAGAGTAAGGGTTAGATTTAAACGATAACTTTACAATTAACAGTCTAAAACTAACCAATTTTTTTTACAATAAAAGCACCGTTAGGAACACAAACCATGTTTCCTTAGAAGGCAGCATTTCATTAAGTCACTGGTAATGGGAACCATGTATTTTATTACTATACACAGAGCTCTTCAATCCATGCAGTATAGAAAGGGTGTAAAAACTGGTTTATGGTGCTCACTGACATCTCCCACACATTTCCCTTTTAAAAGGGAAAATCAGGCTTTTCTGCTTATCATGTTGATCCTGCTTCTTTGCCAATATTCACATTTCTATCCTTTAACTTTCACTAATTAATCTTGAAAGGTTTTAAACCACGTACATCCTCAGGCCAGCTTTCACAACATAATCACTTACATGAAAGTCTTGAAAACTGTCGGTGGATGTCTCTGCATATATACATTAATGACTCAAGAGAAAAATATTACTAAGTTTTATGCCTCTCTCTTTGTGTGTTATCTTGCTTGCCCATTAAACCTGGTCACAAGCAATAAGCTCAAGGGAGAGGAACCTGAACACTTTATATAGTGCTTCAGTGAGTATAATTAAACCCAACTTGAACTGCTGCCTCCCTACATGAAATTTTTCTTGCCTGCTCCATCAAAAAGCATTAACTGTAAGCTTAATCTCTCCCTTCAGCATGCTGCAAAAAGCTGAGTCTGCTGTGTAAGGATTTAGTTATACTAAATACTTTTGAAAGACACTATTTTAGTATTTTTATAATCACAAAAGGCATAATAAAATTCAAAATGGCATCCGCCTACCTATTCTACTCCAAAGTGCATCCTTCTTCTCTCCATTCTTGCTGATATATTTGGGGGGAAAAAAATCACTAAGCTCCTTTAAAGCAAAACATAGATACTTATTCTGAGATGCAAAATTCAAAGGAGTGTGATATGTTTAGTGGAAAGAAGAAAAAACACAAGCTACAGGTACCCTTTCTATAATCAACAGAAAAGAACATCTGAGAGAAGTTATCAAGTGTTGGAAATTTGTTCACAGTACAGAACAGAGCTCAGAAGTTGAGCTCTGGTCCTCCTCATAGTACTTACACACTCTAGGAAACCATACATCTGTCATGTGAACAGGCAGGAATTATGAACAAAACAGCTTCTGCTCAGTAAGGGTCAACATGTGCCTTTGTAAAAATATGTTGACATTTACATACAACTACGGAATATGACATTTCTATAGCATGTGGACTTCTTAAAATACAGTGCTAACACACCCTGAGTTTACAGTAGATGATCTATTTCTGAATATAAAGAGCTAGGCAATACAGCAATAGTAGTTTTAATAGTGACTCGTAAAGAAGATCTTGGTTTAGAGAACATTAACCTGATGCAAGAAAAAACCCACCATGTTTAGTAACTTGTAACAGGTTTGCCCCATTTGGAGCTGCTTCTGCACCTGGGGTTTCCACTGCTTTCAAGACATGTCAGCAATGATAAGAGCCTGTGCTGGGGAAAAGCACAAGGACTAGGAGTGATTAAGGGAATAATCAGCCAGCAGGCATGCAGAAAGGTGGCTTTAGGATCTATAAGAATTGTGCCAGAGATGCTGAAATTAAACAAGCCCCACTCTGAATTTAGAAGGTGGAGAACTCTGGATAAAAGTGATCCAAACTGCACACCAGACTGATTTGAACCAGATGGTCAATATGTGCCTTGAAGGTCTAAGATAACGTAAAGAAGATTCTTGATCTTAAAAGCTTACAATTGTTTTGGGAGTCTCATGTTTTGCTTATTTAATCCTATAGGACAGTGACAAACACTAAGTTTTTACTAATTTTTTTGAGTCATGTTCTGTTTTATAGGGCTCACTGGGATACAAGTCAGATGACCAGTGTTACCCAACTGCATCACACTGCATATCTATAATAAACCACAAAACACATGCAGAATGTTTTTAGACACATAGCTCATATCCCCTTCCATGGCATGTCACTTTGGACAAAACTTGTGTTTTTCCACAGTGATGCCACAATGACTGAACAGTTTCTCCCCTAGTGAACCAACACTATTATGTTCGAGACCCAAGTATTCCCAGCCCCACAAGAAGAGGTTTTGATTGTCATTTCTCACAGGTGACAAGAAAAAAAAAAACAAAACAACAAACCAAAATAATAGAAGCAGCTAAAAGACACTTTGAATAATCTCTGAATAAATTCATTTTAGCAGATCTTAGAATAGAGATGACAGTTCATCTGCCCTAATCTTAACTCTCCCATCCTCACCCACTTGACCTCTCTCCCATCTCTCCTGCTTGGAGTGTTCCCAAGAATAAGCCCCTTCTTTCTACCTGCAATCTTCATTTCAGCAAGTTATTATCCACCGCTTTATTTCAATCCATTCCCTATTAATTCCTGCCACACTTCCTAAGCAGACATCAGCTACTGGATAAAGAACTCTTCAGCTTAAAACTCGCTTTTCTATCAAAGGCACCTAATATTCAAATATTCAAACCTATGGAGGATCTGCTGATATGCAATGAGTAAGGAAACAAGTATGAGCAGGTCAAGGCTCAACAGAGTTGTGAAAAAGAAAAAGTGAGGCAGAGGTTATGTGCTTGGTTCACAGTTACCCTGATGGGGAAAAGTAACAGCAAGTCAGACTTTTAAATAAAAAACAGGGCTGAAATTCTACCTATAGTCCACACTGAAACTACAGAACCAGCATACTACCATCAACAATGGAATTAAGTTTTGAATTCAAGGACCTCAGAACACTTCACAAATGCTAAGTTTTTAAATAGTTTGAATATTTGCATAAAGTATATCATTCTGGTAGGTATCAAGCTTAAAGGTACCCAACTACACCATCGACAGGACTCTCAGGGAGCTATTACTTTGGAGTTAGTCTTTAGTCTAATTAGACTTTTTTTTAACATGGTGTTTAATCAAGTAGAACACTCTGTAGACATAAGAAACACACATAACTCTTAGAAACTTAAAAACAAAGTATAATCTCATTAAATCACATCAAGGTTACAAAGACTAGACAGGATACTAAATCATCCACTCTGGTTTAAAAGTCTTTCCATTAAAAAAGAGAAACCTATTATATGTGTTTCCAGTCAATATGAAAAACCAATGGTGGCCAGTTGTCAGCATTTCTACTCCAGTTGACTCATTCAGATGCAAACAGCGGAACAGAAATCTCAGTGTCAAACCAAGGCAAATTCCAATTTTCAGTTAAAGAAGGATTCTTGAATATGTCTAAACACATTTGTGGTCTAGTGGCAGTACAGGAGCAGCAGACAAGATTTCAGATGAATGCTTTTGACAGCTGTGCTTGTCTAGGGGCCTGAAGGCATTTCTGCCAGAAGTAGGCTCTGTGATTCCATGGCATCCCTGCAGGAATCTGATCCAGAGGCTGCAGCCTACTCCATGAGACCATAAGCCACGGCTCCGTGTTGCTGTTCATCCAGATACAAGGAGATCATCCTGTAATCATAAAGCTACAGGCACAAGGGAGCTTAATGTATCACCTCTAAGGCAAGTTCAAACTGCCCTGTACACTCAGCTATGGTAAAACCTTCTTCTAAATAAACTTCATCCTTCCTTGGGTTAGGAAGGTTGTTTAAGTCATCTTCCACTGTTAATTTAAGTCTTTTCCATGATTCAAGATGTAACGAAGGAGACTGTGCTCATGTGCTACTGAAAGTAAAACCGAGGAATTTCAGCAGCAGATAGTAAAGAAAAGCCTCTTGCAAGGATTTTTCATTTTCACGTGTACAGTTTGAGGTGTGATGCAGTTCATATCTCTAATCCATTCTGGTGGGGCTTTTTTCCTTATAAGGAGTATTATTGATTTCTTAACAAAACAAAGGGTTGTGACCCATCTCTTACTGACTTTTGAATGGACTAAACCCCTGGTTTTGGTAAGAGCACATGCAACAATTTCCTAATACAGTGTCTTCAACCAAAATTGTTCACTAATACTGATGTATTTAAAAACCAGAAAACTGACTACAGAAAAAGAGATCTGTGGCATATAGGTAAAACCTTATAAAATGAAGGCCTTGCTGCCTTTGTAAAATCATGGCTCAGGCCTGGTACTTCAGTTAGAGAAGGACCGTGGGAAAGAGGCATAGCTGAATTAGAGGTAGAAAAACAGGCTGCGTGACTATCGTGTGTTCACATAGCGGTGTATGGTGATTGGTTGAATCAAGTCTGTTTTGCTTTAAAACTATGTAAGCAGGTAAGAAACTGTATAAAAGAGGCTACATAGTATTAAAGATAAGTTTTTGCCCAGAGCAGTTGGTGTGTCTGTATGTGTCGTGACTGCCTCAACAGCGACAAAAAAGTTGCCCACAGATATTGATTCTGGAAAACAAGAGGCCTGTTTCAAAGCTAAAACTATGATTAGACTACTTGTGGTGTTTTAAGCATTAGACCATTCTTACAACTCAAATAAATTGTGCTAAGTATTCTACTCTAACCACTAAAAACTCTTCACTGTCCTACCTTTCCCAGCTGACCCTCAACAAGTACTCATCAGCCATCACGATCTCATTTAATTTCATATCCTTAGCTCATCTTTAGCTGTTTTACATAGCCACTGCGGTGCTTGATGAACACTCAAGTAAATCACTACAGGATTCCTGGTTCAGGCAGATGGTAAATGTTAGGAAAAGCTGAAAGAATCCTTATTCCATATGTTTATTTCAGACCTCAAGTATCTCTTATGAATTCAAGTCCAAATACATTTACTGTTGTGTTCTGTGATTTATGAACTCTGCATCCAGAAATATCACATATGTACCAACACACTGGTGGCCCACTTTTATTGTCTATAACCACCTGCCTTTAATACAAACTATTTTTAAAGCTTATGAAATTGCTTCATTTTTGACTGCTTTCACCTGCTTCTACTTTGGCAATACACCGTATGTTTTAGATCTTTTATTCTCTCTTCTGTTCAGACCTCTGCCATATCCCAAATTATATTAAAGTCTCAACATTTAATCTCTACTTCAGAAAGCTCTTAAAGGAAGAAGTCAGTAAAATAATGGTTTTTACACATCACATCCAACTGCCTTGCACAGGCTGAAGTGTGGCACAATTTAAATATTGTATTACATCTCATTTGGCAAATCTAAGTAAAATTCCAAACCTAGTTTGGAATCACGTTACATAGCCTTAACTTTCCAAGTGATTCAGAACTTTAGGGAGCAGTAATATTTGCAGCTTTACAAGCTAAATTAGGACACATACACTTTAAGAACACTTAATTATCACAAAATGGTTTGTGTTGGAAGGGATCTTAAAACCCATCTAGTTCCAGCCCCCTGCCATAGGCAGGGACACCTCTCACTAGACCTGGTTGCTCCAAGCCCCATCCTACCTGCCCCTGCAGATTTCCAGGGATGGGGCAGTCACAGCTTCTCTGGGCAACCTCTGCTAGGGCCTCACCACCCTCACAGGGAAGAATTTCTTCCCAATATCCCACCTAACCCTGCCCTCTGGCAGTGGGAAGCCATTCACCCTTGTCCTGTCACTCCAGGCCCTTGTCCAAAATTCCTCTGTAGCTCTCCTGGAGCTCCTTCATCCACTGGAAGGGGCTGTCAGGTCTCCTTGGAGCCTTCTGTTCTTGAGGCTGCCTCCAGAGCAGAGGGGCTCCAGCCCTTGGAGAACCTCTGTGGCCTCCTCTGGATTCACTCCAGCAGCTCCACATCCTTCTGATGTTGGACCCTAGAGCTGGAGGCAGCTCTGCAGGTGGGGTCTCACCAGAGTGAGACACAGAAGCAGAATTCCCCTCTCCACTGCTGCCCATGCCAAGGGATCAGCCCAGCACATGGGGGCTTCTGGGTGCCAGCACACACAGCCAGGGTATGTCCAGCTTCTCATCCACCCACTTTCCTTCTCCTCAGGGCTGCTCTCAATCCATTCTCTACCCAGCCTGAACTTGTGCTTGGGATTGCTACAATCTCAGTGCAGCACCTTGCACTTGGCCTGACTGAACTTCACAAAGCTGGCACAGGCTCACTTCTTCAGCCTGTCCAGGTCCCTCTGCATGCCATCCCTTCCTTCTAGAACCACACAGCTCGGTGTCATTGGCAAACTCCATCTCACTGTCCATGTAATTGACCAAGAAGTTAAACAGTGCTGGTCACAATCCCAAATCATGAGTGTTGCGGTGACTCAGCCCCTGGACAGGTCTAAAGGCATTCAGTGGATTGACTTCCCCACTCATGACAGTGGTTCTGAGGGCGGCACCGAGGCCTGAGGGTTCCTCCCCCTGGGTGTCACCCTTAGAGGCACCTCCTCCCACTGTTCTAGCTAGTTCTTTGTTCCTCAGTTCTCAATTGGTTAAGTTCCTTTTGCATATTTATGTGTCTCATTGCTTAGTTAATTATGTTCTAGAAAGTTCATCTCTATTGTAAACCCCATTGGCTTGCCTATGTAAGTTCCTCCCCTTGTTATTCCCCATTGGTTCTCTGTCATTCCCCATCAATTCCCTATTGGTCTTCCCTTGGATCCACCCCTGAGTCTCCCCAGTTTGAAAACTGCCCCCCAGCCTTTCTCGGAGCTTGTCTTGTTGCTTCTTCCCCTGCGGGAATAAAGGGAACACTGCTGCAACGAAGAGCCCTTCTCTCCTCCTTTGCCTCCGTCGGTTGCTAGGTAACACCTAGACTGCAGCCCGCTCCCTCGAGAGCTGAGGGCAGAAGGCTCCCTAGAGAGCGGATTCCAATCAGTCTTGCACCGAGTGGTTTCCCCTGCCTGGGACACCATAGCAAGTCGCCTGACAGGCCTCCAGGCGGCCAGCGATCAACGCGACACATGAGCACACCAATCATCACTGCTGTCCATTTGGACATCAAGACATTACCCAGGAGTTAACTGCCAATCGGAATATTAGTTCAAATATTAAATGAAGCTGACACCACTGCATTTTCACATCACCGTATTTACACTATCGTTGATACTTCCTGCCCAACTGCATCAAATTTATCAGAGAACAAACTCAACCTGGCTTTTTTTTTCACTTCTCATCTTCAAGGACAGTAAGCAGAATGACTGCAGGGAGGTGGCTGCAGAGCAGACTTGGCAGAATGCAGCTGAAACCCAGTTATTCACTATCATACAGATAAAGAACTGATGTAATTTCTGTGACTGTTAAGTCACTGGTGTCATAGCAGAGTCATCTAAGAGATCTAGGGGAACAACTGTGCCTCACACAACACTATTAAAAATGGGTCAGTTAAGAAAAAAAATAGTTTCAAGCTTAAGACCATGGATAGGACACTCTATACAAGGTGTTGGAGTTGTAGGAGCTCTCCTTTTGATTTTTTTTTCTCTTAAGGAATTTTCCCCCATACATGTTGCTAGGAGACAATAATGACTGGATACTTAAGAGAGACTAAAGATACAGCCACAGCTCAGGGGAGGGGTGCAGCTGGCTACTCTCTTTTACCTGAGGTTCCTAGTGGAAGGCAGAGATGCTGTGAGATTTGGACTGGGAAAATAGGGTTGAGTGCAGCCCCTAGCTCTCTTGTTCTCTCAGCACTTGGAAGGGAGAGAGGCTGCAGTATAAAATCTAAAAGGTTGTGGGGGTTATAGGGCGGTCAGAGGTAGCTGCTATGTACCCCAAATTGTCTCTAGAGAGGGACAATTCAGGTGCGGACTAGGCCACTAGCAGACCATCCTTTCTGCCCTGCGCTGCTAAGGCGCTGATGGCATGCACCCCACACCTAAGCCAGATAGCTCAAATATTACCAGAGACAAGGAGCCAAGGAGTGCCCTCCGCTAGCCTGTGTTCCACGAACAGCTTTAATCATCTGAAGAGGTGAACAGGCGAAGAGAACGACCACGAGGTCTCTATCCCTTACATAGTCTCATCTGAGGGCATGGGGGCGGTACAGAGGCGGGGCCGGGGAAGGGAGCCAATGAGCAGGGGGAAGGGGCAGGGCAGGGGACAGGTAAGGGAGCAGCCACAAAGGCTGCTGGGAGTAGTAGTTTTCCTTATACAGAGTCTGGGGGGGGAAGGTTACATTCTAACTGCAAGGACTTGTGGGAGAGGCTTTTCCTTTCCAGAGATAAAAGGTATTTTTCAAATGCCTGAGTTTTTCCACCAGCTGGCCTCAGTGACTCCAACACTGCAGTTGCTGTGGGGAGAATTCATCACCACTGCAGGGTTCTGCCTTCTGCTGCCTTTCTTCTACCGTGAGTGGAGCTCTGCTCGTGGGAGCGGCCACTGAACTGGGAGCTTGTTAACACCCTGCCTCACTAAAAGAGGGACTTTTCACCATCTGCTTCAGTGCCTCAGAGGAAAAACCCCAGGATCCTGAGCCTGCCTTTCCCTGCCCTGTTGGAAGCTGGGCCGCCACTGCCCAACCCCCGCCATTCTTTTGCCACTGCACCAAATCTTTGCTACACTGTAGCTCTGCACTCCCTGCCTGATGAGAGGTCAGGTAGCTCCCACTACAGCTGTGGAGTTTCATACATCTCGTCTACCACCCGGGATTTTGTGCTCATTCCTGCCATTCCAGCTTGCTGCTTCTAAGGGTCCTGCTGGGGCACCGGGATCAGCTGCCCCAGAGGGTTTGTGAAGCCTTTCTTCCATCCCTTCCCGGCTCAGCCAAGCTGCCATTGACTGTGTGCTCCCTGAGCTCGCTCCGGAGCGCCCCCTGCAGGCGCGGGGGAACCATCGCACCCGCCCTGCTCACCGGGAGCCACCAGCGCCCCTGCCGGCTGTGAGCGGAACTGCACTGAAGGGGAAAGGGCCCGACAGCCGGGAGAGGCTGGCACTGGGTTCCTGGTTCTGTTTGTTGTTGCTGCCGATGGTGTTGTTTGTTTGCCTTGTTATACATATATATTCTAGTAAAGAACTGTTATTCCTTTTCCCGTATCTTTGCCCGAAAGCCCTTTAATTTCAAAATTATAATAATTCAGAGGGAAGGGGGTTACATTTTCCATTCCAAGGAAGGCTCCTGCCTTCCTTCGCACACACCTGTCTTTCAAACTAAGACACAAGGATAGGACTAAACAGCACAAGCCAGATAAGACAATGGTCTGAAAAAGTCACAAACTCTTGCTTGATATGTCTGAAGTATGACGAGTGTACAAAAAAAGGTTTAAATATTCACTGAAGTTTGAGTTATTTCAGCCTCACCCCCTTTTGGGGTCTGCAAGGGGGGCAGGCAGGGGAGAAAAGAACTAGTGTTTTCCCTCCAACCTCACCACATCCTGTTTGCTCATTCTAATGGAATGTCGTATCCAGAGGAGGAAGCTTGTGTTATTTAAAAGTCCTGAGGCTTCTCTGAACCAGGAGAAATTAAACCCTGAAAGCCTTTTAAGTGAGAAGGACCACCACTGTCCAGACAGCTCACTTGAAATCACAGTTCCCCAGGACACTTCAAATCAAATACTAGGACAAATAGGCTGCTCAAGAGCCACAAGCACCAAAATACCCAGCATTCCCAACATCTTAGCACTCCACCTGAAGATGAAGGTGCAAGAAGCTTTGGCTGCACAGCTTTAAAACCTGTTTCCTTCTCAGATAAGCTGCACCACAGCTCTATCAGCTTCAGAGCAGAGACTGCGTAGATCTTCTGCAGAAGACTCAAAATTAAATTAAAAGGCAGAAAAAAGGATTACAAGCATGCATTTTGCTTGTAATTACAGATTAAGACATAAATATGAGTTACAAATAACAAGAAAATTCAAATACTATATGGTTTTCAGTTCCTACTTAACAGAAAAAGCTACATTTACAAAACAAATTTGATGACAAAAATACAGACTGCCATGAGGACAAAGTATATCCCCATTCAAGCTTTGTACAATACACAGATAATTAGTTTACTAGGAAAAGAAAACGTTAGTTTGACTTCATGAAATGTATTTTCAAAATGCTTTTCTGAACAGTTCAGATGATGATAATCAAAAGCAGAAGCATCTTTCTGTGACAAATGTAACTGCTGTGACCTTGCACCTGGGGAATGCACGATAGCTTCAGTACGTACAGACTTTGGAGAGAAAATAAAAACAAAGACCCAGATTATGAAAGTCAGGCAGTTCCTGACAAGACAGTCACCACTTTGTACAAGAGGGGATCATTCTATTGCATCAGCAAATAATTTCAAACACCTCAAAACCACAGCAAAGAATCCATGGAGCCAGTGACACTGATGGCTTTTTGTAAATTGGGCATTTCCGTGACATATTTCAGCTTGGATTTGACGCTTGCACCATACAAGCCACAATGGATGTCACAACACATGGACTATCTATAAGGACAGAGCAGACAACCTTGCTATCAGAACTTTAAATCTCACTGCCACTGAAGGATCATTTTTAACTAGAAGACACTTTATACAGGTCAAGTCTCTGCTTATTTAAAAAATAAAGTAATGTTTTGGAAAAAAAAAAATCTCAACAGGAGTATAGTGTTCCTATGGGAGTAAATTAAGACTAGTATGTCTTCACAGAAATATTTCTCAGTTGGTCTCAGATGTCTGGGGTCAGTGGTCTCATCTACTGCAGTAAACAAAATCTGCTTTCTCAGACTGGCCAGGAGCATGTAAAAACTTCTAGTTCCCAGAAACAGTGTTAACAGTATCTAAATTTATTAAACAACACCTGATCTAATTCTTAATCTGTATACAGCGATATCTGCTGACTCAATGAAGGCAAAAGCATTATTTTGCTCATCAAGAATCAAATAAGCCGGGATTCTGGCTAAATATCCTCAAGAATTGTAGAATGTAAAAATACAGTTCAAGATAAGTTCATGGCAAAAAGCATTCTTTGAGCAATACAGCTGAACCTTTAACACACACTCAATCTACCCCAAAGAATCAACTTTTCTTTGCTAGCTATTAGATTTCTCAAGCAACCATCTCCATCTAAGTTTGCCAAGATTTCTTCCCAAAGCTGCCATTTCGTTACCTCAGCCAAAGTACCAAATATGATTAAAGACTTCCTAATTGAGTTGGAAAATCTTAACGTCAGTGAAAAATTATTCTTCACGTGCTTGTGTTCTGATTTTTCCAGCTCCTCAATGTCTTTCTTGTTGGGAGAGGCTCAGGATCGGAGGTGCCTCACCAGTGCCCGGCACAGGGGGACAGTCACTGCCCTAGGCCTGATGCCACACCACTGCTGATACAGGCCATGTGCCATTGGCCTCTTGACCACCTGGGGACACTTGGGCTCATGTTCGGCCACTGTCGATCAGCACCCCCAGGGCCTTCCCCAGCTTTCCAGCCACTCTGCCCCAAGCCTGCAGCATTCCATGGGGTTGTGGTGACCCAAGGGCAGGATGCACCCCTTGGCCTTGTTGAACCTCATACAACTGGCCTTGTCCCATCAATGCAGCCTGTCCAGATCCCTCGACAGAGACTTCCTGCCCCCTCCAGCAGGTCAACACTCCTGCCAAACACGGCGTCTTCTGCAAACCGACTCAAAGTGCACTCATTGCTTTGAAATCTCTCAGACTCCAGAACTTCAGAGAATTCTTTCTTTCTACATATTGCATGCACTCTGGAGATGCTAAAAGGGACCAGTGAAGAAGTGAATTAATGAGAAATTTAGTAAAAATCAGATTTTTGCCTTAGCATGGTAATTCAAAAAGTCATGAAAGTAAACATCATAGGAGAAAACTTAAGAGCATTTTGGTAGTACCAAAATTAAGTTTTGGAATACAAGAGGGGAACAGTTATCGAAGAGATTATAAACACTAATATCCCTACAACTACAAGGCTGACCATATACTATATACTACTGGCAGTCACTCTATACTTCATTCTACATTCAATACTGTGGTCAGAAAAGTGCTAAGTTCTCACCACAGCCTCCTAGTTCAAAGTCCCAATATAATAGTTATTGTAGCAGAAAAAATTGAAAATTCTCAAGGTCCTCATAGAAGTGACCTGGATCATGCCAGTAAACCAATCTGAAGCAAATGAAGCATTTCCCAGAAGTTACTTACATTCTGAAAGCTCTCAAAATATTTAACCAGCTCAACAGGAGGGCTTAGAAAAGTTGGTAAAGAAACTTTAAAGTGTAGTAACACCTTTATACAGTATAACTTTAAAAACAAACACCTGTACTTACGAATTTGCTCGAGTGAAAACCTCAGCTATTTCCCCCAATGAACAATTTCTAGAAACTCCTAATAAGGATCCTGGAGAAACCCTGTGTCTTGGTTTTAAGGACAGGTGTCTGCCAAGGAAGGTGGGAACCTTCCTGGGATGGAAAATCCCTCCAAATTATTGTAACTTTGAAATTACTGGGCTTTCAGGTAAAGATATAGGAAAAGGAATAACAGTGCTTTACTAGTATATATATGTATAACAAGACAAACACCACCACCGGCAGCAACAACAAACAGAACCAGGAACCCAGTGCCAGCCTCTCTCAGCTGTCGGGCCCTTTCCCCTTTGGTGCAGTTCCGGTCACAGCCGGCAGGGGCGCTGGTGGCTCCCGGCCGGGCAGGGCGGGTGCGATGGTTCCCCCGCGCCTGCAGGGGGCGCTGTGGCGCGAGCTCAGCCGCGTCTCCACATGGTAATGGCGACTCAGCTGGCGGGAGAGAGAAAAGGGGCTTCCTTTGCAAACTCATGGGAAGGAGCCAGTCTCAGGGCCACTCCGGATGGCAAAAAGGACTGTAGCAGGAACCTCAGACCAGCAGGCTGGAACAGCAGAGACAAGCGCACCTGGGGTGGCAAAACAAAGTGTAGCAAAAACTCCGAAGCAGCGACAGGAGCCGTGGGGCTCCGGGTGGACACCAGTTGTAGAGTAAAAGTGTAGAAAAAAGCCTGAAGCACTGGCAGAAAACATTGGGGCAGGGCAGCGGAAGCCAGGCTTCCACAAGCAGCCAGGAGACACTCTTTCTGGAGAGGGGTCAGGCTCCCCTTCCCAGTGAGGTCGGGTGTTGAAAAGGTCCCACTTCAACAGCTGCTCCTGCGAGCAGAGGCTCACCCACAGAAAGGAGAAGCAGTGAAGGACAAAAAACTCCGCAGAGGCAACGAATTCCCTGGGCAGCAGCAGTCCAGCACCAAAACCACAACTGTCTCCACTCCAATCCTGAGAGAGAGAGTGAAAGAGCTGAGCCCAGCCCCTGACCCCCAGCCAATTCTCACAGTATCTCTGCATTTCCCAAGAGAAAAACCCTCAGCTAAGAGATAGTAGCAAACTGCCCCCCCTCCCCCATCCTGGCCACATCTTTTGTCTCTCTTAAGTATCCATCGTTCCCATCTCTTAGGCAACAAATGGGAGAAAAATTTCCTGAGAGAAAGAAAAAAAAAAAGAAAAATCCTAACCTCCAAAACCCTGCAATAAAAAAAAAAAGCCAAGTAAAATACTTAACCTAATCAACAATGAGGACACTACGTGTTATAATAAAGATCAAATATAGGGATTACCTCACTGCAATTACTCAACAATTTATGTTGGAGTTCGAAAAGCTGCTAAAGGACAGGCGACTGACATAAAGAAATTTCATAATGCATGTTTAACTGCTGTGCTCAATGCATAAGGACCAAGGGAGAAACATGATCTATTAGAAAGAAAACTGCAATTTAAGACATCTGACATAAGACCTTGGAGTTGGTAAGATTGTTTCTCCAATAGCTGGGAAGAGAAGATCTCCAGCAGGAGCTAATCCTGAAAAAATCTTGCACAACACAGGTAAATAGCCCAACAGGGATTATTATACTTAGCTAAACTTTCTCCGTTTCAGAAATGTTGTGAAATCAAGTATTAAGTCACAAGAGCTTGGAAGGCTGTAGCATGAAGGACTAAACCTTCCAATCTGTCTGAGAGAACAGGAAATTTAATTAATCTTTATACAGCCACACACAGGGACCTCTACTACTTGGAAATTTGTTTTTAATATACAAATGTTCTAGTTTGCAACTCTTTTCAAAGTGATATACAGGAAGAAGTATGACCATCTGCTTCAAGAACTACACTGAAGCAAAACAGGTCAATGTTCTATTAAGGCACCTAGGAAGTGTGTTCGGACAAGTTATTAAAATGGTATCAAAATTACTTTACAAGACATAATTATGGAATTAGTGGCAATTACTGGTTAAGGTTCATAGTTGTATTTTATGGTGTAAAAACAGGAAGACCTCAGCAAGTTTAAATCTTAAGGCAAATTACCTTGCCTGTCCTGCCAAATGTCACTAACCTTCAGAGAGAAATCAGACACTTTCAAGCATCCCAATCCTCTCAAGTAGGCACAATAAAACCCTTTCATCTTGATTTGGATTATGAGGAATTAGTTAAAATGTTGTAATACTTTGACTGCATATTTCCAAAGAGAAGAATTTGGCTTTTCACAGCTTCCTGTCAATAGAGTCAGCTACTTTCCAGAAGTTCATTTCTCCTCAGTCATTTCCTTTGCTCCTTTTTCAAACTTTTGTGGAAAAACGAAGTTATTGGTGTTGCAAGCCTGACTGCAGCCATCCATAAACATACAAGGTCACAGAATCCCAGAATGGTTTGAGTTGTTAAGGGTCTTCAAGCTCATCTCAACACAACCCCCTGCCAGGGCAGGGACATCTTCAACTAGACCAGGTTGCTCCAAGCCCTATCCAAACTGGCCTTGAACACTTCCAGGGATGGGTAGTCCATAAACTCTCTGGGTGAACTGTGCCAGTGCCCGGCATCTGAACAGAGCAGTTGGCCTCCCACCAATGGTCAGTGTTCAATTCCTGGGAGTTCAGTGGTTTCAGGCTACAAAGTGAACCTTAACCAATAATCGCCAATAATTTCATATTAGAGCACACAGGTGCAAAGACAGAGGGGAAAATAGGCAAAGTTCCAAAACGCAGGAGAAGACATTCAGAGAGTAAATTTAAAGGCAGCAAGATAGTTTCCTAGAAGGAAAACAATAACAGTGTAGCTACATGTTCAAAGACAATGATTACAGAACAAATGAAAATCTCTACATTTAATATTCAGTTGATTTATAGTAGGCGGCAGGTTACTGTGCTTTTTCAATTGATTAAAAAACTCTGTGTTAAAAGTAAGCTATTTGTTTTCTCCTGTTTATCAACCACTACTCCAGCACTAGCAGCAGCTCCCCAGTGAAGCTACACTTGCTATCTGCAGTTTATTCCCATAGCCAGTAGCAAAACATAAAAGGCTGGTTTTCCAAACAGAAGCCAAAACTCATGAAACACTAAGAAACACTATTTAACTTTTTCTAGCATTACTGGATGCCAAATTAAAGCCATATATGTGCCAACAGACCCAGAATAACAAAGATGAGTCACTCTTTTGCATCCCAGAATTCCAACAAGAGAAAATCAACAACTGTTCCATGGCTACTGAAAGCAGTAACTAGTAACTTCAAATTCCGTATCACCTCAGACTACCCAAAACTGTTTAAGGTGGGTTTTTTTGGTGTTGATTTGTTGTTTTGAAGGAAGTACATCAGTGTGTTTACAACATACTCACTCTCGCTCTTTCTCCGTCAGCTTGTCGTTGATATTATCTTTGATTGTAGACCGGGAGCCCTTGTGAATTATAGGATACCTGAGTGGCACTTGTAAGAAGAAGGATATCATGGAAACCAGGTGAGCAGTATAGCCCAGGGCAACAGCGATGCTTCCATCATCTTTTGCTGTCAATGACGAAAAGATTCCATTATTAATTTTATCCACTGAATCCTAATATTCATCTTTATTGCTCAGAGAACGACAATTAATGTAGCTCTCAGAAGTCAGAACTCAAGAACAGAAGGACGCCTGGAGTCATTCTGGAGAGCTTTACAAGTGTTTGCGCTTCACTGTGTTGTGTTTGCCTCCTGTGACAAGGCACAGAAAATGGGTGATGGCTTGTTCTCCTGCAAATCTTACTTTCAAAGCTACACTGCCTGGATGGGGGAGGGTAAAGAAGAGATGGGAAAAGTGAAACAAAATTCCCAAGACAAAAGTCAAGTATTAAGCTTTCTGCGTTTCTCTAGATGGATTTGACACGTGTGCGTGGGATCACGGCAAAGCTGCATTCTTCCTCAACTTTATTCACGAGTGAGATCAGTTGGAGAGACACCAACCCCAAGCTATGAACTCTGTTCTCTGCCAGTAACTGGAAAAACGTAAGATTAACCCATTGTTTTAAAGTAACATTTTCAATTTGATATTTAAGGTTTCAACCTTAAAGCTTCACCTGCCAGGAATACACATAGGTCTTGCAATTCAAACTACATCGTTTAGCCATATAAAGGCTTTTCCTTTCTCTTTTCTCCATTTTTAATTCTTCTTAAGGGATACAAACAGCATAATACTCATCCCTTCTGATGCATCCATGAAACCAGCAAAACAGAGGACCTTCAAGAAAGCTTAAAATGATATTCAACAACCCTACTGAGCTCATGACAGAGCCTGTCATGATATATGTATTTGTTACACTCCTTTCAAAATGGATTTTGTAAAAAAGGTTCAAAATTTGCAGCAAAACTGGCTTTTTAGGGATTTTTTTTTTGATCCTTCAGACGCCTGATTTTTTAAAAAATAGTATCTACTGAGTCTGAGATAAGATCCATGCCAGACAGCTGGGTTTCAAATTTAACAGCCTATTTCACTAAATTGAATGCTTAGTACTTCTTCCTCAAAATACAGTATTTCTAGAGACTTGGATAAAGCATTAGTAATTCTTTTGCAATTAATTAATAACAGGAATCTGAAAATGGGCCAGAAGATGGCACACCACTGATTCCTCGAGAGTTAGCAAACTGAGTTCATTACCACATATAGTGCAATCAGAGAAACAAAGCAACAGACTGATTTTTGTCCTACTGACAAATTAATTTGTTTTAAAGATTACTCCTCCAATATTCTAGCATCCAATATACATATTATTAGTACAAGTTAATTACTATGGAGTGGTTTTAAAGAGTTAGACAATTGATGGAGGTTTTCGCTCAAGAAACCGGAGTGAACAAGTACTGGGGGCAAGAAATCCTCAAGGGTATATTAATGAATTTCTAGTTCACGTCAAACATTTGTAGATGAATGCATGCAGTTACCTGTGCAACTGTTATACAGGCAGGCACATGATATATTTGCTTCTGGAGTAGGATGAGGCTTGACAGTTAAAGTAGAAGGTCACTTGTAAGGTGCTCCATACCATTAGCAAGGTTCAAAGTCTTTTTTTGCAAGGTATTTATTTAGCACGTTCACCAGCAACTACAGCAAACCAAATGGGGATTCATGCCTGTTGCCCCACCAAGATTTATGGACTAAAAGCAGCTTCAGTGGAATTTTAGGTCAGACGCAAGTATTTTCCAGAATCACTGAGTTTGGAAGGCACCTCTGGGAACAGCACAGCCCTCACCCCTGGCTCAGAGCAGTTTGCCCACAACAGGTTACCCAGGACTGTATCCAGCTGGGTTCTGAGCATCCCCAAGGATGGAAACTCCACTGCATCTCTACGTAACCCGCTCCAGTGTTTCAATATGGAGTCTTAGAACACAGACATGCTTTACTAATAATCAAGAGAAACCTCCTTTGCTTTAGCTAGGAAGTAGCAATAAATAATTCCTACATTTTCTTCTAGTCTAGATCTTTCTGGTCAAAAATTTGGACACCAAGCTATTGCTACCAGTTTTCTTAATTTTACAAAGTTTAGAAGCAGCGTTAAATGTAACTACTACATTAAGAATATGCGGCTACCTTGAAAGTCTTCGGAATTAGGAAGCTTGACTCCACAAACAAAGTAATCCTTTTGGTTATTCTGTAAATTTAAAATCAACAGTGGAAAGTGAGAATGGACAATAACATCCAGAACACAAAAACCTGCATAAAACACAACAACAAAGCTAACAAACAATAAAATAAAAATCAAAAAACTAAATATTCAACTAAACTTACAGTGACTGACACAGTATTTTAATTCACATCTCACACAGTTCAGAAAATAAATGCAACTTTTTTAAAGAGTGAAGAGCTTCATATTAATTCGTTATATAAAAGATTTTGAAGCTCAACATTTTAACACGTTTCTGTGCACTCAGCTAGCCTACTGTCAGGGTTATTTTATGTAATTGTACACAAAATGGAAAACATCCATTAAATTATAGCTATTCTCTTTTTATAGAGGAGACTGTGTAAGAGGTGCTGGCGTAAGTTCCCTCCCTGTAAAGTTTGTAATCTAAGGGCCAAATGTAAGAAAAAGCTGAAATAAACAGCATGAACAAAGAGAAGATTCTATCACAAATAAAGCACGACATTTGCTTGCAGTATAATAAATAGGAAGTCCATTTCACATCGAGCAGATTGTTAAGATGTTGAAAACATACCAGATCAATAGGGTAGATGTAGGATAGCTCCGACAGCAACTGCTTGCATCGAATAGTCTGCTGGGCATTTGTCTTCAAAAACTGTTCTCTTTGGGGAAAGAGATTCCAAAATCATTATTTTCTTCAAAAGCTCCATAGAAAGGTATCAAGTTGTCATATCCCTTCTGCAGCTTTCCAATTGTCAGTTCCTATCCTCCAAAGAGTTAGGTAAATCCACCCAAAAAATAATACAGCACAAGCTAATTTTTGTTTTCAGGTGTACCATACATTATAGACATATTTTGACTGCAAGAATCAGGTCTTACAAAGCTGTGTTACACTAAAACAGACCTAAAAGTCCTATCAGAGTCTATACATACAACCAAGCATTCATTTCTTCTCTTCTAGGCTTGCCACTGGTAATTACCACTTTAGATATCCACAAATTGTAGCAGGGATGTCATAAAAAAAGTTTCAGGGCAACACGAGGAAGAATTTGGTGCCAGAAGTCCCATTTTCAATGGCCTACTCTCAACCCGGTCTTTTTTTCCAGTTACAGAACAAACACAGGTCCTTTTACCTCTTAGCAGTGCATTCCTTTCTTAATTCATGGAGAGATTCATTATGCTCTTCAAGTTTCTGGTATTCGGTCCCAAATGCATTTTCTAAGCAACATGAGGAATCAGGAAAAAGAATAGTATAAAGTATTTTCTTAGTTATCCAAAGTTTTAAAAGTAGATACTGACAGAATGCTGGCAATAATCCTCCATTTATTCTTATCCGCCCATTTTCCATATTATGGTCCCAAACTAGAGAATGCCAGCACAGGAGGAACACTTGTCTTCATGCACTACACACCATTCACCAGCCGAATACAACACATCAGATTTCATCCTCCTTTAATACCTATTCCTCTCACAATCACATAGTGCAGTAATCCAGTTATGCAGTCTTAATACTTGCATAGCCAGAATAAAGTACATGGTAAAAACCATCATTCTTAGTAATGACTAATTACTTTAGACTCAGCTAAGTACTGAAAACAAAAAATCCTGCAATAAGATCAAACATGTATGTAGTTTGGTCTTGGTGAGCTCCAAAGAGGCAGTGATACAGCATTTCACTACAGGAGACTTGCCCAGTAAAGGATGATACCAAGATGACTGAGCATTTCATCTGTCACTTACATATCAAAATATTACAAGGGATTTTTGTCTTCTAACACTTAAAATGGAATCGAAATCACAGGTACAGAAACTTCTCTCATGACATTATGAAGTCCCTTTATCATGGCAACGTTTACTGTACTATATTGTAGTTCTTCTGATTTTTTCATAAAATGTCAATTAAACACCGATTTAAGATTGCTTTGGAGAAATGACGTAGTAAGAAGTTATTTAGAGACAAGATACCAGAAATCGCTGTCTAAAACTCAGTATAACAGAGAGAGGGAAGAAATTACACCTGGCTGCAAATCTCAGATAAAGAAAAAACACAAGCACATTAGAGCCAGACAATAAAAATAGAAAAGAAACCAACATTTTCATTTTGGTCATAAACTAGGCTAAGGTTTCTACACTTACCTCTGTCAAGCAAAGTACTTTTTTGCTTATGCAACAAGGCTACTTCTTGACCAAGGGCCTTCTTCTGTCTCTCCAGTTCATTACGTAGCACCAGGATCTTCAACTGTAAACATTCACTCTCCTTTTTCTGTGGGAAGAAATGCAGATTAAAAAAAAAAAGTTTTTCTGCACAGGAGCAGTTTCATAAAAAGGTGATAGGAGGGAAGGAATAAACAGGACAAGACTAGCACCTGCCTGCCTAAGAACTGAGTTCACAGATTACCAGAGGAAACGGATTCCCAAAGACTCTAATCATTTTGCTGCTTTGGAAGGAAAGCAACTCAGTTGTGTGCCACAGTGCTTGTTCCTCCTGTGGGATGCATCTCCTCTCTTGAGCCCAGAGCAAAAATTAAGAGGTGCTTCAGCAGGACATAAAAACTGACAGCAGAGCACTAGCAGCAGGATGAGCATTCATTCCCTGGCAAAGGGCTCACCAGCAAGAGGGAAGGTGAGGAGTAAGAAGTCTATACAAAGTGGAGGCAGGAGCTGGAAAAAGGCTGGAGATGTTCAAGCTGCACTATTAGATTCAATTCCCAGCTTCAAGATGATGAGAATAACAGGATACAAAGAAATAGCTGAGAGAGTGTTCAGCCTGGAGAACAGAACTAGATGATCTTTAAGGTCCCTTCCAACCAAAACCATACTACGATTGTATGATATAGTTTTGCTCTCTGATATTTAAAAATGAAAAGCCTTTGCAAGGAGGGACGAGGATATCCATAACTGAAAAGACAATGGTTAAACAGTCAAGATACCAAGAGAAGGCAAAGAAGCTCTGGGTTGGAATGACTCACGGGAGATTTTATATTGCCCCTTATGGAAGGTGACTTCTTCACCTCTTCATCTACAACGTAACCCCTGTAACTACAGTGCGTAAACAAGCTCCCATTTTTTCAATTTTGTCAAATCCTTGAACTAGTTGACACTTTTGGAACTTAGCTGAGTAATCTCAACCCAGAATCGGCTTTACCGCAATAAATTAACTTCACACTGCAAATGTGCCCTTCCATGTACAAGGCACCAGACACATACCAGTGAGTACCAACATTATGAAGTCACCACAAACAACTCCTGTTATGTCAACTCATTGCTATGAACCAAAATCAGCTTTCCCGAGCAGAAAGTAGAAACTAATGCCAACAGACTTCTCTAGAGAAGGGAGGAGAGCAGGCAAAAACAAACTGTCAAAAGCCATTGTAAGATCTAGTACAATTTCTGCTTAAAACGAATATGTCACTTGAGTGACAGCATTTGCAGTAATTCTGTTCATCCAAAGGGAGTCAGGGTGCAAGAAGATACAGCCAGTAGACTCACCTCACTCTAAATCCACCACAGGTTCCGGACAAGTTTCATATAAATCATTAGAAGTTTGTTTTTGCTGAAAGACCTCTTTCGTGCACTGGGCAATGTTTACGCTTTGATAGCATGATTGTACAAAATAAAGGTAAAAATAGGATAACCAATTTATCAATCCATCTGAGTAACATACACAACTCAAATTCATGACATTACACAGCTCTCAGATGAGTTTGCATTTGAAATGACAAGTGTAAAGAAAGATTTCAGGTTCAAGTGTTAAAAAAAAAACAAGCTTATGGTCAAGACATCAGTCAGATGCTTCAGCAAGCCCATAAAATAAGGTTTTAATAAATCAAACATACCAGTTCATTCCTTGTAGATGTACATCTCAGCTTTTCTTCAATCTCCCTTCCTATTTTCTGAACAGTTACCTGAGTCTGTTTAATTGCACACTGAGCTCTGTGGAGCCTGCAAGGAGAAGTTACAGCTGTGATAAAGGTTCCCCACATGTGCAAACAGCTCAAAACCAGCAGCAGGAATGCAAACTCGGACAGTCAGCTTCCATTTCAAAACATCAAATGAGGAAGCATAAAGAAGGCAGGTTTATACTGGGAAGAAAATCCTCCCTGTGAGGGTGGTGAGGCCCTGGTACAGATTGCCCACAGAAGCTGTGGCTGCCCCACCCCTGGAAGTGTTCAAGGCCTCGTTGGACAGGGCTTGGAGCAACCTGGTCTAGTGCAAGGTGCCCCTGCCCATGGCAGGGAGTTGGAAGTGGATGAGCTTTAAGGTCCCACAACCCCAAATCATTCTGTGATAACTTGCACAGTTTATGAAGAAAACCACCAAGTCTTTAAATTCAATCAACGATCAAAATCTCCTCTTCAATTTTTCAATTCAACAGATGCTGATCAGGCTGCAGGTGAGAGAGCACATAATTACAGATATCTCATTTAGGTTAAATCACCATTAACATGAAAATAGATACACAGAAGCATTGTTAACACATGCCAGCTTTAGCTAACACACAGCTACCGCAGCCAAGAACATGAAACATTCTTCAGTATCTCCCACTATGCTATGGGCCCTTCTGTAGCAAAAACAGGGGTTTCTTAACTGAATCACGTTTGATGAACGAAAAGATGATGATGATGTGTTACTGATTGTTAGCCCTGGCTTCAGGGTGAAGAGAGAAAATCAATTATTTGCCATATTTATTGGAAAAAAAAAACAGGCAGAGGAAAAAGATGGCAGAACCAGGTCTAAGAGAGACATGAACATCTTTCTTAAAATTAACATGGAGTAGAAATTAATGTATTTATTAGAAAAAGAGAGAAGTTATACATGGAAACAAACAGTGCTAGTAATATTAATAAACAAGATCTTATGATTTAGGACTTTTACATGTTTTAACTCTAAATTAATACATTTAAGTCACCAGACGCCTTTAGCTCCTTCATACTGTTGCTTCTCCTAAACACCAGTAATAGCATAATTTAAAACAAAAATCTAAGTGATTTCTTTGGTTTCTCTAAAGTTTCTCAAACTGCTCATAGCACCAGCAGCCACAGAGCTGGTCAGGGGCAGCTGTACCCCACCCCATATCAAGCAACACAGCTCTGCTGGCTGCTGAGGGGGTGGGAGGGGGCTAAGACTGCTGAGACCAAGAGTACTGCATCACCCATGGGCTTGGTCTAACGCACCTAATGAAGAACTGAGATCTCCTGGAAACCCTGATCCTACTGGGAACTACTTCTTACACCTCCCACCTTCATGAATGCATCCTGAGGATGTTGGCTATGGAACATGAGGTTACGAAGGTCAAAGCCAAGGTTTGCTGACCATCCTGAACATCACTCAGAGCTCTGCTGTCACATCATCCAACAGGATCTAAGTTTTCTACTTCCACACTTTCCAACTTGTCTCTTTCTGAAAGTCTGGAATGTCTTCTTTCTACACATAAGAAAGCCAAGCTAAAACTCCTGGTAAAGAGTAATAACTGAGTGACATTTCCCCTTCCTCTTTATGTAATTTAACACTAGAAGAACATTCTTGATTTAGTCCATTAGGTGATTAAAAGAAAGTCTTACAAGTTTCCACCATACTCCATTTAGGCAGCAAAACATCCTGGACGGTGATCTACTCATTGAAAGAGTATTTACATAACAGAGAAATTGTTAGAAAGGTCATTTGCCATGTGAATTCCTCACAGTGATTTGATCAATACTCATTAACAACCTACAAATTGTGCAGTAACTAAATTCTCCTACCCATGCCCAAAGGATAAGGAACAAACAACTACTGAGACTGACTTCTCAAAACAATACATACAGTGGAATACTGATTCACCCAATTGAACAAGTATCTAAATATATATTCCTAACATATAAAAACTGCTATACAAAATAATTCAGCAATAAAATCTGGTTTTAATAAGAAATGGATTTCTTTTTAAGCCAAGCATCATCCTCTCATTCTTGCACAGTTAAACTTTGCTGCCTTGATGCCAAATAGGGCCATTTACACTGCAAGACAGAAAAATTACTGGTACTGGTTGACTCAATCCCAGTACATCCACTGCTGTTCTAAGAACTTTAAAATGGTAACATGACCACATCCAAAGTTAAATCTTCCAAGATTTAAATTTTAGGGACTTCATGTCACAAAAGCAGAAACTATCAACAGAAATCTTTTTCTCAGCCAAAAAAAGTTCCCATGTGGAAATCTTTGGTCATCAAACAAGGGGAATATAAACTAAGCTGTAAGAACGCCAACATGGAAATTCTGTCCATCACTTCTGCACAAGCAGACTTTGGTGGAAGCAATTATGATTGCACCAATGGAGATCAGCAAGCTGAGGCCATAAATCTGGATTAAAACTTACACAGAATGAACAGAGAGAAACTTCAACCCTAACTGACCACATCTTGTTTCCATTTCTAGGCTAAATGCAGGTCCAACGCTACAGCTCAAAATCAGCACAAACTGTGCTTTGAGCACAATCCTGCTTGGTTTAGTAACTGCCAACAATGAGCCAACTGATGGTATCACCTACGTGCCATCAGCCAACGTGGGATTCTTCCTACATTGCTCAAGACTTTATTTTTTAATGTATTTTACTAAAATTAGCACTTCCATAGCACTTTAAAAGCTAGTTGAGGGCTTGAAGAGGCCACTGGCCTGCTACCAAATTTCCTCCAGCAATTGGGAAAGCCAGGACAGCTACAGTAGAAACTCCAGCCTTTTTAAAGGGATAGTTTAGCCAACAGTGTTGTCATCCAACGTCTGCAGCAGCTCACAGCCACTGTCAGCCAGAAGCAGAGCAATTGGAACGTGAAGTGTGACAGATTTACTGCTGTTGCTTGGGGCCCTGAGAGCTGCTGTGCAGTTGTCCAACATCAGGCTAGTTCCACGCTGCTGCCTGGGAAAGAACCGGAAAACAAAGTAGACATTAAAATTCCTTAGCATCCTAAAACTGACTGGAGGTGGAGATCCAGAAGGCTGCTGCTCTACTTCCATTCCCATAGCACCTGCTTTCTGAGATGGGGGAAGATTAAGAAGACACAAAACACTCTCCCTTCCTTTGACAGTTCAGAAGACAGCTGGATACATTAAAAGGACAATCCATGTATTATAAGCCAAGACCAACAAAAGCTGCATCCCTACTTGGTCTACAAAGGCCCAGCACATAAAATTTCAACATCTCTCCACTTCCTAGATCCCAGGTTCCTGAAGTACAGGCTATTTGGGTTATTTCCTCAAGGCTTTTCAAGTCTGACTTCAAATTGCTTTCCCCAACAACCACCTCCCCCCCCCCCCCCAAAAAAAAAAGTCTACAACCCACTTTCTACCTTGGCTGTAAGATTTGAAACCATTCTAGCATACAGTGTTCCACCAATCAATCCAACTTTGGTACTGGCTTGGAGGGGGGCGGGGGGGGGGGAAAGATTACCAAGCTTTGGACTTCATCATTACAGGATTTCTTTGCCATAATGTTCTTGTCTTGTATGCAAGATCGATCAGTTTTCCTTATTTCCCAGGACTGAACAGTGCAGTGGTCCAACATACTTGACTTTACAAATTGGGAATGTGCTGTAACAACACATTCACTCTCTTTAAGCCTGCAGTAAGTCTGAAGGTTCAGCTGGAGCATCCTGGTCTCTCTTGCTCGTGCATTAGTCCAGTGATTTACTAGTTTGTATAGCAAACTCATTCCTGCCTGCAATCTCTAAAAAAACTGAAAGCTGGAGTGTAGTGAGAGTTGTGCCTATTAAGTGTCTTGGTTTGAAAGACAGGAACATCCCTTGGAATGGAAAAACATGACCTCCTTCCCTCCAAATTATTATAACCTTGAAATTAAGGGGCTTTCAGGTAAAGATATGGGAAAAGGAATAGCAGTTCTTTATTAATATATATATAATGTATAACAAGGCAAACAAACAACAACAACAGCAGCAGCAACAACAAACAGAACCAGTAACCCAGTGCCAGCCTCTCTCGGCTGTCGGGCCCTTTCCCCTTCGGTGCAGTTCCGGTCACAGCCGGCAGGGGCGCTGGTGGCTCCCGGTGAGCAGGGCAGGTGCGATGGTTCCCCCGCGCCTGCAGGGGGCGCTGTGGCGTGAGCTCAGTCACATGGTAATGGCAGGTGGGCTGGATGGCAAAAATGGACTGCAGCAGAAACCTCGGCGTGGCGGCTGGGATGGCAGAGGTAGGCACAGCCCCCGGGTTGGCACACGAAATTTAACAGAAAACTCTGCAGTCTTAGCAAGAGCCACGGAGGTCAGGTGGACACGGGGTGCTGGGTTAGAGTGCAGCGAAAAAGCCCAAGGCAGCGACAAAAAGCAGTGGAGCCTGGCTGCTGCAGGCAACTGGGGAGAAACGCCCTCCAGGAATGGGAAGGGGGTCGGGCTCCCAGGTTTTCCCCTGAGGCACCTGAATAGATGGTGAGGGTCCTTTCCAGTCAGATCAGGTGTTAATAAGGTCCCAGTTGAACAGCTGCTCTAATGAACAAAGGCTCATGCACAGTAGGAGACACAGTGGAAGGACAAATGCTCCATAGTGGTAGCAAATCCTCGGGGCAGTGACCGCGGACCGGCTGTCCCACCTCCAATCCCGAAAGCAAGAGAGAGGAGCCGAGCCCAGCCCCTCACGCCCCAGCCAAAATCTTGCAGTATCTCTGCCCTTCCCAAGGGAATGCCCCCCAGCTACGACAGCCAACCAGCTGCATCCCTTCCCCTGCTCCTTGGCTATATCTTTTGTCTCTTAAGTAGCGGTCATTATTGTCTCTTAGCAACAGACAGGACAAAATTCCATGAGAGCAAGAAACAAAAGGGAAAATCCTAACCCCCAACACCAACATAACATATGCTTATATTTACATTAATGAAAGAGTCTCAGCTTTATCAGACAGTTGATACATGATTTTGCAGTTCTATCATCCACTCCAAATACCTGTTTTCTTCTATCAGACACATCTGGATTTTTCATGTACAGAACTTTTAGCCATAAATACATCAATTAATTACAGCAGTCACATACTGCAGCTCCTTCTCACAAGAGAAATAAATGCCTCTGGTCTTATTTGCCAGAACAACCTTAGTTTACAGCAAGACTAAATTTAAACTGAGAATTACTACATGGGATTTAGAAAATAGAACGGAACACTTCTGGCAATAAGTGAAATGTAGGGTCCTGGAAGTAAAGTACCCAAACCTATTATTAAAGAAAAAAAAAATTAAAGACTTTCCTATTAAATTCAGAAACTGGAATGCACACTACTTTATATCAGTCCACAAATTTAGATTTTGGAGAGTGCCAGCCAGCTATAACATTTTTTTCATAACCCCTTAAACCATGATTTGCTACATCTGCTTTCCCACAACAACAAAAAAATCTAATTTATAATCATATACTCCCTTTCCAATTTCTTCAGAAACCTGTACCTACAATTTGTCAAAAGCAGATGTACAGCAAGAGAAGACAGTGGGGAGTAAGAAAAGAATAAAATACAAGTCTGACTTAGACATTTATGACATTAAGCCTCTACAAGAGCCAATGCTGTAAGAAACTCACACAAGACAGTGCTGTTACAGCACAGATAATTTTCCATCATTCTTTCAAACAGTTCTGAATCCTACACATGTAAATCACTTACATGTAAGTGTTACATATTTAAGACTCAAATTAAGTTTTAAAATAATCAAGTCCATGTGGATTTGAGGACTGCAACAGTGAATGCTTTGAGCTATTTGGAAACAGAGAAGAAAAGGAGAAAACACTTCTATGAAATGGGCAGCAGGGCAAGTTCCAGCCTCCAGTTCGAGGAATATTTAAGGAAGCTAGCTAGGATATAGATCACCTTCAATACTCACAGGGCATGAATGGAAGAGGAGAGCCTTAAAGCAAAACTCAGTCAATTTTTTTGAGAAACGAAGCAACGAAATGTGAGATGTCTCTAGTTCTCTTACTCCAATTCACAGATTTAACTCCAGTTAAATGGATGGATTTATGGGTTGATTTTTTTAATTCAAAAACCAAATGTGGCAAATTACAAAGGAAGCTTCTGTTTGTTCTCAGTTTGTGGCTACAGAAACCTTGCTGCCAGGGCACACAGAATCATATTCAAGACACTGTATTCAGTTAAAAAGGTAAATTAGATGCAAATCAAATTTCCAAAGTGCATAACATGTGAAGATGACTCCTGCCAGGGGGACAGTACCACCAGTAGAATTCAATAGCCTTTTCCTAACGAATCTTCACAGAAGTTTCAATTCTCACTCTGAGACAGTGAGCAAGCCTAACTAAGACTGGGATTCACTAAAAAACTGAAAAGGAAGATGCACAAAATTGACTGAATGTGTTCAAGGCTCCCTCCAGAAAGAGACCAGTTGCTCTCCACTTGATTGTGTTCTTCGACTCAAGGCCACACAACTGATAAAGTGCTTGTGACAGCAGAGTACAGGCTTACGCAGTGGAGGAAGAAGGAGGTGGAACACTAGCCAATATTCAGGTGACTCATGTTTCAAAGCTTCATACTGCTGCACTTTCTCCTGGAAGCCAACCCCCAAATTAAAATCTGAGTTTTCTTCCAAGAGAAGCAGAATTCTGCAGCTAGAGTAGTCAGAACTCCCATCTGACAGGGATGGTCATAACACTCTCAGGAGCGTTCTGCAGCTTCTCGGACATCCATACATTCCCCACCCTGCCCTGCTTTAATTAGCAAATTTATTGGAGCCTTTTCTCCAGGGCAAGATCTTTAATCCCTTTCATTTGTTCTCAGTCAAAATGCTGCCTTGACTTGCCCTGGTGTGGTTGGATAGTTCTGATGATTTTAGAGATGATTGCATTCACCAAAATCTTTGCCCAGGCTGAAGAGAAAGCAACTCACAGCACCATTCTCATGGCCAAATCCAGGACAAAGATGTAACAAAAATAAACAGTCCTGATGTTCACAAAATCCTCCCTCTTAAAAACTTTCAGATATCCATCAGTAAATTACTCAGACTCTCCTTCAGTGACACTTGGCTATTTAGATTAAAGATAAGGAAGACATTTTCTACAATGAGAATGGTGAAACACTGGCACAGGTTGCTTAAGATGGTAGTAGATGCCCCATCCCTGGAGTGTTCAAGGCCAGAGTGGATGGGGCTTGGAGCAACCCACTCTCCCATGGCAGGCAGGTGGAACTGGATGACCTTTAAAGGTCCCTCTGAACCCAAACTATTCTACGATTCTACAACATGCTGTTTTTCATTAATTTCATAGAGCCAGAAAAAGAAGCAGGACTGGGTTCTGACTTCTCATTATTGCTTCATTGACACCATCTTTTACACACTGTCACAAATAAAGAAGCAGAAAAAAGCTACTTTTGAAGTCCTGCACAGCTTTGTGTAATTCCTCTCAAAAGTGCTTTGAAACCAAATTTGACCAAGAACTAGGAATATACCTAGGCTAAAAATGTGCCACTGCAAGGGTGGTTTATTCCGTATGACATATTAGGAAAATTGAAGATCACAGCAGCAGCAGACTACTAACCCAGTAGTTAACATACAAAAAAAAACCTACTGTTCTTATGCTTCACGGACTGTTTCAACTTGGCATGACCCATGCCACTCTCTGCTACAGATTTTGGCAAAAGGCAGGCTTGTAAATTGAGTGTTCTAATGACTGAATAGCCTCAGTTCCCATACAGCTCAGCACCACAGAGTAAAATGCCTGGGAACGTATTTGTCTGGAAGTCTGATGCTACTAATAAAAATCCCTAAGGAACCTATCAAAATAGAAAAAAAAATCAGATCCCAGTTTTCATCTCCATCGCTGCTTCTCAAAAAGCCACCACAGCACAATTCCAACCCACAAAGTTTTCAGGCCAAGAAGGATGACACTTGTTAAACTGTTCATCCATTTCAGTACTGCTTAATCAAGCATACAGAGGCACTCTAGAAGTCGGATTCCAGCTCTTATTAATTCATCCTGGCCTTGGGCCACCTGGATTTGCCTGTCCAAAACAAGGGGGGATGCCTGCCCAGTCCTGGCTGCTTACTGGGTACAAAGTGCCAAGTCTTCCAGGTGCAAGTCTTTCCTGTTCATAAACATCAAACCTGGCCATCACAAAAAAAACTCCCGATGCTTATCACTAGCAAAGCGATGTTTTAGCAGAGGAACTTTGTGATTTAAGAGCAGGTAAGAGGAATCCTACAACTAATTCCACACTTAAGATGATGCATTTCCACATCTACTGGGAGAGGATGATGGCAGCAGCAGTATCAACACTGAAGTCCAAAAGTCTGCAATTTGATTGCCAGAATATCATAGAAAAAGCTACAGCAAGGCACTACAAGAGCATCGGGTTATTTATTAGTGACCACCTTTCCTGACCCATTCACATTCTATAAAAAGATGGCATGTAACTGTTCCACCGCATGAACATCCATAACTGTATTTAAAGAGGTTTTGGTCACAGCTATGAGTTGGGACCCTTCTCTGAGTAAAAGACAGCAAAGGGAAAAGCTAGAAACAGGAGACTTAATTGTCAGTGCATATTTTAAAATGTAACTAACTAGATCTTTTCTGCCCACCCTTATCTCTGTGCAGCTACCAGCATGCCAAAAGGAATAACGTAGCAAAAAGCAAGTCATTTCCATGTAGTCCCATCTACTGCCTAGCTCCATTGGGTTCACTTCTTTCATGGAGATGGAGATGGAAATAGAGGAACTTCAGGGAAGTTCAAAAGGCAGTACAGCTTTGCGTGTCTCGCCTCTGGGTTTATCAGATGCTGTGCAACTCTCTGAAGTCAGACAGCCGGTGATGAGAACATGTCTTCTTCCTGCTTTCCCTCCTTTTCACCTGTCTTGGTTTGAAAGACAGGTGTCTGCCAAGGAAGGCAGGAGCCTCCCCTGAAACGGAAAATGTAACCCCCTTCCCTCTGAATTATTATAATTTTGAAATTAAGGGGCTTTCAGGCAAAGATATGAGGGATAGGAATAACAGTTCTTTACTAATATATATATATGTATGAGAAGGCAAACAAACAACAATAACTATGGCAGCAGCAACAAACAGAACCAGTAACCCAGTGCCAGCCTCTCTCAGCTGTCGGGCCCTTTCCCCTTCGGTGCAGTTCCGGTCACAGCCAGCAGGGGCGCTGGCGGCTCCTGGTGAGCAGGGCGGGTGCGATGGTTCCCCCGCGCCTGCAGGCGGCGCTGTGGCGCGAGCTCAGGGAGCACAGGGTGATGGTGGCTTGGGGTCCCGGGAGGGATGGACGAAAAAGCTTCACAAACCCTTGGGCAGCTGATCCCGGTGCCCGGCCGGACTCTCAGGAACAGCAGGCTGGAACAGCAGAGACGAGCACAGATCCCGGGTGGCAGACAAGATGTATCAAACTCTGGGGATGCAGCGGGAACCCCGGGAGGTCCCAGCAAGCAGGGCGTGCGGGGCTAAGATGTAGCAAGGGCTCCGAGCAACGACAGAAGCAGGGCTGCCGCAGCCTGGCTCCCAGCAGGGCAGGGAAAGGCGGGCTTGGGAATCCTGGGGTTTCTCAGGTAGAAGGAAGGCAGCCGAAAAGCAGAAGCCTGCAGCAGCGGCTCTCTACAACGATGACAGCCTCTCTCCCATCTGGACCCCAAGAACACCAGCCAGCCCCAGGAGTGCCCAACCCCCAGGAGAAAAAGAGTAGCCCCCTTGGACCTCTCCCTCTGTGGCCAGGTCTTTTGTTTCTCCCAAGCACCCAGCAATTTGTCGCCCTGGCAACATATACGGGAAAAATTCGTCAAGAGAAAAAGAAAACAGAAGGGGAAACTCCCAAAACCCCAACACACCCCACTAAACAATTGGAAGCCTAAAGTTCGGAACTGCTACTTAAATCAACTATACAGTAGCAAAGTCTGGCTGAGCTCCTGTCAGACAGGACATTGACGTTGTTCAAGATGGACTGGTTTACAGAAGACAAGTCAATGTACCTGAGATACACCTTAGCACTGAGCAGCTTAAGCCCTCGAGGCCCTTGTGCGCTCTACTATTCCCTACTCAGAGCTTATGAAAAACAGCTTCACTTTCAGCGTAATTTCTATCTGTTAAAAATAGCTGCACAAAGGCAGTTACTACATTTGGCATACACAATCCCAGTGACTCTGTAGTCTCAGAGAAACTACTCTGAGGAGCCACTAATAAGTTCTTCAGCTCCACGGCAGCCTACACTGACCATATATTTTGTCTTCATTTCTAGTTTCAAAGATCAACTTCTGTTTGTTCAGTAAAACTGCTAATAAAGATGGAAGAGTTTAAACAAAAGCAAAATAGTTATTCAAAAACATCTTTCCTAAAATAAGCAGATCTAAACAAAAAGCTGAGTTTGTATCATGTCAACATGTTTTAGCCTTGGTCATTCAAAGGTGATTTTATGAATATCTCCATTTCAGATCACAGACAAACACTACCAACATTTGTATTCTTCAGTAATATCTCTTCAGTGACGAGACATGCACTCTTCTTTAAATGAACAGTTATATTATAGATGGCAAACCCTGAAGTGAAGCCTGTCACTTGAAGCATACCCCTGCCCCATTAATTAATACCCAGAAGTATTATTCAAATCAAATTCTGCCAGATTAGACAATAACAATATTAAGCAGCTGCCTGGAGCTGGTCTTTTTACCCATCCCAGCACTCAAATTGTGCCAATATCAGATTTTGTTGTT
Source organism: Lycocorax pyrrhopterus obiensis (assembly GCA_014706295.1). NCBI lineage: Eukaryota > Metazoa > Chordata > Aves > Passeriformes > Paradisaeidae > Lycocorax > Lycocorax pyrrhopterus. Next base: position 102,842,669 of record JACSVZ010000001.1, read on the forward strand.
GGTCTGGTTTTGCTGTTAAAGAACACTTTTTTAAACAAAAACACAAGCAAAATGTTTTCAATCTGCACTAACTGGCTGGCTAAATACCACAAATATACCATGCCATCTGCTGAAGGAACAGTTAAGCCACAGAGACAGCAGTTCTGAATAGAGTAATAAAAACTACAGGAAGTAAAACTTAAATGGGGCAGATTTTCACTAGTTCTTAGAGCACTTTTTGTCTCCAGGCAGAATATGGGAGGATTTCAGGCATTCACACACTTAGAGGCACAGGCCAGTTGCTCTCTAAGTGTCACAGCAACACAAAAAGCTGTTGCAGAATACACTATGTTAATTTTTGTATTTAGAAATTGAAGTAAAATTTTAATACATAGCATTTTAAGCCCTTTCTTTAGTGATATCTCATCTTCGCAATGCCACTCAATAATAAATATCTATTTTTCAAAGCTTTAAGAAAAGGAAGGATAGAAAACCAAGAGAACACTAAATATAAACCTATTCCCATTAGTGCTGCAAACGTGCTGAGAACTTGATTATTGAGACATCTCCAGAACATGACCTCAGATGAATTTGGCCCATCCTGAGTGCTGTGTGAAAGGTGAAATATGTTACTGTATAACCTATTACTACCAGCAACATAATGTTTAGAAAGTCTTTAAATTATCTCTTTTCCGGAAATATGACAAGGGACAAAAACTCCAAAATCTGAGCTATCCAGTTGACATGGTGAATTTTTGTTAGTTAGCCCTTTTAAAGCAAATGCCTGGAAGAACATCTGTCACTTCCATACAGCACAAACAACTTACAAGCAGCATGTTTGCCTGAGGATCTTCTCCCTGTCCCAGAACAAGAAGGGTCATGAGCTGCAGAGGTGCTGAGACTTCCTTTGTGTAAAGAGGAGTTGCCTGAACGTTTAACCTTTTCCTCCTGCTTAATTAACTTGTAAATCCACGTAATTCAGCATCTGAGCACACAAGGACTATTTTAATCCACCGCACAAAAAATTTCTGCTGTTCACACACTCTCCTTCCCAATTAATTTTTTTAATCAACATAATTTGAGCCAAGCATACACTTTTCATTAAGGTCTATTCACAAGCTTCAGAAATTTTAGCTATTCACTTCTGAGGAAAAAAACTATATCACTTCTTCCCCCAAAAGTAGTTTTGAAACAGAGATCAACCACGAAGTTCTCACTGTGCAGTCAAGAGTTAGGGGATGAGCTAGAACCAGTTCTCTCCATTTTGGCTATCAGTGGCTTTGCCACATCTGGCAGCACAGTACCACCACAACAACTGAGACTCAGATCTCACTGTCACCAGAGTTTGCTTTCTTTTGTAGAAGTTTAAATAAAACCAGTACAAGCTGTTCTTCATATTCACATTTATAGTGAAAACAATAGGAAACCACATGTACAGCTTGTGAATTTTTACTACAGACAAATATAATGAGAAACTCTTCAAAACATGGTATTTATGTGACCAGATGCAAATCTTTATGGTGTGGACACCTCAATATTCTCTTTACAGCCAATGGACAGAAGAAGGAAGACAGCAACTAATTTCTTCCCAAAGTACATCCTGTCTAATGAATCACAACTCAAATTATGCCCATCTCTCTCTTCTGTTCAAAGAGGAACACACTCATACGAACTATGGAAGGAGTTCATGGGCTGGCTATTCAAGCATGGACTCATGGAGGAGGCAGCAAACCAAACTGCTTGGTAGGAGAAAAAGGACACCTGACAAAAATTTACTAGGGATTATTTTAAAACAAACACTACCACCACACTTTTCAGCTTGATATCAAAGGTAAGCAGCAGTATAGAAAATGCACCTGTAAAAAAGCAGAGTTAATGTGAGAGGGAATAGAAAGGATTCTAAACTACACAGAGGACTCTGCCTTAGTTCCTGACGAACTTTCCTAGCTACAATGAAATCAGACAAAAATGACACCTAGGTAGAGTCACAAATTACAACTTCTAACTTCTGCTGGAACAATGCAATGTAAATCCCTTGATATGATATGCAGAATCCACTGAAATACAATCAGCAGCAGGCCTGGTTCTGAGGCCTGGAAAACACTGTTCCTTTTGGGACAAAATAAAAAAGGAGGATGTCTCAGCTCAGAGACAGAGCTTAACAGAAACTAAGCCCAACAGCATGCCTAGGCACTGTGAGAGACTGAGCCTGGACTCTCACATCCCCAAAACTGAGAGAAGCTCCAGTACTCAGGGTTCAAAACAGCACTGGTAAGCACGTAGCAAGATGAACTTTATCACAGCTGACATCTTCATTTCTTGTAAGCTTGAGGAAAACCAGCCAGGCATGTTCAGAAGAAGGATTACAGATCAATTACACAAGGCGTGACAGGGGTCCAGCTGGTCAAGTTCATGACCAGCTAGTAGAATAGTGAGGTTTTTTTCCTGGAATGTGCTTCATACTACATAGATGTGCACACAAAATGTGAAAAACACTCATGAATAAAGTAATCAGGATATACTCAATGTTAGGTAGTACAAGAGTTCTCTTCTAATGGACTGCCAGAATGTAATCAGAACTTCCTATCACTCCCCCTCGTTGTTTCCCACTAAAAGCACAGAAAACAAACATTTAGAAAGCAGCCTTCAGTTTAAATATGCTTTACAGAATCAAGAAACAGCACACTCAAATTTTAAGAGAGCTTAAATAAGGACATCTGAATAGGCAACTTAAGTTAACTTTTCCTCTCTTTAGACAGGCAACACTGACACCTACTGTCAACACTATCAAATGGATTTAACTTGTACAACTGATTTAAACAGTCAAACGTATTTTTACATAGACTTTTGAAAGCATATTAAACATTTCCTATTCAAGGGTTTCCTTCATAGCACATCTACTGACCTTATTGCAGACCTGAAGTTATTAACCTGTCTTGCGATTTATACAGAGATTCCTCAAAACCAACCTACTGACAGTGGTGGACCACAATTATACTTTTTCATAGCTAATATTTTTCATAACTAATATTTTCTAATAACTAATGTTGTGCTTTAATATCAAAATTAAAGCAGATCTGAAAAACGACATCTTGTTTAACTTAATACTAGCACTTCATGGTTTTTATCACCACAGACATTTAAGTAGCCACCCAAGAGCAAAAAACCACTGTACCTTTCTTAGACCACATCTGTGTTGGAGTAACTGGGTCCTGACATATGTTCTCGTGTATTTAAACAAATTTTATTGCTGTTGAGAACAGAGAAGGGGCTTTCCACAGAAACTTTCCAACAAAGAATCTCCACGATTTTGACATTCACAAGGCATGTCCATGGGCCAGCTCCACAGTCAGTCCTAGTTTGGAGCACTCAAGCATCCACATGTAAGAAGCCCAGTGACGACCACAGAACACACATACACCACAGCCCAGCTCCTCACTACGCGAGTAAATTGGCAAAACCTTGATATCTTCTTTACACATTCCACACCAGAATGTTGGGTTTTTAATATTTGGAAGGATCCCTTCCACACATACATTAGAGAAGTTACAAAAGCTTTTACAAAATATTATCAAAAACCTTACCTAAGCAAAGAGAAGACATCGTAAGAGTTACGAACACAGTTCTGATCCACCTGGAGAAGACTGTTCTTCAGGGCACCCGAGTGATCCTTAAGACAAAAAAGGAATATTATTTTAAAAATAAAAAAAAATCCATCTTGACTAAGAGCACTTTTAGTAGAATAAATGATCTTGCATTTAATGTATTTTAAATCTGTCTTTATACATGTTTTATCTATGGTAAGTAGAAACAATTTAAGGTGGCAATAACACCACTTACTTATAAAGGTATAAAAGACCTATCAGTTTATCTGTGTTCTAGACACATAGCGTGTTTTCTTCAACTTCATAATCTGTAACTGTCTGAATTTTATGGACAAAAACACTGAAAAGTGCAACTGACAGCACTGCCATTTGTCAGCTTCAGACCTGAGAGCCCACTCAGTCACATGCCAGAGAATTACATGACCGCAAGATAAAGCTCTATCCTTTATCCATGCTGTAGCACATTAGAAGATCAAAGTAATCTTAGTTTTGAGCGACATGAACAAGTTTCTGGAAGTTACAAAATAAGAATAACGTAAAGTTGTTCTTTTAAGAGACCAAAGTGTCCGTTCTGCACAAAAGGGAACAAAACAGTAACAGACAAACACCAATTCCTCATGATGCAAATGTCACATACTGAGCTTTTCCGTATAAGGCACAGTCACACAAATTCCTAGAAAAGCCACAAACTCAGAAGTGTTCCTTTACATGATAAAGTAAATTCTAAGCAGGTCAAGCCACCCAGCAGCACTGTCATAAAGATTATGGATTGCAGGAAAAAAGGCACTTATTTTAGTGTATAAAGCAGCTCCACTAGTACCTGGGATCAGCCAGCTTCGCAACAGATAGAGAAGGATTCTGAATACCACAATCCTTGCCTACGGATTCTTTCCTGCCGCAACAGGAGTCTGTCTCAATATAGAAGATGTTGAAATTCAGAGCTAAACGTCAACATCTCCTGACACAACTGTGTTAACCATAGGCCACACAGCAGACATTCCTTTCCACCAAAAATATGGTTCCACCTAAATAATCCTGAGATCTACACACTATGTAGCGCATCACACTGCTACAGGGACACCATCCCAGCAGCTCTCTCAGCTCCTCATTTCCATTCCCATTCCCAAGATACTGGATGCTAAATTCTGAAATCCAGACATCTCTCCATAAAAAAATACCAAAATAAAAACATCTTAATGTCCGAAAGAACTAGGATGGTGGAAAACTGAAAATGCACAAGGTACCAGCATCACCATGCCCTGTCTCTGGAAGTGTTCAAGGGCAGGTTGGATGGGGCTTGGAGCAACCTGATCTAGTGGAAGGTGTCCCTGCCCATGGCAGGGGGGTAAAACTGGATGAGGTCTAAGGTCCCTTCCAACTCAAACCATTCTAGGATTTAACAGCATGAAGTTGAGATGTTTCAACAAACACTGCCTTCAGCAAGCAAAGTGCAACATTTTTCAGAGAACAAGAGGACTGACCTAGAGTAACTGGTTTTACAAGTGAAAGAATTTGCAGCAGCAATCTATTTCAGCCTTTTCTTTTTCCCCTGTACTACAGTGTTGAAAGGAATTTTCCAAAGAGTCAGGCACCAAGTGGTGTATGCAAACTGTTCTACCCTCAGGAAATTTGCAGAACATGTCATGTATGGGTTTCAGACTTAGCTGTTAGGAAGTTTACCCGCTGAAAGAGCACTGTGTCTTTTTCTCTGCCATGTTTACTAGATATAGGCACATGTACATATAAACACACAAAAAGGCTTTGCTTGTGCAAAGTGGCCAGGATCTAGCTGCTAAAAAATACTTACAGAATATGCATATGTGGGGAAAGACTCTACCTACATTGATGGAGACCACAGACTTAAAAGAGAGAGATGCAGCTTTCCAAAGATGAGGGTCTTTCCTTCTTGATGAAAGGAAATGAAAGCCACAATTCAGCATCCTTAAAAAAATATAACTTATTTTTCTTTTCCCCATGCCTCTGACAATAGTCAAATTATTCTGAGCTGCAGAGAGTTGTATTGACTAGTTCTGCTTTTACTTCTTCAAGGAGACAACAGAAAGCTAGTCATTAACTAGAAGCTACACTTGCTTCCCTCAACGCACTTTCTGAAAAGGTATCACTGCAAGAACAAGGGTGAGTTCTATCAGTTGGAAGTAGCAAGCATAAAATGGTTGAAAGACATCTGTAAGTCAGGAAGGTATTGAGAAAACCAGAGGAAGGGAAACCTGGCTTTAGGAAAGCTACTATAGCATCCAGAATTGATTATGTTGAATCTTGGTAAATACTGGTTTTATACACAAGCATGAAACCTCAGACAAAATCAGATTCGGAAAGCTGCTCAAGTATAAGGAACACTTTAAATCCAGGTTAACAGCTTCAAAATAAATCCCTGAAGTCCACATCTATCTTATTTAAACATTCGTCCAGTTCAAGCGACGCCAAATAAAGGTTCAGTGTATGATTAGTAGAGAGAGTGAAACAGAGGAACAAGTGCTTCAGTGGTCCAGTGCCAGAAAGGAAACAGGAAAATACATTGGACATGGTTCTGATGAAAGTAGCAGAACCCTGCTGAAATATTCCAGCAAACTTACTGCTGCAAAATAATAATAAAACTTGTTCAAGTCCAGAAGTTGGAGGTACAATTATATGAAAATGTGATCAAGAACAAAGCAACAATATTGGCATTTACACTGAGAAGAGAAGCTGTAAACACTAGAAGAGTTACTGTCAGACATCTATAATAAAGAAAGAGTACCCTTCAGTGCTCTCAGAAGGCACCCACAAAGGTTTTTGAAACCTTTGAAACCCAATCTTTTTCCTTGCCGTGAGCTAAGTATCCACGGCAGTAAAAAACTTGCAACTTGAGTAAGAACATGACTCAAAGAAAACATTTTTTTGGAGCATCTCGGCAACAGTCAAGTTGCTGCTGGACAGAAGAGATGGAAGAAAGGTAAAAACTCCTAATACCTATATATTGTGAAGGATATAGAATTTAAAAGTTTTATGACATCTGTAGAATAAAAAGTGAAGAATCAGTGACAATAACAAGAAAGAGGCTCTGGCTATGGTTCTTTTATTCAGGTAAGACAATTACTATACCACAATTGCTTGCGTTACTTAGAATTTCTCCACCAGTAATGCTCCTCTACATGACAGGCTGTGACTGTATCTGCAATATACAGAATGAGGAACCTGCATGGTGAGAGACCCCACCTGCAGTGCTGCATCCAGCTCTTCGATCTCCAGCATCAGGACGACACAGAGCTACTGGAGCGAGAGGAGGCCATGGAGATGCTCTGAGGGCTGGAGCCCCTCTGCTCTGGAGACAGGCTGGGAGAGCTGGGGGTGTTCAGCCTGGAGAGGAGAAAGCTCCAGGGAGACCTTAGAGCCCCTGTCAGTGCCTAAAGGAGCTGCAAGAGAGCTGGAGAGGGACTCTGGACAAGGGCCTGGAATGACAGAATGATCCTAGTGGGTCCTTTCCAACTCAGAATACTCTGTGACTCTGTGAGTCTGGGACAAGGGGGAATGACTTCACACTGACAGAAAGCCGTGGTAGACTGGATATGTCAAAGAAATTCTTCCCTGCAAAGGTGTTGAGGCCCTGGCACAGGTTGCCCAGAGAAGCCGTGGCTGCCCCATCCCTGGAAGTGTTCAAGGCCAGGCTTGGAGCAACCAGGTCTAGTGGGAGGTGTCCCTGTCCATGGCAGGGGGCTGGAACGAGACGGTCTTGAAGATCCCTTGCAACCGAAATGATTCTATTATATGATTCTATAACCAAAACCAAGAAGTACCTTTAAACCTTATGAGCTAGGGAACAAGTCCTGGCAACAATCAGAAAAAGAAGATAACATTCCCATCTTCGAATTCAGGCCCAGGCTGTCAGTACCAAAATCCTGAAAAACCACAATTGCGTCCTGCTTCAGGAAAACTGAATGCAGCAAGTGCAGCTGTGTGTCAAGGAGTCATCTCCTCTCCAACCAGGGACTCCTTAACACAACCTATTTGTACCACAGTACTGCCAGCAACAATTCGGGATTAAAAAAAACCATCAGACGCACTATTTACAACAGGTAAGTTTAAACCTTTTCATCATCAATGAGGCAATAATCATAGACAATATTGGCTGGACAGGCACAAATACTACAGTGGATACTTGAGGAAAAAAACCCGTGGAGTAAAACAGGTGCAGCATGAGCAAATAAATAGCTTCCCAGTAAAGACCTACAAACTCTAGGTTTCACACTGATAACCAAAACTTTGTGGTTTTATATTTGCCATGAAAATGAGTCTTAACAAGCACATCACTTTCAGTATGTCCTATGTTTGAATGAAATGGCTGCCTCAAAGAATACAGTCAAAGCTTATTTTCAGTAACCAAAGAGGTTTTGGACCTTAAATGCTACACCCTAAGTCTTTTCAAAACATCACAGATATCCATGCAACCAAGGCAAGATATTAGTTCTTATCTGTCATGTCAAAAAACTATTTCTTCTCAAAACAAAGCATTTTAATGTTCTGAGCATCCAAATGTGAAAAATCAAGCTCACTGACTGACTTTCAGTTTTTCACCAGTACCAACAAGCCAGAACAAATACAAGACATCCTTACCTTCTGTTCAAATGAAGCTCCATAATAACCATCATTGAGACCAAAAATAATCTCATTTGGGTTTCTTGCATGGATCTGTAGGGAAGGAAGAAAACAAATCAGCTTACAGCCAGCTGACTGCAAATTTTGACACCAAATGAGCACAAATTGCTTCAAGAGTCTAAAGCAGTTTTTCATCACCTGTAATTCTAGAAGTACATAAAACCTCAGAGAAAACTGAATTTAACCATGGAAAACCCGTTTGCTTCACACTTGAACAGTCACTATGTTCACCCATTCTACTTTGAAATCAGAAACACTAGCCAGAGCGTCTTTCCTATTATTGTATTTACAGGTGACAAAAATAACTAAGAGAGTGGGAAACTAAACAGAGGTAAGACTCAAGAGCTCAGTGTGGAGAACAAAAGGCTCCAGGGAGACCTCAGAGCCCCTGCCAGTGGCTCAAGGGGCTCCAAGAGAGCTGGAGAGGGACTTTGGACAAGGGGGAATGACTTCTCACTGCCAAAGGGTAGGGTTACATAGGATATGGGGAAGAAATTCTTGCCTGTGAGGGTGGTGAGGGCACAGGCTGCCCAGAGAAGCTGTGACTGCCTCATGCCTGGAAGTGGGCCACGCTGGGTGGGGCTTGGAGCAACCTGGACTAGCAGAAGGTGTCCCTACCCATAGTAGGGAGGTGGAACTGGATGATCTTTAAGGTCTCTTCCAACCCCAACCACCGTATGATTTTATGATTTAAAGCTCTGATGTAAACTAATATGAATATCTGTAGTCAAACTTTAAAATACAACCTTCGAACACTCCTTTCCTTTCTTAGCATACTATATATGAATTCATCCAGATGTTTTGTTTCCTTAAGAAGAAAGTTGAGAAAAAAATGTTTTCACGTTACCTGCTGGCCCAAGTACTTTAACCCATCTAGATTGACCTTCCATTCAATCAAAAGCTGGAAGTGGTCCTTCTTGCCACCCCAGATCCTCACAACAAAACAAGAGACAGAGGTATCAAGATGATCAGGCATTATTCCAAAGTCCAGACTCCTCCATGTTGGATTCTAAGTATTCAAAGAAGGATAAATACAACCTGAAACTAGTCCAAACATTGACAATTCAAAAAGTAGCAAAGCCCCCCTCAAAGGTTTTAAAAAATCTTAAGAATGAGGAACAACAGCCATTTCAAGGTTCACAAAGAGTTGAAGCCAACAAGCTCTGCTGCTTCCTTACACTGTTTGCTAGAGAGAATTCCTCAGTTAAAAGGCCCATGCTGTAAAGTACTTCAGAAACTGTGAATGGGTTTTGCTTCCTTCCATTACAAGGCATCAAAGAACTTACTTCAGAAATTACTAATTCAGTTTAACCAAATCAGGAACTTTCAAAATGGAAGTAACATTCCTTTCACAGTTATAATTCAGCTTCTGAAAACTAGGGTATAGCTTGTATTGCCAAAGTTAAATGCTGATCTATTCGCCGATAATTAAATTTGCAGAATTTGTTGACATATTTGTTCACATTCTTCTCCTCCGTGACTGATGCTCAATCCTCAAATGCTGTCACTAAAAGCCCATCTTTACTCCACAAGATCAGACTTGCATCCGGAGCTTTTCAGAAGCAGCACACATTAAGCTAAACTGCAAATTCCACCAGAACTCGGATTTGCAAACATGTGTTCCAAGAATTTCCACTCATCTCTAACAACATCCAAAGAACTGACCCAAGCTGTAACAAAATCAAGTCAATCCAACATTACTAGTGCCAAGAGACAACAGGGTGTCCAAAAGCAGAAATGGGAAAGTGCTTTTTTATATAATTTCTCTCCCTCCTCTGCTGAACACAGAAACAGTAGCTCCTCCAAAACAAAAAGTAGGAACCCACCACCCCATGAAAGAACTTGCCTTCCCTTCTAGCGCTTAAGCAGCTTGGAAAAGGCCAAGCATCCCTGAACTGGGATGAACCAATTTGGAATAAGATGCCTCTGAAAAGAAGGGAGAGGCAAAGTTACCAGTAAGTATTACAGAAGAAATGCATTAATCAAGTTCTCCTAACAAGAAGGAATATTTCATAGCTATTCAGGCACAAGAATACCAGGTCATTAAAATACCCATAGGTGATGTACAGGATGTCCTCAAGACAAAATAAATCTTTTATTTAGATTTTTGTCATTCCATCTCTTATGTCGTGTGGTTAGTTTCCCTTTTTGTTTTTCCTTTTCCTGATTTAGAATAGAGAGAACTAAAAATCCTAAGAGAGAAATTGGAGAAGTTAGCAGTCTTGAGCATGCAGACAGCTTTTCCTCCATTCAGGAGGGTTTCAAAGCATTTACCCAGGGCACTATAAATGGAGCAGTTCTACCTTGTTAATGCAGGCATTCAAAAGTCTTCAGCAGGTTTTCAAACTCCCTTAGCCAACATTTGCAAGATCCTACTCCCATCCTACTATTTACCCTTCCTCATTTGTAATAAAGTGTTCAGTTCTGGCCCCTTCACTAATCTAAACTGAAAAATTTGGAAAACCTAACGTTTCCAAACTTCAGTTTCTTACAGCTATTAGTTCTTCAAAGAATATACGTATATATCCAGCAGGTACATGTTCCTTGCTGTTCTCCTACACAACACAAAGTTGTTAATAGAAATCAGTATTTCTACTACTCAGTAGCTCCCTATTCTAACCCTTATGAAAAGAATCTGAAAAGGAGGAGAACACAATGCCCCTAACAGAACTGAACAGTGGAAAGACACATTAAACAGTTATGTTATTCAGCGGAGAAATCAATATACTGCAGTAAATACAATTTTTAAAACAAAGTTTTTCCACATTAAAGTAACTTACCAGAGAATTCTTGATCACCTCACTCTTATAAAATTCTAAAGAAAAATAAGTAAAAAAGCACCTTTAGATTAGCTTAAACACTGATACAAATCTTGGTATTTGAAACAGAAAAAGTTAAAATAAGTAACACTCAAGAAAGACAAATGTTAGTGGGTCCAGTTTATTAGTAACCGATTCATGAGAAAGACTTTGAAATGTAGTCATGCTTTTGACTAAAATGACTCCTTCACACTTAGTTATTACAAGTCATTATTTAAATGTAGCATTTCATCTTTATACCCATGATAATTCTCAAGGTTTACTGAGACTTTGATTTCTGAGGAAAGAACATGCTGTGGTACTTAACAGTATTTGGATGACATTTGCAAAGTAACTGGTTTGCCACACAACATCTTCCTGGAACACAGAAGCTTGGATAAACTAATTACAGAGCTTTCCTGAAGAGCGAGGGTGACCTGTTCCGGGTGCTCAGAGAGGGAACAGCCAAGTTACCTGACAGAGGCACCAACAACCCTGTATTTAAATGGGAATAAGCAACTGCTGGCCCATGAATAAGCAACTCCCGACACTTGCCTTTCCCAGCCAAAGCAAGAGCTTAAAGACTTTAGAGAGAAAGCTCTAGAGACAGGAATATAGATTTTGTACAATATCCCAGCCTGCCGGAGACCAAGGATAAAGCTTTGATGAAGTGCAAAACAGTCCCTAACACCAAAAGCCACAGAAACCAGGTTCAACCAACCACCACAACAAAGCCCAGGTGGCAAGCTAAAGTTTTGTATTCTTATCCTTCTAAAATAAAAATCAAGGCAAGATGCCAGATCTGGCACTGTGCCAGATGAAAATAAAAATTAGGAGAAAACCAAAATTCATCTCTGGTCACACCAAAAGGAGAATAAAAACATATTTTTAGTAACATCTCTCCACAATGAAGAGCTATATACAGTAGTGGGAAAGCAAAGCAAGAAAGAGATGAGATCTAATGCTTGAACACAGTTATCCAAACTAGAACAGATGCCTGGATGCTTCATGTCATTGGCTGACAATTCTATTTTTTGAAAACTTTGATAACATTGTGTGCTGATGTATGCTCTGTAAAACAACTGGCATGCACAGAGTCAGATACTCTTCCCCAAAAAAGACAACTAAAGTTCTAAAAGCTTTCACTTTTATGTGCCCTTGGAAGTTCCCAATTTCTTACATCATCACTGCGGGAAGAGCAATGACAAAAATGGGCTGATTTAAGAGACTACCAAACCTGCCATCTGTTTTGCTTCCATGCCTGCTAACACTGAAAGCTTTTTTGAAGTTGAGGAAACTAAAGAGCTCTTTTGCAGTGTTAGCAAAGGTGATGTAAATAATGGCAGCAAGTTGTCAAGGGGGAAAAAAAAAAAAAGAGAGAATTCATATCATAAGAATTCTAAGATTTCAAAGATTAACTAGCAGAAAGGTTGATAGCAAGCCTGGTGTACCTTTGTAGATCTTGGCGTTATCACACAAGTGAAGAGTGAAGTACGTATCCAAGAGGCGATAACCATTCTTATTGATAATGTTACGTGCAGCAATATTCCGAAGATGACGAAGCCGACGCTAAAAATAAGAAAAAAAACAGTCAAAGAACTTTCTTCGATTGAACATGAACCCTCTTTTTTTTTCAAAGCATTTTAATGATTCCCAGAGCACTGTTGTGAAAAAAAGTATCCCACCAAACACTCCATTTTCTCTGTCAGACAGCAAGTGTAAACAGCCAGGATTCAGCAAAGCCACAGGACAAGCAACAAGCACCTACAAGCTTGGATTAAGCAACACTGATACTCAAGAGAAGCTATTCTTATTCATGTCCTGTGTGTCATTTTTATCCCACATGTCTAAATTACCCAAACTCTTCAAGCAGTTTCAAGCAAATACATGACACTATCAGCTTCAAACACAGCAGCAGCATCACCCAGATGTTCTGCATCATCACACTGGAAACTCTCCCTAGTCAAAGTTACTTTCAACAAGCATTAGTGGACAAAGAGCTCAACCATAAACCACCACCTAATCCAGAGCCATTAGGAACTGGCTGAACAAAGATTCCTGATTTCACAGTAATCCTAGAAATTGCTCTAACAACCTCAAATAAAAGTAAAATACATCAGGAAGACATATCAAGATTTTCAGGGAAAATTAAGGGCACAGTGAAATTTGAGATTTTAACTGTCAGTTACCATCTGCTATGATGAGAGAGACCTTTTCCCTTTGAATGAATACAGTAAGATATGTCACTAAAATATTTAGTTTAAGTGATTTCATCCAACTCCAACATTATCTTGGTTTACTACAATACTGCACCTTGAATGAAAATCATCAGATCAAATCAATCTCTCTCTCTCACCTCTCTGTGCCAAACAGCTTTAATAGCTGTGGCTAAAGTCTTAGCTTCAAGGCACACCACATCCTTAATCTTTGACAAATATTTTACATTATTAACTTTGTATAAAATTTAACTAGTTAACAAAGCAATTTTGTAAGACTGTCATACTTAAATCACTGCTTAGCTGTTGTTTCTATTGTAACTTCGAAGACCCATGCTTCCAACAGCCTCCCACGAATGTAGCGCTCAGCGAACTGCCACTTCAAATAACATAAAGTTCTCACCAAATCCTTCAGTGCCATATTTTCCCAATCAATCTCTCAACTCACCAGTGTCTTACCCAATACCATGGGGATGGTGACAAATGGCTCCACATACTTTGTGGATCACCAAAATCCACCAACAAGCCTCAAACAACTGGTTTAGTGCATACTTTTACCTCAGAGTTCATCTTACACCATTTTTTCCCAAAAGCTTCTTCATTTTTAAGTCTGAATCCACCTTAAAAGTGGATTGACCAAAAGCACATTTTAAATGTTTTTGAAACCAAAAGACAATTTTCCTGTTTGCAGCTTGTCTTAAAAGGCCTTAAACAAGAGTTAAAAGGCCATCATCTGTTTTAGAATCACAGTATGACACTTCATATCATTTACCACCACTTCAGCAATATATTAGTTTTCCTTCATGGAAAGGTATGATGAATATTAAATTTCTGTTCATGTGACAGCCTAAAAATCACTGATTGATTCATTCCACTCAAAGTCTACTTATGACTTAGACTAAAAACAGAGCCTGAGATAGGATGCCCAGGTACCTCTAGTATATACATGACTTACAAAATTAAAAACAAAAAAACCCATCCAACACAAAACATTCTCTGGGACTACATGGTCTTATTTTCTTAGAAACTGGTATGAAAAATGTCAACAGAAAGATTAAGCCTCACTTAAAAGAAGGCACATGGACCTTGAACATTTTTTCACATCTAACCTCAAAGCTCGGTAGCTTCGCGGGCTGTTTTTATGTGCAACTGAAACACTCCTTAAGAAACGCCTTTGAACATGCATTTTGCTACCTATAAAAAGGATTCAAGAATTTTATGTCTCTCTCTTTTAATTAACTTCAGTAGCACACAAATCAACTACCATGCTCATTCCCTTAATGTTTGGTATCTTTTTTTTTCCTTTAATCTCTTACAAAGAACAGCCCACATAGCCCCCTAACAAAGAGGGCAACTTTCTCCAGGTCCCTCTAGAACTGCAAACTAATTTGTGTGCCTGCTTTAAGTAGTATGTTTCATTGATTAGCTCTCAAGCAAAGTCAGAACATTTCTTACCATTCACAGTACACGAGGCCAATGACGTTTTAAAAAAATAAGCTGTCAAGTGTCCTAACCTATCTAACCTAGCTTCAACCGGGAGACTATCAGCTACAAAGACATACCCAAATACAACTGAAATAGGCTCTAGAATTCCTCATCAAGGGCTTTGTTTTGTGACGAAGTAAATATTATTTTGAGGGAAGTTTTAAATCTCTAGTGTTACCTCCTACGCATTTCATATTGTTTTGTGCTGGAGATGTTGGAATACTCAAAACAAAAACCCCATTGTGTTGCAGCTCAGCTAGCACTGGCAACAGCCAAACACTGCCAGCCCTGCATCACCCTTTCTTATTCGTTCCACCATAAATAAGCACTTGTGCAGCCGCTCACAGAATCATACCTGGGAACCAGTCTGGATGGAAACTAACCACCTCTCCCTTTTCCTGGGTTAGTCTCACCAGCTCAGTTTCTCAATATGGTTCACCATGTGGCTGGACAAGCAGTTGTGCAGACCAAGGAGGGGACAGCGCAGCAGCAAGATGCCAAAGGCAGAGAACTGCTGACATGAAACCACCAGCTTGAAGTGTCTGTGGAGCAACAGAGCCTGGCACTGCCACGAGCCAAGGGGAAGGCAGTTCACAATGAGGTACCAGAGCATTTCAAAATGCAAAAGCAACTCGTTTTAGAGAATAAACCAGCACACTCTCTGTTGAATACAGTAGATGCAAATAACCCACAATTCTTTCATTTCCTCCTCCTTTTAGGTGGAGTGCTAAAAAGTGCTCCCTTTTCTTTAGTGACAAGTTTCAGCTATTTTGCTCTTTCTATAAAAGTGTCAAGAAATCATGATGAGGGAGGATTCCCCCAGGATAAGATGGTCTGCAGCCAGAACATTCCAAAAAGCCCAACTTAAAAAAAGTGCTAAAAAACAATCCAAGTGCCTTGTCAGCCTCCTGAGCCACTTAACTTCAAAAAGGCCAGCATGAGTGCAGGATGACAGTGCAGGATCTACTTTCATTAAAAAAAAAAAAAAAAGAGCAAATTATGCAATGAATATAGCTAATTTTCACTGCTATCTCCTCAAAGAGTTTACAGGCTACCAGCAATATAGGACTGAAGACCTCAGACAGGCATCTACAAGCAAGTATCTAAATGAGATATCCTAGAGGAAAAAAAGTAATTTTTGCAGAACTAACACCACGCAAAAGGTTATTTAACCTTTCCAAGAGATCTCAATTCAGCACACGCAGCCTTAACAGTGGCATATCTGGATCAGTGCTTAGCACTGTAGTACAGCAGGTCTAACAGCTCATTCTAGGGGGTTTGTGACACAAGTTATTTTGGTTACAACTGTCCTAGACCTTTGCAATTCCCAAGAAAGCCAATGGAGCAGTGAAATTACATAGCAGGCCTTGTTATCATTTGCTTTAATTGCCATTCTAAGTTGCATTTGATTAAAAGCAACTGCTATATAGCAACTCCGTGTTGACTCACATGAAAGAAATTAGTGCTTCCTTCTATCTTGAAGATAAATGACTACAAACCAGGAGAAGAGATCCACTAATTTTCCATTAGGAGAAATCCTGCATAGCTTCTATTTTAAAAACACTGCTGCATGTAAAGATAGCAGAGGTTATAAGCAGACAGCTGTCCCAAAGATACATAGAAAGTCTGATCAGGAAAGCTGTAGGAGAGATCTGAAGAGCAAAACCTACCATCAGGTTTCATCCCTCATGCCTGCAGAGGCAGAGAAGCAGCTTCCCAGAATGCTACAACAGCATCTTAACAGAGCTGCTGTGCAACGCAGCAAGACCATCCCTGCTCAGCAATTAACAGCTTCTCTCAAAACTCAGAGAAAGAAAAGCACTCAAGTTTTCATCGTACTGAGAAACCATTTGCAGTTGTGTAATATATCTAGTGTTCCCATTCAGTGACTTTCTGGGAACCCCTCCAGATTTACCACAGGCCATAAACAAGTCAGACTGCTCCTGAATCAAGTATTTTCATCATCAAGCTTGTTAAGATGGTTTGTTCATCAGATGATTCTAGAGAGTCTACCAAGTCTTTTGAGGTCTAAAGGACTGAAACTGTCTGGTCCCTTCATGCTGCAGTTTCCTCAACACTAAGATACCATAATCTTTCACTACCTCTGCCTAGAATGCCACCTTCAGCATCCTGACACTTGTTCCCATCCTGCATAACATGGTTTATGCAGTCTTATGGTGAGGGTCAGAAAATTGAACCAAGGTAAAGCTGCCAAAACCAAAAGTTAGTTCAACATCTGGGTGAGTTCCTCTAATTCAGCTCCCTACAGCTACACAGATGTGCCCACCACAGAAGAGGACAGAGCAGGCAGACTTCAACACTTTCAGTTTCTTTATGGCTTAAGCTGATCCAGATGCCACTCTTTGCTTTCCTCCAGGCCTGAGAAACAGAAGTGATAAAGCTACTCACTGTTTTTTGTCTAATAATCTGGTATAATTGATAAAAATCATAGCAGAGATGGCACAGCAGGGCGGTAAGAAAAGGGAGTAAGTCAAATGAGAGAGAAGTGCACTGTTGTTAACACAAGGTCTGAACTGTTCATGGAAGCACAGAGAACAGGACTACCTACAACAGCCTCAAGTATTCATGAAATTTCATAATTACTTGTTCAAGGTCACATAAAGGGTAGCAAAAGCAAGCAGAGAGAGTTCTGACTCTTCTTCCATCTTAACCACTTTTATTATTCCCTGATGACCCTGGGGAACAAAAAATAGTGTCAGTATATCCCAGCTGGTTGAGAACACAG
Source organism: Lycocorax pyrrhopterus obiensis (assembly GCA_014706295.1). Taxonomy (NCBI): domain Eukaryota; kingdom Metazoa; phylum Chordata; class Aves; order Passeriformes; family Paradisaeidae; genus Lycocorax; species Lycocorax pyrrhopterus. Next base: position 102,860,151 of record JACSVZ010000001.1, read on the forward strand.
CCAAACACCATTTTCTATTTCTGGCACTCAGCCATCACACTGACTCTAGCTCTGGCTACAGGTATCAATTTTGAAGCTCAGTTCACTAATACGAGCAACAGCAAAGCCCATTCTTATCACATGGAGCCTCTCATGCCGTCAGCAGCTGAGATGATCTAATGGCTCACAGCTGGGAGAAGGGGATGTATGTCTTCTCTTTGTCCCACATCTGCCTTCTCCCAGCAGCATGGTCTTCCCTCTTTAGCCCTGGCTCTTTTAGCAAAGCTGTTCATGAATTCTACTCTCAGCAGGCCCTTTGACACGTTAAATAAATTTGCAAAGGTATCAAGGGACTATCTGAACTAAAGCAAGGAAGGCAGTTTGGTTTCTTCCAGCAAGAACCATCCAAGATGCCATCAAAAAGCCCCCTCTGTGAATGGAGGGTTTGGCTGAAAACTTCCAGATGTTACTAAGAAAGTGACAGTGGGGCCACTGCACCCATGGCCATGAGCAAGTTTCAGAAATTCTATTAGAATAGGCAGTTTTTTTAACAACTTAGTAAATAGGACTACATTTTCCAGAATGAAGCTTAAATTCAATTGCCCAAGGAAGAAAGTTTTATACATCTGACTGGATTTGAAAAAGGCTGCCCCACCCACCCATTCCTGATGACTTTCCATACAACCCACGTAAAGTGCAAAGCATCACACAGGTTCAAAGAAAACATTTCTAACGCAAAAAGAATGCGGGGGAGGGGTTAAAAAAAAATAAACTTACTTTTTGCCTGAAATGTAAATACAACGGTAAAACTAGCATTAAGAAGGCTAGGAAATCATCTTGTACAAGCAAAATAGAAGTTCGCATTAACTACATCACCACTCAGGGCTCTCTCAGAGGCCTGATGAGCTGAAAAGCAATTATTGTATTCCCAGAACACAAAACTTTCAACACTGGCTAAAATATCAGCACCAGGTCTCCTTCCTTAGCCTTTAGTGGAGCACCCTATTTATCAAATAGTTTCTAATCAAGACACACCAAGACAGTCTTCAGCTCTGGGCACCATCTCTGTTTTCAGACTGGTGCCCTGACAGTTCTGACAAGAAAGTAAATTCCCTGAATTCTTTTCAGATCAGGATCAGCTCTGACTTCTGTATAAGATGGTAAACACTTCATTTTTATATGGCTTTCACATGAATTTCATAGCTTGGTTCCTTGCTTTATGACCCACAGAAGCTCTGGAAGAATTTAAGCAAAATCTTTCCAACTATTTTAGCATTAAAGCAGGAGGCAAAGATTAGTTAGCAACACAAACGTTACTACAGCAAATCCAGTGTTTTTGAACTGAACAGACCTGAGCTTGCAATGTCAGCTATTTAGATGTCTGAATATTTGTCAAAATTAAGTCATATTTAAACAGAGGGCTCTGCGTGCTTTGTAGCTCATAGCAGACAGGTTGAGGTGGGTCATTTTTTTCTTCTTAAAAAGCATAAAACCTCCAGCCCTGAAACAAATAAAAAGTTATCAAAATGTTATCTACATTTAGCCAACATGAGCATTATTTATTATCACAGCACTGCTCCACACCTAATTATTGCACCTTCCAACTTCCTCAGATTTTCACTATTTGCTTTCACCTCTCCATGCCAGTTTGAATATTAAGAAGCAATCACATGACCCAATCTCTTGGAAGTCAAATAGTAGACAAGAATTCTTACTTAATTTTATATAAGTTTTCAAGCTGCCTCATTTTCCAATTTGGTACCTTTTTTTTTTTGAAGTGGAGCATACCTCACAGAAGATTTGGGTCGACTCTGTTGCAGAATATAAAGTTTTTAATATCCAAGAAATGCACATGGGAAGTTTAGGCGCTACTCAGATGTATGGTTACTTAAAACCACAGGAAGGGCAAGAAAATGCTTGTACTCCAATTTACACACTTGCTAGGAAGATTTATAAGGTTTGCAATTTAACAGTTTTCCACAGAAAATCAAGAGAATCAAATGGGCTTTCAGATCTACTTCTGATGCAAAGCAGAAGCATTTAATATGCAATTTTGTGGGACAGACCATAAGGAATTTTTTGGAATTCTATTTTAATGTCCTTCCAGCACACACTTGAAGACAGCAAGGGCCTCAAAGCTATGCAGCCATAATTAGTTCAATGAATCACTTGTGGTTCTAAGTGTGATGCCTTCATATCTCCATTTCCTCAGTGTCAAGTGATCGACAGCCACCTAGGAACTCATTTCCCTTTTTAAGATTTAGCTACTTTCTTGCAACTGCTCTTAAAAAACTATTTCTACTAGGAATCAGATCTGAGGACAACGCCAGTTCAAAGATGCACTGTAGGAACACAACTGTACTTTTTTTCCTGTGAAGGTGCAACACACTCACATACCTCACTAATACTGTCCCTGCCTGGCTCCATGAATGCACAGGCAGGTTTAGTATTATAGTCAGTAGCAAAGAGGCGGGAAGGGAATTTGCTTTTCCTTCATTCCAAGAGTTTATTACATCTTCACCCTCGAAGGGCAGGGAAGCAAATACAGAGAACAATGGCTCACCGAGCGTTTTTCCCGGGGCTGGGGGAAAGGCGGGATCAGGGAGCAGGACCAATGGAAGAGCCCCGGGGGAGTGACGAGGGGGGACAAGGCCAGCAGCCAACCGGGAAACTCAAACCGGAACACACCAACCCAACAGAGCCACGCACCCCGGGAGAAGCTCCCCGATCACCCCAATCCCAGCTACCGCACCTCACATTCCCAAAGATCTTATGCAAGGAACGAGATACATTGAACCTGTGCAGAGTGATTTACCCAGACTAAATGACCACAAGAAAAGTCAAAGCTAGTTCATCAATATGGGCTCCAAGTTTTCCAAAATGCACAATTGTGAATTTTAGTTTACAGTTCCTTAAATCAAAGTGCCTCCTTTCCTTTATGCTTCTGGGCAGCTGAAAGGCTTTTGAAAGTTTCACTTAAGAAGGAAAACAGCTATGAAGCTTTCACCTGAACACATCAAGGGTCAATACAGGTTTGTAGTCATCCATAACCCATGCCATGGCTACTCCTACTTCTGTACTGCACTGAGAGCTTCACCAGGAACAGTTAGCAACTGGAAGATGTTCAAAAGACATCAAGTCTTCCCTAATTCACACAAGGAGAAAGTGAAACAGGAAGAATAAGGAATATCTCAATACTTGACATGGACCATACAGAAGTAGAATTTTTTCCAGCTATCTGAACACAAAACAGTCCTTTGCAAGGTCAGTATGGAGTTAAAGAATGCAATGTCTGAAGTCAGTGTTATATCTAACAAAATATGTTAGTCTATGGCATGATCTGCTCCTTTAATATTAATTAAAACAACAGTAGCATCAGAAAATAATTAAAACAGATAACTATAGTATAACTGAAAAAAACTTCAGACTATGTACTACTCTTGAAAGACAGCTGTGTTCTTTGGCCTATCCTTCCCTGTACCCTCTCCTACTAACTAACCCTCTAAACTCCTTCCTCACTAAGTAATTGCATTTACACTGAGGAGCAACTCAGAACTCAACTTCTGCCCCCACGAAATTATGTAAACAGCTGGTAACTGTTCAGCAGGCACAAGAAATCTTCTCTTTGTACCCTATAATCACACGTAGAAAATCTACACCACTTATTTTAGAGCCCAAAATGAATAAAACAACTAAGACTAAAACTGATGTAAGCAGTGATCATAATGTTCACACACCTCACTAATTTTCTGCATACTAATCCTTTTTTCCGTATCCAGAATTTGTGCTAATCTCTGCAGAAAGACTGTAAAAGCCTATTATTTAAAACATATCGTAGGGGCAGGTACAGAAGACACAGGTATTCAGTCTTGGGACACAAACAGGATAGCTGGTTAGGTGTGGCAAAACAAGACTCAAAACACAGAATTAACTTAATGTTAGGAGGAAGGGTTCAAAAGCAAAATCATGAGCCTATGCAGGGTCTTGGGCAAATGAAGTGTATTGTTTCAACAGCTGTGTTTGGTTATGGTCACTGTAACATTGAGAGCGACACATCCAGCAAGCTGGCAAATACCATAGCTCCAAAGAGTAAGAACTGTCAGCACACCCTAAAAAAATTGCTCTGAACTATGGTTAAGAAAATCTTACAAGTACTGCCCACTGGCCAGACAAAGCTCTTCTTGCTAGGTGTTTACATAAGATGCAAATAATAGGGAACTTGACAGTCTTTCCATCTTCAACCAAGACATTTTAGAAGAGATAGCTAGAAATAGCATCTTTCCTTATTGATGTTTTTCTCTGAGTTTGTCTAAGTAAGTATTTAGTCCCAAGATGAAAGACTGAAACTGTAACTGCTTCTTTGACACAGCATGGGAACTAACCCACCGGATAGAAAAGAGAACATCAGGGTGCAAGTTGCACCTCATTAATAACACACTGCAGTTGAGAGAAGTCCCTTAAGCCTCTTAATGTGACCTTGGGGAAGGGAGCATTAGTCCGCATTAGCTGTGGGAATAACCTGGGAACATCAAGATGATACTCAGAAGGAAGGACCCAAAAAGTAAACAGAGCCTTACGGAACCAAGGGCATCAACAAAATCAAAGCAAAGGCAATTTTGACCTTAAAGAAGCACTTAAGAATGCTCTAGGTTGCACAAGCAAACAGCATATGATGATTAATAACCTGAAGCATAATAATGCTTATCTTGTTGCTGGATGAAATCAATGACAAGTCAACTTCCCTTCATAAATGAGACTTCGGTCTTTAGCTAGCAAGTTGCTCAATTAAGAGTATTCCCTAACCCACCACAAACATCCCAGATAAAGCATGAAAACCGATTTAGTGTGGCTTTTGGACCGAACTGTCTCTCTCTAACTTACTAACAGACCATTTGGTCTGCAAAACACACCTGCATCCCTTAGGGAATACAGGTAGTACACTGCAGATAGCAAAATTCCAGCCCCAGGTTAACAGCTAGCCTTTTGGGCTAAAATTACAATTTTCCAGTGACTTTAACTACTCCTCCTAATTTGTCTTTAACAAACACTAAACATTGACACAGCTGCATATGGATACAACTGAGTAAGATCACCAGGTCACAACTCACATTGTGGTGTTTTACTGGAGCAGCACTTCCCTCCCACTCAGCATTTAAAGACAGTGTGTGTCAAAGAGAAGTGAAAGTAATATTCCAATATAACACTTTCCATCCACTATTCTGATTTCCCCCCTGCCTCCTCCCCCTCCATATTTTGTAGGAAAGAGGAAGTAAAATATTTAAGAGTCAGTCTTTTTTTCATATTATTCAGGAGAATATATAACAAGAGTAATATAAAACTATTGTTAAAAAATATACTATTTTCTCACTGTTTTAGTTGAAAGTCTCATTCATGTGCCCTGGGCCCATACAGTAACCTTCTTCATTTCTCCTACACATGAGACCCCTCAAACACATTTGCCAGCACACTTTGAATCATTCCTTTCTGCCATGTTGCCCAAAATGTTGTGTATTTCTTTCTTAAAGAAAGAATCCAAGTTGAATCTCAAACTGAACCTGGCAGGGGACGCAAAAGAAGGTCTTCTACATGTATGCTACCTAGAAAAAGTAAGTCAAAGAACATGTTACCCCCTGATAAATAATGCTGGAAAACTGGTAACAACAGATGAGGAGAAGGCTGAGGTACTCAACAACTTTTTTGCCTCCGTCTTCAATGACAACTCTCTTCCTGCACCTCTTGAATGGATGGCTGGGGCCTGGGGGAACAAAACCCCTCACACTGTAAAATCGGGTTCACAACCACCTGAGGAACCTGAATGTGCCCAGGTCTATGGGACCCAATGAGATGCATCACAGTCTTGAGGGAACTGGCTGATTTAGTTGCCAAGCCACTCTCCATGATATTGGAAAAGTCATGGCAGTCAGGTGAAGTCCCAGGTGACTGGAAAAGGGGAAACATAGTACCCATCTTTAAAAAGGCCAGAAGGGAGGACCCTGGGAACTACCACCATGTCAGCCTCACCTCTGTGCCTGGGAAGATCACAGAACAGATCCTCTGAGAAGCTGTGCTAAGGCACATGGAAGACAGGGAGGTGATTCGACAGCCAGCACAGCTTCACCAAAGCAAAGTCCTGCCTGACCAACCCAATGGCCTTCTATGATGGGGTGACTACATCAGTGGACAAGGGAAGAGTTACAGATGTCATTTACCTGGACTTCTGTAAAGCCTTTGATGTGGTCCCCTACAACATCCTTCTCTCCAGATTGGAGTGATGGATTCAACAAATGGACTGCGAGATGGGTAAGGAATTGGTTGGACGGTTAAATCCAGAGGGCAGAGATGCTCCCAGAGTTAAGCTAGTATGGAAGCCCCAGGAGCCATGTATGCTAAGCACTGCTCTTGGACTCTTAGAAGTGCATAAAACTCCAACTGGATCTTTAGGAATCCCAGCCTTAAAGTTAATAGAGGCTTCAGAGTGTCCTTGAGAAGTTTCACTAACTGGTTGCTCTGTTTTGCTCTACCCTAAACATACACTTCTGACACCTGTAGCTGAAACCTCATTGCTGCACCTCTCCACAGAAACTTTCACTATCAGTCAAGAGATGTTTGTGAACTGAAAGATACAGAAAATACTGGGTCACCTGGTCTGACACCATTCATGGCTGTGCACAATGGCACAATTTACCCCTTTCCTCCTTACCACCACATCCATACTCAGCAGATACATCTCCCTCCCTCACACACCCCCTCCCAGGAACTGGTTCTGGAGTCCAAAACTATGTGCTTTCCTGTCACTAGACAACCACACGTGAAATCTGTTTTGGCCAGCAATTAGCACAGTAACATTCAGCAGATCATTTGACTGTGGCATGACTGCCTCTCTACATTCAGGCTGCATTTTTCTGTCCAATCCCTTCCACTGAGGATATATGAGTTCGAAAGGTTTGGGTCCCCCAACCCCTCCATTGCTTTGAACTGCTTATAATAACAGGATTGAACTGTTTGTTTTGAGCATTCAGAAATCGTTAAGTTATCATGACACTCCCGGTTTTCTTGCATCAAGCAACTGGGAAGAGATATTACTAAAGAATCTCTGCTCCTAAAGTGCAATTATTTCACATTTTCAGTTTTGTTGTGCTCACTCTTACAGCAAAAGAGAACATCCTGGCACAATTACTAAGGGATTCAAATGGGAATTTTATACTTAATCAGATGCATCTCCTTACAGCCATATCCTCTATTTCTTTCCCTTAAAATGCAGAATACAACAGCAAAAGGCATTCTTTGCCCTGGTCATCCTGCCCCACAAACAAATTAAAGAAGAGGTCAGTTTTGCCAGAAGTGTGGTCACAGTAGCAAAAGGTTTTGGACTTGACTTTTCACTCCTGCAAAAGCGTCAGTAGTAGGAATGTTGTTTTCTAATCAATGTGAATGTTACTGGAACAATTAAAGCTAGACTAAACCCAAATTACACCTTCAGTACTTCTGTCCTTAAAAAGTCACTTCAGTCATAAAAAGCACTCACCTCAAGTACACAGTTGAGAATTTGTCTTTAGAGAGACTTATAGCCATGATTCAGACCATCCTGCTCTCAATCCTTACAGTCAAAAAATGTAGCACTGGGTGTTATAGAGAAAACTGCCTACTAAAAAAAATCACCGATTTGATTTCTGTGCTGGACGTAGCAAACAATTACCTTGCCTTACATAGCACCACATATCTTGGATCAGCCAGACTATGGCATTACAGAGGTGGCACAACAGACTGGGAATGACCTTTCTTTTTCATAATTCTGCAGGAAAACAGCTCCAGTGTGCTGAGCCCCTTCAAGGCATCTTGCAGTTCAGTAACAGACTTTTGAGCTCAGATAATACAGAGAAAGAGGGTGATTTGCTATCAGTGTGTTCAGCTGAGCCTCTCAATTTGATTCCAAGTATGGACACAGTACACAGATCCCTCAGCATACGATCCTTGTGTTAGCAGAGCACACAGCAGAACAATACCTCAGTCTCTGTCACAGCCTTACACTTGCTACAATTAACACACAAGCATCTCAATAAATATTTACTCAACTGGAATATCCTATAATTGATTACTCAGTTTCTGCTCCTATGAACTCCTATAAAAGTTTCTGCTCCTAGGAGAAAAAGCCTGTGTTTTGGTCTCACTTTCACAAATGAAGTCCAACGACTAATACCTCAGGCTTCTCCCTGCAGCATTCACTTGGTCCTTGCACAAGCCTGAGAAAGAATAAAACCAAAAATTCAGCAAGGAGAAGGCCATACTTGATCTCATGGACAATCCACTGTTTCCTGTTCATACAGAGCAGTGTTTATGTTTATTAACATAGAGCAGACCCACATTTCAGAATAAGTACTTGCTCACAAATTAGGGTCGGGTGGCCAACGGCAACCTCCATTCCCTGCCTTTGCCCCTAAGTGGATGTCTGCTAAAACATATTTAACAAAAGAGAAGTTATAGCTCCGCTTCAAGTTAACATCTGTTGATATTTTCTCTAGGAACTCTTTATATTCCCACCTGGTAACATGTAGCTCAAATAACACAGATCCTGTGCCTACCTCATAATAACATCGACTGCACTGAGTCAATGAGCCAAAACAAGACTCACATCTTACAGTATTTCTAAAGAAAAGCAAAACTTTGCTAATTACTGCCTCCTTCACCACTCCTGCTCCAGCTCCTGTACAATCAAAGTCAGCAAATGCAAGAAGGGAAAGGGCACAGAGTCAGTTTGATAGGGATTGCTAAATGCTCAGGCAGAACCCAGGCTTCCTCGCTTAACCTTCCTCCTAATGCTCTCCAAAATTAAAACGTGGGACCGATGCCCAGTAAACTAAAAGCCAACTATCAGCAAACAGGAAAAAGAGAGTTAGACAAAGGAAGGATGTAATGGGGAGGGAACATTTCACCACTTTTCAGAATACACCGCATGTTATATCCACACTCGCTCCTCACCCCGCCAAGAGAAGGAGCTGCTCCCCATCCCAGCTGCTCCGGCCTCACGAGGTGCCCTAGTTTAACACCGATTTTCAGGGTGTTATTCCTGCTGCAACTCTCACCTTTAATCTGCCCCAGATCCTTTGTAGGCACAGAAGTAGTTTCCTGGGAGAGGAAACACCACCTGACTCCCCCAGGAGAGAGGCACAGACCCCTAGTCCCATGCTTCCTCTCGCCTTCCTACCAGCCTAAGAGAAAGGTGCTCAAACTCCCCCTTGCCTCAGGGACTCCCCTTCCATCAGCTTGGGGACTCTGCCTCAGGTACCCCCAGACCTCGGAGAAATCCCATTTGACACGCCATGGAGTAACTGTCCGCCCCTTTACCTCAGGGAACCCCACACCTCACGGAGCACCCCCATTCACCCGAGGGAGCAACCCCTGTACACCTCAGGGAGCACCTCTCAGTTCAGGAAATATCTCCTTTCAGCCCAGAACAACCCACATGGCAGTGAGCAAGCCCCTGTGTACACCTCAGGGAATACCACACCTAAGAGAGCACACCCCCTTCACCTCAGAACACCCCACACTTTAGGGGACACCCCCGATTCACCTCAGGACACCCTCCTCCACCTCAGCCCCCTCCGAGCGCCGCCCCGAGGCCCCGCCGTACCTGCTGCGAAGGCAGCTCCACATGCAGAGCGCGGGCGGCGGAGCCCGGCGGTAACGCGGAAGGACCGGCAGCCGAGCTCATCCTCACGTAGGGTCCCAGCTCCACTCCCCCGAGGCCGCCGGGCGTGCAGGGGTTAATGGCGGCAGCAACGCCGACCCGGCCGCCCGCTACGGAGCCATATTACCGCAGTGCCGGGGGTGGGAGAAGCACCGCCTTCCGCACGCCCATTGGCCCTCGCGCCGCAGGGGCGGGAGCCACCCAACTTCTCGAGTTACGACTGGCTCAATGTGACGCCAATCAACGCCCCTCTTCGCTGGTCCTGTCAAACCGCTGGAACGAGCGCCGGCGCCGATTAGAGCGCCCGCTTCCGGAAGGCGGGACGGCGCCCGAAGAAGCGGGCGGTGATTGGAGGAGATTCAGTTTGATTGACAGCGTGGCCTCTATCACGTGTGCGGGCGCTGTTGTCATCACGTGGTGGAACGGAAATAGTTCAGCGGAAGAGAAGGGGGGGAGGGGCGGTCGCCACGGCAACCGGAGGGGCTGCGGGGCTGGGCCCGACCCTGGATCGGCAGTAGCGTCATCCGCACCACCCATGTGACACCTGCCCCACAACAGGCCAGCCTGCCCCATGTCACATCCATCTATCTCATGTCACTATAGAAAAGACCTTAGGCTATTACAGAGCGTCCAAAGGAATGCCATGAGGACAGCGAAGGGAGAGCCTTATAAGGAGCGACTGAGGTCACTTCTTTTGTTCAGCCTGGACAAGAGGCTGAACAATGAGAGTAGACCTCATTGAGATCTTCAGTATCCTCAGGAGAAGAAGCAGAGGGGCGTAAACCAATCTCTTAACTCTTGTGACCAGTGACAGGACCTGAAGGAATGGCCTGAAGCTGAGTTGGGGGAGGTTTCAGTTGGATATTAGAAAAAGGTTCTTCATCCAGACAGTGGTTAGACACTAGAACAGGCTCCCCAGGAAAAGTGGTCACTGCACCAAATCTAACAGAGCTCAAGAAGCGTTTGAACAATGTTCTCAGGCACATGGTGGGATTGTTGTGGTGTCCTGCACAGGGCCAGGAACTGGACAAAATGATCCTGATGAGTCTCTTCCAACTTAGCTTATTCCATGATTCTCTGATTCTATGAACCTGCCCTACATCACATACACTTGCCTAACATCACACCAGCCTTCTCCACAGCACATCCACCTGCCTCACGTCACTCCAATCTGCCCAACAACAGACCAACCTGCCCCACATTGTGCCAACCAACCCAACATCAGACCAACTCATCCCACATCACACAGACCCATCTCATTCCATGCCAAGCCATCCCACATCAGGCCAACTCATCCCACACCATACCAACCATGAGGCCCACACCCACCAAAGCCCAATGCAACTATCCCCTCAGCGCCTACGTCCATCCCATCCCAACCAGGCAACATCCATCCTGAGCAGAGGGACCATGCCCGTCTGGAACAGCACCATCCCCACGTACCGCACAGCTCTCGGAGCACCAGTCCTGTTCCTGTGCCCCACCAGAGCCATCCATCCCAACAGCACTCTGCAGCACCTGCCCGGCATAGGTGGTCGTGCTGGAGACACTCATCCCCATGGCACTGCCAGGGACCATCAGGGACTGAGCCAAAACACCTGTCCCCACGCTGCCAGGAACACCAGTCCTGCCACCCCTGCAGCAGCACTGGGAATGCCTGTCCCTAGTGCATGCCGCAGCACTGGAAATTCCTGCTCCCACTGGGCCAGGCAGCTCTGGAAGGGTTGAGTGTGCTGTGCTGTGCTGGAAAACCCTGTCCTTCTCTCCTCTGCCCCTCCTCTCCTCCAGTCCTCCTGTCCTCATGTCCTCATCACCATGCATCTCCCACACCATGGAGCCCATCCTGTTGGAAGCCCAGTAAGCCTTCACTCACCTGCAGTACTCCTGGGTTTGTAATATCTATGCTGTGGTGAAGTGTTGTAACAGCGTTGTCTTCAGCACTTACTTTGGTCTTGTGTATTCAAAAGTGAACTTGTTAAAAGGAGGAAATAAAATGAAAACTGGAATGGAAAGTCAAGTTTTCTGGGGTTTAATGGCCATCCTCGTGGGATGAAGTCATCCTCTTCCATCCTGCTCCTTTCTTTGCAGATGCTCACCATGGTCTGCTTTTCTCCAAAGCGCTTCCTAGTTGAAATGGAGATGCTAAACTTTTCCACTGGGTGATTCCCTGGTTTACCACATAGTAACACATCTGTACAGACTTTTTTTCCCAAATTGTTTGATTCTACATGTAGGCATCAAATAAATTCAATACCTCATTCAATACAAGCTTAAGTTTTGGACATTGTTGAGCCTGGCGTTGTGTGTGAGTTCTGGATGTTGCTGTTTCTGATCAGGAAAATTGATTAAACACAGTGGCCTTTTATGGAAGATCTTCTGGAAACAAGTGCGTCTCCATTTTTTCCTTCTGGTGAAAAAAAATCTTCTATTTCAGTATTTTCTATAGCCAAGTGTTCTATTTTCAAGCACCCAGACTCCTGAGACGTGTTGAGATCAGGAAGTTCAAACATAGTAATTTTGGACCTATTGTATCAGTTTGATTCATCTCCTGGTTTCTGGTTTATTACAAGACACATGCTTCTTCCTTTTGAGCTTTCCATCTTCACCTTGGACAATTGAAGCTCCGATTTTTAGGATGAAATCTGTGGGGTTTCTTTGCCCAAGGTGTGGAAAATGCATTCAGAATGATGAAATGATCTAAAGGTCAAGAAATTTTGAGAATGCTTTCTGCCTTTGAGACTCTTGATATGTTTCCTCCAGAGAGCAAGACTAATTCTAGCTTAGAATTAGATAGAAAATCAGAGAAGATCACAGCTGTAAGAATAGTTTTTCCTAAGATAAACCACTGAAAATAATTTATGAAAGCAGTATGAAGATGCCACTGCTTGTTTGCCCAAAATATTAAAAAAACCAAAACATCATTTTTAAAAAAAACTAAGTCCATCCTCAGATGAAACATGATGTTTCTGTGACTGATTTCCCCCCACTTCTTCACCTTTTCCGTCTATAAAAAGTATGTTATCAACGTTATTCTCATCCTAAATCCAAAACACAACCAGCTACTAGGGAGAAAATTAACTCTATCCCAGAGAACACCAGGACACTAATTTACATAGATTTGCTGAATTTAAAGTCCATATGTCATTACCGTAGCAGGATTTTCTATTTTTCTTCATTTCCACAGGAACAGAATGTGGTGATGAAATAGTGATGTTTAGAAAAGTCAAATGAGTTACTTAATGTAGCAGTTCACCTGCCATGTGTATGGAAATTGCATTTAATTTGCTGCTTGATGTAGACTCAGAGCTCTAACCCACAATTCAGGGACTAAAAAGTAAAATTTTGCCCAGAGAAAAATTCAAACATGACCCCGAAACCCATGTGGGTTTATTAGTGATTTTGTAGCAGTGGAACTCATACAGCTGCAAAGAAGTCCCTGAGCTAGCCAAGTGCACGCTAGCTCAAGCTAGCATCCCAGTGCACGCTAGCTCAAGCTTTGGCCTCATCCTAAATTTCAGACTTATTGTTGGGTTTTGTTATGTCAGCATGAAAAAGAACCATTTCAAAGGGCATTATAAAATGAGAAGTTTGTAGGGATAAGGTTTCAGATTTACATCTGATTTTCATGAGTTTTGAGAGGTTTAGTCCCTGCCTTGTATAGTTCACCACAATGACCATTCAACATGATGAGAGTCATTTAATAACCCAGATCGTCCCTGAATTGTAGGTCTTACAATAATTAGTTCATTAATTAGGATTGTTGGATTATTTTAAGCAGAGTATTTGCAAGCTTCAGCTGGGGAGTGGCTTCTTTTGTCCCTAATTATGAGCAGTCACTGGAGACAGTAATGCTGGAGCAGTACTGTCCAACTCACCCATGTATATGGCATTACATAGGACCCTGTGTAATTTACTGATGTCCTAGGAAACTGTCATTTGAATTTTTTAACCACATCAAATGCTGTCATTATCTGTCTGCATCATTTTGAAGATCACAGCATAACCTTTATTATGTCCCCATGGGTGTTCCTGCAGTGTGTTATCATAAAAGATGAAGTTCCTGTGGCTGCAGCAAGTGCAGTAGCCACACCACTCAGGTTGGGCAGATGGGGAGGTTATGCATGTGGAAGGCACACAGTGCTCCCACATCCATAACCTCCCCATCTGCCCAACCTGAGTGGTGTGGCTACTGCGTAGAGGGAAGGGATGGCATCCGTAGGGATCTGGACAGGCTGGAGAAGTGGGTCTGTGTGAACCTTGTGAAGTTCAACCAGACCAAGTGCAAGGTCCTGCACATGGTTTAGGGCAATCCCAAGCACAAACACAGGCTGGGCAAAGAATGAAAGGGGAGCAGCCCTGGGGAGAAGAACTTGAGAGTGTTGATGGATGAGAAGCTCAGCAGGATTGACCATATGCTCTGCCAGCCCAGAAGCCCCCGTGTGCTGGGCTGATCACACAGTATGGGCAGCAGGGGAGGGAGGATTCTGCCCCTCGGTCCTGTTCAGGTGAGACCCCACCTGCAGAGCTGCCTCCAGCTCTGGGGTCCAACATCAGAAGGACGTGGAGCTACTAGAGCGAGTTCAGAGGAGGCCATGGAGATGCTCTGAGGGCTGGAGCCCCTCTGCTCTGGAGACAGGCTGGGAGAGCTGGGGGTGTTCAGCCTGGAGAAGAGAAGGCTCCAGGGAGACCTTAGAGCCCCTGTCAGTGCCTAAAGGAGCTGCAAGAGAGCTGGAGAGGGACTTTGGACAAAGGGCCTGGAATGACAGAATGATCCTAGTGGGTCCTTTCCAACTCAGAATACTCTGTGACTCTGTGAGTCTGGGACAAGGGGGAATGACTTCACACTGACAGAAAGCAGGGTTAGACTGGATATTTCAAAGAAATTCTTCCCTGTGAGTATGGTGAGGCCCTGGCACAGGTTGCCCAGAGAAGCTGTGGCTGCCCCATCCCTGGAAGCATTCAAGGCCAGGTTGGACGGGGCTTGGAGCAACCTGGACTAGTAGAAAGTGTCTTTGCACATGGAAGGGGGCTGGAACAAGATGAGCTTTAAGGTCCCTTTCAATCTAAGCCAGTCTGTGATTCTGTGATCTTCAGCTTTCTTCAGGTGAATCCAACAGTCAAAGACATCACCAGATTACTGACTCTCTCTTGTGTTTATGTGTTGTCGAAACTCACACTGCCAGCTCCTCACTTTGACATTATGGAATACCAGAAGCCACTTCTTCTGGACATTTTTATTTTGGAAAGCAAAGCCAGAAAATAATTTAAATTACTATTAACAAAATTCAAAAAAGCAATTTTAAGAAAATCTGGTAAAGAGTCTTGCAGAATTAAGTGTATTTTTGAAAAGCCTCTGGAGAAAGCTGCATGAAATGCTAGTGAGGAATTGTCAGAAATTATATTTGAATACTTAATTGCCATTTCTGGAAGCACTACTTTATCAGTGGTCTTTTTGCACTGAAGTTGAGACACATGGACTCATGTCCTTCAAAATGACATGTGGTGGGGAGATACCATCTGCAAGTTATTACAGATATTATTTAATAGACTTTATTGCGCACTTTGTCATGGTAGAACCTTTGGGAAGGGAAGAAATTACCTTTTGGCTAACAGTTCCTACTTCTACCACAGATTGGGTCAAATATACTTCTTATTTGGGTATGAGATCATAGCAAAATCACTCCAATGAGCCAACATACTTCACTTATTGATAGAAGGATTCTACATGCAGAGCAAAATACTTGAAGTTTGTGAGCTGTTTAAAGAGAAAAAAGGACAAATTCTGCACCAAATGCTTATTAAATAATGCAATTTAGAGCCACAGATGTGGAGTTAAAAGAGTTTGTATAGCTTTGCCTTGGGAGGGAGGGACCAAGCTCAAGCAATAGCAACTAGCACAAGAGACTGGGTTTGTGGGCATTGAACCTGTTTGTGTCCAAGGTATTTCTCAGAGTCTGTATTTCTAGTAGAGGAGAATATGTTTGCTCCCTTCACAGAGGTTATTTTGAACTGCTGTAAGACACTTGCGAACCTAAAGTGTTCTGGTCATCCCTAGGCAATGTATCCGAAGCTCACAGTGAAAAGTACAGTAAAGGTCAGATCTCTTCAATGTGGAGGCCCTTGGTTTTAAATTAATAGTAATATATGCAACAAACTCCAAGAGGAGCTGTATTAATTTGCAACTGGCTATTGTTTGCACTTTACCATCACCATCAGCTGCATAAATGTGGGAGTATTAAAACTGATTTAATTAATTTATCATAAGTTTCCTGAGTGTCCCAATATAGATAAACCCTACCTCAGACAGAGACACTTCATTGTGTTTTTGACACACCATCAAGCTGTTCTGGTCACATTATGTGCACAGAGGAGATCCATTTTCAGTAGAAGACATTTTCAAGTCATCTCATAACCATTAGATAATTTCCATGCAGGACACAGAAGAGGACTCCTGGTGCTTTGGAGGGCAAATGATGCTTAGAATATCTGCTACTCTCCTGGTGCATAGAAGGGCTATTATTTACATGGAAAAAACTTCCTTCTCAGACTGAAACATATGTTTTAAATATATATTGTAAATGGGATAGGGAAAGTAGTGAAAGGACTAGAGCACAAGTGTGACAAGGAGTGGCTGAGGGAGCTGGGGGGGCTCAGCCTGGAGAAAAGGAGGCTCGGGTGGGCCCTTCTCCCTCTCTACAGCCTCCTGACAGGAGGGTGGAGCCAGGTGGGCGTTGGGCTCTTCTCCCAGGTAATAAGGGACAGGACAAGAGGAAATGGCCTCAAGTTGTGTCAGGGGAGGTTTAGGTTGGATATTGGGAAAAATTTTTCATGGAAATGGTTGTCCAGCCCTGGAACAGTTTGTCTAGGGCAGTGGTAGAGTCCCCGTCCCTGGAGGGATTTAACAGACATGTGCATGTGGATGTGGCACTTAGAGACGTGAATTAGTGGTGGGCTGGGTAGTGCTGGGGGAACAGTTGGGCTCAATGGTCTCAAGGGCTTTAGAACCTAAATGATTCCGTAATTCTGTGAAACTAAATATATTTTAAATGAGAAGGCAATTAAATGAAGGAGAACAGCACATGGGGTCAAGCACACCCACCCACTTCAAAGTGGTTATTACTACTGGGGGCTACATCAAAAGCCCATGTAAATCAACCAGAAGATGCTTTCTGATTTCATTGGGTAGATCAAGGCCAAAGGCTAGTGGTTCACAACTGAATAAGCACTGGGACTGCAGGCTGCTGCAAGGACTGTCTTCCAAACGATGCAAAATTCCTAAGCTCCCATGTAAATACAGTCATGAAATATCTCCTGACACATTACCAGAAGTCCCTGAAGGAAACTTATTTCTGAATTCTGCTTGAAATAAAGTCTCTCCCTTTACTGCACCTGCATTTTCATCTTGCAGAGGTGGTAATGTGATTTTATCACTTAATCTGATGTGGCATAGTTGTGCTTTCCACTCTAGAAGTGGTTGCATTTCATCTATGGGAAAAGTAAATCCTTCTTTGGAATATTTATAGAGACCTTTAAGGCCCTTTGAATGAAAAGTTTCTGCAGGGTGATCCATTGATGATAGCTAAATATACATAAGAAGACAAAAAATCAGTATACCCATTGAATTGGGGCCTACTGGCTGTTAAGCCTCCCCAGGACAGCATTTGTACCAAAACTTTGTACTTTCATTGGCTATAAGCATCTCCCAGACAATAGAATGCCATTATACCAAACCATCAAGACTTTTTTGATCTTTGATACTTACAAGGTATCATCTGTAGGTCATAATGTTCTGGCTGACTCTTCACTGATGAAATCTGTACATCCATTTAGAAAGAATTTGGGACATCCAGGCCTTCTGATGTGACAAGGAAGAAAAATGGATGGGTACTATGGTTCCTGGTGCTATACAACCTACTTGCATAAAGGTACAGAATCACAGAATCATTTAGGTTGGAAAAGACCTCTCAGATCATCAAGTTCAACCGTTGCCAAGATTTCACGCAATGGCAGTATGAGATTTTGGCACAGAGGCTAATATTGGCTCAGTCAAATGTGGCAGGAGGGTGCTCCTGCCTGCACTACGTCACCTTGATCAAAGCACAGCAGAAAGCACAGAGCAAAGCCAAAAACTATTGGGGGAAAAAATTCCCAATGTATGATTAGCTAAGATCAGATCTGAGAGGAACCAGGGAACCAGTAAATAATCAGACCATGAATGGAGTTCAAATTCCCACCAGGCTTATCTTACGGCCTTTTACAGCCTGTTAAAACATCTTCGCCCACAAAAACTCCACCTGAGAAAAGAAAAGATAACCACAAAGCAGAATAGAGGAATCCCTACATTAGCATTTTTTTCCTGCCCTTTCAGCTGCCTAATGTGGTCCCTTGAACACCTGGCAGAAGCAGGCAAGAAAATGCCTATTTTTGTGATAGTATGAATTTTTCTTTAAAGGGAAAAACTTCATTTGGGGAACTTCAAAGGGAAAAACTGTTGCCAAATCGTTGCAAAATAGAACCATTTTCAAGGGGATCATTTTACAGCATGAAGCTTTGAGAATGTGCACTGCAGAAACTGCTGCTTGGGCTAAATTGACAAAATACTTATCCAGAGGGTAATGCATCCATTTCTAGTTTCTGCCTCCTCTTCAAAGAAGGCCGTTCCAGTCTGGGTGAGTGATTTCTTGGCATTGCTACTTGGCGTTTCCCCAAAATGCTTGGGGCCTTTGTTTCATTATCATGACGTTACTGACAGGCACCTGATGAGGGCAGCACGTCCTCTCTTTCTTTTTTAATCTCTTCCATTAGACCCAGCTCTGCTTCCACATTGAATCAAAAAAAAGCTGTGTACACACTACAAACAGCATTATTCTGCTTATGCTACGTTAATTAACGAGGGGCTCAAAGCAAGCTGGTGACATCCCACCTTTATAGCTGGTGCTGTAGGAAATAATGCTGCTCTGCTTCACAGAGAGGGAAACAACAGCTGAGGAAACCCACAGAATCATAAAGGTTGGAAAAGCCCCCTAAGACATTGAGTCCAACCATTCCATACCAAGCCCACTACTAACCTATGTCCCCAAGTGCCACATCCACACATCTGTTAAATCCCTCCGGGGATGGAGACTCTACCACTGCCCTGGGCAGCCTGTTCCAATGCCTGACTGCCCTTTCAGTGAAGAAATTTTCCCTAATACACTATGTAAACCTTCCCTGGTGCAACTTAAGGCCGTTTCCTCTTGTCCTGTCCCTTGTCCCCTGGGAGCAGAACCCAATTCTCACCTGACTTCACTCTCCTGTCAGGGAGTTGTAGAGAGTGAGAAAGTCCCCCCAAGCCTCCTTTTCTCCACACTGAGCCCCACCCAGCCCTCTCAGCCACTTCTGGCACTCCAGCCTCTTCCCCAGCTCCATTCCCTTCTGTGGACATACTCCTGCCCTTCAATGTCCTTCTTGTCACGAAGGGCTTAAAACTTAACCCAGGATTCATGTAACATACATAGGATGTCCTATGGCTGGCAGTCAAGGAAGAGTTAAGTCACTGCAGGTGGCCTGCATCCAACTGCCATGCCTTTTCCATAAACTGAGTCATGTACCCTTTTGTTCTGTTTGCCAGAGGGAGAGCTCTGATTCGAGGCAAAGATGACAAAATAGGACAGTAACTATGTATAAACACATGAGGAAAAAGTGGTGAAAGTGGAAAGTCCCCTCTTCCAGCCTGTAATGAGGGCATATTTATCAGGACTCTTTGCAGGTATAATGAGAAATTTTAGGAGGACGGGGAGATCTTAAAGAATCAGAGAAGTGCAAATATACTTCATGCTAAACAAAAGCAGACAAAGGGGAAGTTGCTGAGCTAAAGGTAAGACAGCAAATATGCCCATTTCTCAGAAGAGATTTTAAGAACAACTCTATCAGGGCTGGTCTATCATGGACAGCAGCCTATCTCAGCCAAGGGAAGTGACCTAGATAAGGCAGCAAGAGCACAGCAATTCCATCCTGACACTGTCCCAGCAACACACAGCATAGTCATAGAATCACAGAATTGTCATGGTTGGAAAAGTCCTTTAAGATCGAGTCCAACCATTAACCTGGCACTGCCAAGGCCACCACTAACCCACTGTCCCCAAGAATCACATCCACAAACTTTTAGAGCATTTCTAGGGATCATGACTCTATCACTTCCCTGGGCAGCTTGTTCTAATGTTTATCACCACAAAGTCAGAGGTGATAATTTTAACTCCTATTAATGCTTAAGTTCATAGAATCATGGAATGGTTTGAATTGGAAGGGACCTTAAAGATCATTCAGTTCCAATCCCCTGCCACGGCAGCGACACCTTCCACTAGACTAGGTTGCTCCAAGACCCGTCAAACCTGGCCTTGAACACTTCCAGGCATGGGGCAGCCACAGCTGCTCTGGGCAACCTGTGCCACTGTTTCACATGGAAGAATTTCTTCCTAATATCCCTTCTAACCCTGCCCTTCTGTCAGTGGGAAGCCATTCCCCCTTGTCCTGTCCCTCCATGCCCTTGTCTAAAGTCCTTCTCCAGCTCTCTTGGAGCCCCTTTATGCACTGGCAGGGGCTCTAAGGTCTCCCTGGAGCCTTCTCTTTTCCAGGCTGAACACCCCCACCTTTACCAGTCTGTCTGCAGAGAGAGGAGCTCCAGCCCTCAGATCCTCTTTGTGGCCTCCTCTGGACTTGCCAGGTCTATGTCCTTCTGGGGACTCAAAGGCAGCAGTGCAGGTGGGGCCTCATGAGCCAAGGGGCCAGATCACTTCCCTTGAGCTGCTGCCTACGCTGTGGGATCAGCCCAGGATGTGTTTGGCCTTCTGCACACTATTGTATGAGACACCCTGGGCTAGTACCTTGGGCACAAGCTGAGATCAGACAAAAATTCCCCTTTCACAGACTGGTGATAGCAAAAGAACAACGTTCAGTGTCAATCTCATGTTAGACTTTAATTAATAGTACTTCCAGCACAGCCAAGAATTGGGCAGAGCTGGTCCAACCTTGCAGTATGGAAAAATCACAGGATATTCATTAGTATATCCCTTTTTGCAAGAATGGAGCCTTGTTTAAAATAACTCTCTCCCTGCTCTGTGTTAGGGGGATTTGCAGTCTGCAGCTATGCTTTGATCTAAAATTTGATAATCAAAAACCTTGCTTGGAAAAAGCTCTGCAAGAACTGACCTCCTCCAGTTCATGGAATCCTCAAAGGTGGATTCCAGTGACTTGTCACAAGCAGTTAGAAGTGGCTTGAGCAGAGCTTTTCTTGCTACACATTTCCAGAGAAGTCACTGGAAATTACTTCTGTCATTACCTTAATGTCAGCTAGCAGAAAACAGAAATACAAATCAATCCTACTAGGGGTGAGGAAAAAGGGAAGCAAGCAACACACCAGGTTTATCTTCCTGAGCAGGAGGCTTTCAAATTCCATTGGCCAAGCCTGAAAAGGGCAAAGAATAAGTTTGGCTTTCACCTTGGAGAACAGCACTGTCAGGCTGTGAAAGTCAGCCAGCACTGATGGATCACTTCCATAGCTCACAGGCCAGCTCCAGCCCAAAGACAACAGGTTAAACCCTCTCTTGTTAACTAGAAGAGCCCACATGAACTTTTCAGCACTGTGAGCTATTTCTGGAGCACTTTGCACCTCCACTAGTAGAATCCTGGGGGCTCTGACAAGAATAATCACAAAGTGGTCTGAGTTGGAAGTGACCTTAAAGCTCATCTCGTTCCAACTCCCCTGCCATGGGGCAGGGACACCTTCCATTAAACCAGGTTGCTGGTCTAGAACACTTCCAGGGATGAGGCAGCAAGAGCTTCTTTGGGCAGCTTATGCCAGGGCCTCACCACCCTCACAAGGAAGAATTTCTTCCCAATATCCAATCTAAATCTTTCCTCTATTAGGTTTATTGCCTATTTATAGAGGTTGTTATTTGGCCCTTGTCCTATCACTAAGCACTCTGTATTAAAAGTCACTCTTTTTTATAAAGCCCCCTTTTAAGTACTGAAAGGGGCTGGAAGGATTTCTTCACCTGAAGACCAGGGATGCAATCCAGCATTTTCTGTTCTAGGCAGCAACAAAACCCAAAGTAATTTGCTGTAAGCAGCAATAGGGCATGAGCTTTCTCTATTTGCTCAGTAAAGGAAGTCCACAGATGGAGGCTGCCTCAGCTCCTTGTACACTCCCAGGCAAAACCCCAACCTTAACCACAAAGATTTGCTTAAACTATCCTGGCTGCCCCATGCAGGGAGAATGCATATGGTAGAACAGAATCATTAAGGTTGGAAAAGACTTCTAAGATCAAGTCCAACCCTTAACCTGACTCTTCCAGGTCCACCACTACACACTTCCAGAGACGGTGATTTTGGTGTGAGTCTGCTTTTGGAGAGACAAACCATTTTTTTCCCCCACAGGAAAAAAGGCACAACTGCAATCACACAAACTACTGCTGTATTACCAGCCACACACCCTGCAACACTGAAGGGACCAAAGCAGCCCACTATTTTTGCCCAAGTTTATTACTAGAAATTTGTACAAAAATTGATACTCTGTAATACAATAATCTATCAAATATGACAGATGAACATTTGTCTTTAGAGGCAAGATTCCAGGAATGTGAAGTACCATCCTCTTGCATGGAAGAAAGGCACATTTTAGAGCTCAAGATACACTCAACTGAATGGTTGAAAAGGCAGGTCAGACATGCAAGTAGTGCAATGTTTCAGGTTTATACATAAACAAACTGTACTCTGAAGAAATCTCACTACAAGCAGTGTTAACATCCACGTAAACATTTTATAAATACTTTTAAAAGTAGCTCACTTTAGAGCCTCTGTGTGCAAAGGCTACTCCTTTACATTCACTGGATGGAGTAATTAGAAGCCCTCTTTGGCCAGAAGTTACTTCTAGATTTCCCCAAATGCTTCTGGGATCCAAAGCACTTGCATCAATAGTTGCACTGCATTTTCCTCCTGGGGGCTACCCTAAAGGTCTGCAACACCAGGGCTACACAAATGCACCATCCCACTGCTCCTAGAGCTTACCCTTGGAGTTTTGTGGCTACGAAGTAGTCTCATATTTCCAGCTACAAGCCTCTGCACATGGGACATACCTGCTTCTAAACTGACATTTCAAATACACTGGTGAAATTACAACCACGAAATCATCCAACCTACGCTATGGATCAATGACTCTTCCCACTTGGTTTCTTGCATCATCCGTCACAGATGCCACACCAGGGGGGTTGGCAGCCCAACTGTACTTTCAGAATGGGCTTTTCCAAAGCAGAAATACCCTTGTGCTACATAAGCATGTGTCAACAGGGCTCTTGTGCAACATGCTTATAAAACTGCCACGCTGCTCAAATCAACCTGCTGCTTTTTAGGTTGAAAACCAGATAGATCCTACTCTCCCAAAATAGCTTGTGCTAGTGGGTACAGTATCTGTAGGAATGTTTCTAATCCATTGCTGGTCATCCAACAGCATTATATAGCAGATTACAAAGGCAATCATTTACCCCATCCAAATCCTCACAACAATGGGGAGTTGTGCTTTTTTTGTATAAAAAGATTTTGTAATGGGATTTTCTCTAAAGCAAAGCCTTTCTTTATTATTTTTAAAAGTGGTCTAGCAATACTTTAAACAGTTGCTTTAAAGGATACATACACCCACACATGCTTTCAAGTACACAATGACAACTTGGACTCCTGGAAAAGATGTGTTGGTTCTGAAAGGAGGTGCTGCTGAGCCAGTGCCTTCAGTTGACTTCCAAGACCTCAGTCTCCGGCAGGCCAAATTTGCTCTTGTATTTGTCAAAGAGTTTGATCAGGGAGTCCACATATATGCTATGGTAGAAGTCCACATCCTTCTGGGATGGATTATCGATTTTAGGGATGGTGATAGGCTCTCCAACTGATAAAAAAAGGGACAAATCCACATTAGATTAAATGCTCCTACAACCTGGATATTTGTCCTCTATGGACACAGCTATGGTAGTTCAGCACATCCATTCTGGCACAGCACAGTTTGCCATTATAGCAGAGGTTTGCCTGATTCCTCCCAGTTGTTACCAGGCTCTGAAGCACAACTGTCCCACCACAAGGACCCATATCACATCTGCAGCAATACCAGATTTGCTTTAGCTACACAAATGCCTCTACTGTTCAAGGTGGCTGAGAAGTCCCCCTTCTGTTTACAGCAGAGTGATAAATCCCTCCTCAATTAACAGAAGGCAAGAGTCAGTTCTTACGTATTCCCCTCTACACACCACAAAAGCAAAGCTGACCATTTTCCCCCCTCCCTCAAAGCCTCGCTGCTTTGGGTTGGAAGACTCAAATACAAGTTTTAGGGTTGGCTTTAAGATTCAGCTGTCAGAGTGGCCAGTTCCAGGAGCATGGGGGGCCAGGTTGCTTCTGACTTTAGCTATCCAAGGCCAAAGAAAGTAGAGCTACAGCCTCTTCCCCCCAGAAAGAGCTCTCTTGCAAGACTGCCTAGAAGCAGAACACGACTGAAGGCTTGTAACCTCTGGAAACTCTTCTAGCTCATTCTCAGTTTTGCTGGAAGGTTTTATATAGAAGGGAAAGCCATTTATAGTCAAGACTCCAACTACAGCAGGCCTACAGCATAGACCCGAGTATTCTGCTACCTAGAGAGGCACACCCCATGTTTATACCAAAACCTTACCAACAGTAGTGATGGGCTTGGAGTAAGGTAACAACCCCCAGGTGGTAGAGGAGAAGAGGCCACGGCCATGAAAGATGCATGGAGCAAAGCCAATGTGCTTCTGGAACTTCTTCTGAACCCATCTTCCCCAGGAACCCTCTTCAAAGATCACCTGCTTGTACACTTCATTCTCCCCAAAGGAGTAGACGGGAACCAAGTCTGCTCTAGAAAGACAGAAAGATGTCAGGACCCCACCCCCTGGACTGTCATATGTGTGTTCATATGACCACAGTTGGAGAGTCCCACACTTGCTGCTGTGTGTTCTGCCAGGCTGCACAGCTGCTGATATATTGCCCAGAGCTTTTTTTGCAGCACAAGGTACTGGCATAAGCCAGCCAGACTTGCCATAACATAATAGGTATACTCTAAAGGCATACAAGAGAATTGTACTGACAATGGGCCTGTGGAACACTGTGCAGTCAGGCAATGGACATGCTTCCATTTATACTCAACTCCTATTTTTGATGGACATCTCCCTTCAGACACATGGGGATCAGGGGGACTGCAAAGGTCATTACCCCATGCAGGTTACTGACACCTGCCTCTCCTTACCCTGGAAGCCTCCTGCTGTCCCAGGGATCCCCCTACCCCTGTACTTTGCTCAGGGGCAGAAGCTAAAGGACACTCATGCCTGATACTCTGGGCAAACATCCACACAACACAGCAAAACTGCCGAAAGAATCCCTCCAAGGTATCAGCTGCTTCAGGGAACAGAATCAACCACAGAATGGTTTGGACTGGAGGGGACCTTTAAAGGCCATCTAGTCCTATCCCCCTGCATTGAGCAGGGATATCTTCACCTAGACCAAGCTGTTCACATAAAAGCACCTTCTGCATGGTAGCAGTACTGCTCCAGCATTGAGATTGCCCCTTACCCATGCCGTAGAGCCAGTTTCACAAATCCTTTCCGGTTCTTCAGTGTCACGGAGTTCTTCCCTGGGGTGCAGTTCAGGGACTCCGCTGCCCCTCCAACCACGATGATGATGGCATTGCCATTGCCGTTCTTGGACAAGATGTAGTCTATGCTGTCACGGTTCACAGGACATATACCTGGATCAAGGAGACAGACACAAGGGTCACATTACGTGATTGGCTGGTGACTTCAGGATCTCCTCATACTTACAGCACAAAGTTTATGGCTCAACTGCAAGTTGAGATGTCCAACCTTTCTGTGGTCAGAGAGGGTAGTATTAGCAGGCAACCTGTTCCTTAACTAAACTAGCAGTTCATAGACCTGGCAGCACTAGAAGTGGTCATAAACTCCACAGACACCAGCTCTCAAAAATTTCCCTTTATCAAAAGACTTCAGCAAGGATTTTCTGTACCTAGTGATATCAAAGGCATTGGTGTTAGACATCCTCCCTCCATGTAAACTTTACAGTAGGATTTGGTTTACCTTTAGTGAGGAAGAAAGCAGTTGTATTATTTTGATGGATAAAAGTCTGATTTTGACCAATTCCTCAGCAAAATTAGGTAGTAGAATAGATGCAGGAGCATACTTTAGTAATACAAAAAGAATAAATGGACAAACCTTTAAGACAGATCTGAAATAACATGAACTCTTTGCAATCCTTTGCTGTCCTGGGAAGGAAAGGATGTATGGGACAGTGTGTTTACGTTCAGTCCACACTTTTCCTCAAAGTGTCTGGGAAGGTCCTTCCCTCTATCTGTCGTGGTTTGACTTGAACTGACAGGCAGTTCTTCAGACCAATCGCGCTTCTCTCAATTCTACATATAAAAAACCCCGTGGAAGGCGGGATTTTAGAGGAGTTTTTCCCCCCGTTCCGGCTGAGTGCAGGACGGGAGAAGGAGAGGGAGGGGTGGGCCCCGTTGCCCGGCCCGCGGGGCTGGGGACGGGCGCCCCTGCCCCTGCCTCTCTGCCTCCTGCCCCTTCTCTTAACGCTGCAGCACGGACTCTAGACTGTGGAGAGGGAAGCGACTTCCCTGAGCCGCGAGTGGCTATAGCTGGCCACAGGGCTGAGGTCATCCGACGTGGTATCCTGAGGAAGAGGGAGCCGGCGGAGCCTTTAGTGCAGCCAGCATACTTTGCGACGAACAGAGCAAGACACCCCTTTTCCACATAGTGCACTCGGCAGCGCAGAAAGAGCAAGGGGAGGCTCTCTCTCCACCTTAGAGCCTGATAACACCCTACAACATGGCGGCTTTCAGAGCCAGAGAGAAAGAAAAACGGGGTCACGTGAGACGAAGCTACAAGGGCGGTGCTGCGTGGTCTCACGCGGAGCTTAAAAATCTCCTTTCCTCGCCATGGTATGAACTGTAATATTGCAAACTGTTTGTCTCTTTAATCCATGTTAAAGTACATGGGGGGATGGGCATTTTTTCTCAAGTAGCTTGTAAAAGGTTGAAAAATGCCGATGCCAGGCTATGTGTATAAAGCAGAGAGAGAGGCTTATACAGCCTGGTGGCAGAAAAAAGCCTTATGTTCAAGCCAAAAAGAAAAATAATTCATCCTTAAACGAGTAGTAACCCCATGTGAGGGCCTGTGTCTTGCAATTAAAAGAGCTGTGAGAGGGCTCATGGAAAAGAGATGTGTTACACCTTAGCAGAGATTGTTAATTCTAAGCAAACCTGCAAAATGGTGGCAGTTTGTAAAACCAGGCAAGGCAAGAGAGAAACCCCTTTTTTTCCTTTCCTAGAATTGTAATACTGATTGGGAGAGGAAAAAGTGGGGGAAAGAAAGAGTTCTGAAAGTTTGTTCTGTTGTAGCCTTTTCCATCTAAGTCTGTTAATAAATCTCTCTATATTCTGTCAAGTTGTGTGCCTGCTTTGCTTTTTCTCCTAATGCTTATCTCACAGAAAAAACATCAAGAAAGTATGTATATCTTTTAGCTTAAAAAAACCCACTACACGAAATTGGTGTTTCCGCCCGGTTGCAAACCAAACCCGCTACACTATCCCACACTGGAAAGAGCAGGACTTCCCTTCAGCTTTAGTAAGCAATCTCTGCCCTAAAGCATCAGTCCCCACTCCAGGGAAATGAAAACCCAAAGACAGCATCTTTAACTTCCTCTGTATTGCTCTAAAAATGTGAAGAAATTTGGTTGTCTGCTCTTTAAGCTCTTGCTTTTATTCTACAATTGGTGTCCAAGCTTGCTCCTGCCTCACATTTTTGGCCAGAATAAGCCAAAGAGAAGTGGGATGCCAGCATTTACACTCCCATCACACAACACATCCAATCTGAGTACTTTAGGTCATTGCCCTATTATACTATTTAATCTTAGAAACTGATTTTGCACATCTCATGGTATTCATTACTTGAGCCAAGAACTAAATGATGAACAGGCCCTGGGGGCTTAGACAGGACAAGTCTGCCAGTCTTGATGTCTATCTGGGCACCAGGGTTATCACCTATCCCAGCTCCAGATAAGAACAGAGCAGACCACACTTGAAACAGATCAAGTGTGACTGTTTTTCCTCTGAAAGGCTCAGGTTATACTCACTGCTCCAACTTTAAACCTTCTTTCATTCTCCACACCAAGGCTCATGCTGGCTACACAGGCCTGGCAACAGATTTATGGTCAGCTCTTTCACACTTGTTAGCAGGAGGAGATTACTGCTGCTCACAGCACCAAATCATTCCTTCAGAAAGTGCAATGAGACATGGAGACAAGTCACAATACATAAATTGTGCTCTTTAGCACATTCACACAGTATACAGGTTTTTCTGGAAATCTCCTCATGCCTTATACGATCCCTGCTGTACCTTAACCTCTAGTAGGCTGTAAAATTAAGAATTCTTACTACATGTAAACCCAACTGTGTGTATTAGTACAGTGTTAGGATTTGTTATAATTTCACCTGAAGTGGTTCATCCACAGAGAAAAGGATTGAGGGAATTATCAGTACTTTCCAAGTGATGTTAAGGCCTTTTTATCAGCACCCTTAAGTTCTAGGATAGGAAAGTGAAGACAAATTATGGCTTTCAGAAGGTTAACTTCATCACACCTGTAGTCTTGCTTAGATCCTAGGAATGGAGGAAGCACAACGCTCAGGGATAGCCAAGCCAGCAATGACACTGTTAATGTTTACTCCCACTTTCCTTCCAAAAAGGAGAAAGCAGCTCTGGCTGGCCACAAGGTTTGTCTGCCAGTCATACTGAGCAGATTGAAGATGGTTTTTTAAAATACAGAAAGGCTGCATGGAAACTTAGGCAACACAACTAAATTTACAGATGTGACAGACTGGAAAGCATATCCCAACTTCTCATGTGCTGCTGTCCTGTGTAATAATTCCCAAATTATGGACTTCACACAGCAACTAACATCAGTGCAGGAAGATAAAAACCAGCTTGAGATACTGCCCTTTCTAGATAGGGACAAACACCTTTTCTGCACCTGATCCAGTTCGTTTTTCTCTCCCTCACTTAGTTAAGACAGTAATCTCAGAAACAGTCAATTCTAACAAGTCAGTCAGGTACAGCTACTCTTATTGTCTTCCCAGCCACGGTACTTACTAAGATATCTGTTTTAAAGTCATTTATTGATGAATCAGTTCCAGAAACAGCAAACAGGTTACTGGATTGTTCAGTTCATGGTCTTTGCGTTACTCTCTCATCTCTATCCAATTGATGGGCATCCTCACTCCAAAAAGGAAGCTCAGGCCATGCAAGAATGCTTTACTGATATTTTAAACACTGCTTCCTCTGCCCAGTCATAACTTACAAGCCCCAAGCATTAAAATCCTGGACTCCATTAAAACAGACCTATTAATGTAATTCAGCACACTTACATCACTGCATAATCCGTGTGATCCATCTATAGGAATACATTCAGGGAAGGGGATCTCTGAACAGCTGGAACCATGCAATACCTCAGAATCTTCACCCCTGGCAGGCACCCAGCAGTGCAGTTGGGTGGAGACAGAACCCACCACCACAAAACACAGATGTGCGACAAGTCATGCGGTAGTGAACCCAGGAGCTCAGCTGGCCATGGTTACTTAGTATTTTCAGTCAGTGCAACTTCTTCCTCTACCTTGTAACAACAACTTGGACAACTTTGTTCCATGTCTCCACCTTCCACAACTACAGACATCAGATATCTTCACTATGCCTTTGGACAAGAGTATCCTAGAGTTAAGCATGAACACAGAGGAGCAGCAGTCCCTGGAGCCCAAACTAGTCATATTGACAGAATCACAGAATTGTTTGGGTTGGAAGGGACCTTAAAGACCACCCAGTTCCAACCCTCTGCCATGGACAGGGACTCCTTCCACTAGACAGGATTTATCATGTTTATTCATAGCTTCCTCTTGACAACTATATGAAAGCAATGTTTGGGTGATGCTATCAGCACGAAGTGGTTACCTGAGCTTCCAACACAGCTTTTCACTTGAAAGAGGTGAAGACAGCTCAGAGCCAAGGGCATGAGCAGAAATGGCACAGTGTGATTGTGCTTACCACCAGACATTAAGTAGTCCCTCAATATGGGCATCCTGAAGTTCCCAGCCAAGGTAGCAAGGTACGGTCGGATCCCAGGGAATTTCTGGCTGACACCCGTGGCCTCTGTGCTGAAGTTGCAAAAGGCACCCAAGCCCATGATGCCATGTGGATGGTACCCAAAAATGTAATTCCTGGTGGTCAGCAGATTGTGAGTTTTAATCAGCTAGGAAAGAAAAAAGAGCTCAATTGAAGATGGATATTTACAAGTCGTAAGTAAAAATGAGAGAAGCAAAAAAAAAAGTCATATTCCCCAGGTTTTGTTTCTCTTCTCACCAGGGAGAACAGCCTAAGAGCTCATGTATGGTCTCTTCTGGATTTCAGAGGCTCTGGTAGGAGCAGCCATTCAGCAGCTCAGTTTCCCGAACAGAGGAAGCAGGATAAACAGGCTGATCTCAGACACAAGAAGCCTGCCAGCCAAGTAGGAATAGGGCCTGGGTTGCTGCAGCCTGGGCCTTTTGCTTTTCTACTCCTTCCTAAGGAATTCTTACACACCTCTTGCCCAAACCAACCAAGTTCTTCAGTCCTGTAGCCACAGCTACGCCTCCTTCCGGGCCCTGTCTCAGCACATTAGTGGCTCACATCCCAGTATGAGGGGGAAAGAACATAAACATCACTGTCTCATAGCAGAAGCAAGTTCACTTAATGCCTGAAAAAAGAGCCAACCAGTTAATGTGCCTGTTGGCCACCTTACAAGTGGGAAAATGTGCAGAAGGGTGGTAACCACTGGAAACTATCCCTCCTTTTAAGAGGTTCTGCCCTGGCCTACATGCCAAAGGGTCAATGAGACACCTCAAGCCATCTCTGATTCACGCAGGGCATGCTCTAGGAGTTATGATCATATTGTTTTCAGGCTGTGCAATATTCCTAACCATTTGCTCCTCTGTTTGCACAGCATGGACTCTCCACAGTTGTCTTAGCTAGCATGGAACAACCCATTCCCTGGTACCCATACTGCCAGAGGGGGCTTTTTTGATGCTTTAGGTAGCAGCAGCATCCCATGTGTCAGAGCATCTTCCCCAGGCAATACACAGGCAGTCTGAGGGAGCATACAGCACAAAACACAGCGGGGCTGCTGCATCATCCTACAAAAATAGAGATCAAATTTCATTTTTTTCCATATATTAGAATAGTTTTTGTTGGAAGGGACCTTAAGGTTCATCCAGTTCCAAACCTCTGCCATGGGTAGAGACACCTTTCTCTAGATCAGGTTGCTCCAAGTCCTGTCCAATCTGGCCTTGAACACTTCCAGGCATGGGGCAGCCACAGCTTCTGTGGGCAACCTGCGCCAGGGCCTCACTACCCTAAGTGTCAGTAATCTCTTCCTAATATCTAATCTAAAAATCTCCTCTTTTCAGGCTGCAACAGTGACACTTTTTGCCAACAGCAACACCCCAGCAGCTCTCAGACCTACAAGTTGAAGCTTTGGCACCCCATCTCTCAAACTGCATATGCAAAGGCCACTCTGCATAAGTTCCCATAGGGGAAAAAAAAAAAAAAAAAAAAAAAAAAAACAACCCAGATTTCCAAGATGTCACACTAGCATTACCCACCCCACTGCCTTGGACAAGAAGTGTTTTGGCACTACGCAAGTCCATTCTGTTGCATCATGCTACAGGGAGCTGAAGTACCATTGCTACACACTAAAGCAGCATGCCAAGAAACTTGATTCCCTCGTCCTTGTTCTCAGCCTTGCTCCTAGATGAAGCTACAGCTCCTGTGCTATTTAAAACAGCAGCTGCGATACAGGCATGATGCAGCAGCAGGTTCAGCACAATTTCCTCTGGCTTTGAGGTCACATAGAGCTCCAGGAAGAGGGCACAGAGGCTTATGATTGCAACATCTCTGCAGAGCCCCATTGCCTATATCACACCAAGTCATCCTTTCATCCATTTTCCCTTCTTTCCCAATTAGTAGATGACTTTGCTTTCACTTCCCAGGGTAGAAGGGCTGTCCCCTCAACCAGTTACAACCAGCAGGGATCACAGACTACAGACCAAAAACCACTGTCCAGGAAAAAAAGTAGTGATATGGTAAGCAACCCCTCCATCTATAAGCTCTTACTCAGTTGTAGATAGACTTCTACAATAGGCTGCACAGGGCAGTGGTGGACTCCCCATCCCTGGGGGGAGTTAAAAGCTGTGCAGATGTGGCACCTGGGCACATGGGTTAGTGGTGGGATTGGCACTTCTGGCAGAATGGTTGGACTTAATGATCTTAAGACTTTTCCAACCTAAACAATATTCTGACTTTATGACTCCAGGCCTGGTAGATACAGACACGTGTTGCTTGGCTGGACAAGCAGCAGACACTCCTCCTTAAAGCTCCTGTCAGAGCAAGGTGGTGATTTCCAAGCCTCTTATCTCTCCTGCACCAAGCACAGCTCCTTTATTAGACAGCTGAAACAGGGTTTGTCCTTGTCATTCTGGAGCACGAAGCATCTGCATGTTGAGCTTGGCAGAGCCACACATACAGAAGAATTCTCCTGCTCCAGCCCCTGCACCACATGCAAGGACACACAGATCCCAGTGGAGCCCATCGCTTGGATACCCCATAGGAGCCCCAGCCAAGCTGCAGTCTTATTGCTGTAGTTGTTTTCCAAGAGCTCCTGTTATGGAGCCATAGGGTTGGCAATACCCATGACAATCAATCACCCACACCACTGCAGGAGGTGGGCAAGAGGTATGCAGGATCCAACTCACCAACAGCAAGGGAGAAGGGCTAAGATTTAGCTGGGTGTCCACACATATATGGTTTTCCCCTGTTTGTCCCATGCAGGCTGCCACTGCCCTCTACACCTGTCCCACAACACAGGGGCTCACAGAAGGTAAACATGGAGGGTGCAGGTGAGGGTCAGACTCTTCTCCCAGGTAAGAAGTGACAGGACAAGAGGACACAGCCTCAAGTAGCACCAAGGGAGGTTTAGATTAGGTATTAGGGAAAAATTCCCCAAAAGGCACTAGAATAGTTGGACTCAATCTTCAAGGTCTTTTCCAACCTTAGTGATTCTATGTGTTCTTCCACTCAAGTCAAACCGTGGAACCTAAGACTAACAGACATCAGACAGGGTTGGGCACTTCTCTGCAAGTGGAGGTCTTGAATCTGCTAATGCACAAACTCGGCCCAGGGAAGGTCTGACCTCCCAACACCTTCATCTCTCCCTAAATTTAATCTAGAAGCAGGAATTTTTTAAGTACTGTAAATCACTTATTTCTAGACTCAAGCAAGAGTGCAGACAGTGAAGTACACAGGATGGGGCTTTGGAACTAGAATGCATTTAAAGGTCCCTTCCAGCCCAAACCATTCTATGGTTCCATGCCTCTTCCAAGCTCTCTTCAAGAGGCTGATCACTCACTGCTGGTTCTTTGAACATCTCCCCTTGAGAAGCAAACAATGTTACCAGGTTGCCCCAAGGAATTGCTGTAGATGTCACTGAACAACACTACTGCAACTCTGCTCTGAAACTCCATTTTTTCCTTTTGCCTTCAAGGTCTTCTCCAGTCCCACACTGCTCTTTGGAGCCTCGGTGCTCCCATGATAAGGCAGAGTCAGCATATCCTTGCTGCATCCCAGCCGGACAATCAGTACTGTGAGTGAGGCTGAACCTTCACCCCATTGCACTAACACACCTGTTCCCAGCTGCTGTTAGAGACCAAACCTGTTTCTCTGGGAGCAAAGTTCATCCACCTGTCTAATAATAACAGATTTCTTTACACAGACCTAAGCCAGCCTATGGAAGCAGTAAGCCAGTACAACAATGTAAAGAAAACGAGCGTTAATATTTGAGTGCCAGATACAGCTAAAGAACCATACTGCCAATTTTATTTGTAGGAACAGTGGCACATTCAGTAGTGGAGAAAGGGGACTGCAGAACCACTGCTGCTCAGCACCAGGAGCCAAAGAGCAGGACAAAAATCAGTTGTTTGGATGGAAGCTGAGCAGCACTGACTATGGAAGCATGCAGAGAGCAGAGCTCATCCTGCAGGATCCAAGCAGCAGCTCTCATGAGCATGTAAGCTTGCAAAACAACCCAAGAACTGCAATTAGCTGCATCACATCCAGCAACACTATGGAAGAAATTATCTTACCTTCCCAGCAGTGCAAGCCAGGACCTGAAGGCCCCCCACCTTTACACATCACCCATCACAAATTCAAAGAATGGCTTGAGTTGGAAGGGACATTAAAGTTCAACTTGTTCTAACCACCTGTCATGGGCTGGAATGCCTTCCACTACACTAGGTTAGGACACAGCAATCAAACCCCTCTATTTCCATTCTGTAACTCACATACAACAATTAAGGAGGAGCTTTGCCAGGAAGCTAGCCAAGACACAGAATACAAGAAAAATTGAAAAAAAAAATACACTTTTAGCAGCAATTCCTGCTCTGGCCAGATGCCCACTCTCCCACTGCAGTGAGCGGGTCTCCCTCCACACATCTGAAGTGCTCACAGCCTGACAAAGGAGAGGCAAAGGTCTGCAGCCCTCGCTACCTGGAGTCCTATTGCACATGGAGATGCTCACATGCTCAGGTGACAGCTTCTTTACCTAAATAAAACCTTTAGATCATGGCACTCCCAGCATGACATCCTCAGATCAGCCATATGTGCTCAGGAGGCTGCTGGGATCTGTCTGCTCCAGTCCAGCACCATGCATACACCTGCAAGGGCTTGGGCTTCACCTGTCACTTCAGATCCAGGACTCAGTTTACTGGAATGTTCCTCAGCTGCTTCATGCACTGCTTAGGTTAAAGCACTGTTTACAAGGCCAGCCATTAACCAGCAAACAAACTTAAGCTTCTAGTGCCCTAAAATAGCTTATTACTGTCAGAGCAGCTGCATCAAGCCCCAGAGAATGTGGCCAACCACTGCTCATGCTGACTAACTGAGCCAGATTCAGGCTGCTTTCCAAATCCACCTCGTATTACAAAACATGACCTCCTATCTCCAGGTATGGGTACAATAATCCTGGTGTTTCAGGCTGGGAGGCACTGCTGACTCCAGTGAGACCAGCCTAATCAGCACAAACATCAGAGCAAAGCTTGATTCTCATGCAGCTACTCTAATACAGCAAGCCAAATAGGAAGAAATTCTTCCCTGTGAGGGTGGTGAGGCCCTGCCACAGGTTGCCAAAAGAAGCCATAGCTGCCCCATCCCTGGAAGTGCTCAAGGCCAGGTTGGACAGGGCTTGAAAACCTGGTCTAATGGAAGGTGTCCCTGACCATGGTAGAGGGGTGGAATGAAATGAGCTTTAAGGTCCCTTCCAACTGTACTGTGATTCTATGAATCAAATCTGAGCTAATAGCCCAACACAGGTGGTACCTGTGCAGGTATGGATGCAGCTACCACAACTCTATGTGCAGACTTCGCAGGAGCCAAGTTCAGCATTACAAATGCCACCAGTGAGACTGTCACTGGTGTGATCTATCCCTGCAGTGCTCAGTGGACACATGGCACAGGATGAGGCACATGCAGCAGAGGACTGCCCTAACAAACCATGAGCCAGGGACACAAACCAAACCCTACTGAGCCATTACACAGACCAGGATCCAGTAAAAGGGATTTTTGCAGAGAGAACATTTAAACCAGTGATCCTCTGTAGACCCATCTCCCTCTTCACCAAGAACAGGTAACTAGTTTAACCTAGGAGTTCCCATGCCCTTAGCAAACTTAAGCCCAAGGCATTCTGGTTCTTGGTACCATTCCTAATATCCAGAGATATTATTCATTGTTCATGCTGTAAGATCAGTCCCATAACTGCAGAAAACCACCTCTAGCACCTCTCTCACCCTAAGATCCCTGTAGCAGCTTTTACCAATGCTGCAGCCAGCTGGCTGTTCCCCCAAAATACGTGCAGGAGTCATCTCCCAGCTGTCAGCCCTCATGTTCTGCCCTTTGCATGTGAACTACCAGTGTGCTCCATAAACCTTGCACAACTCCTCCCCCTTAGTGGCAAAGGTGAAACCCATAAGGGGTTCTCACAAATGGGCTATGTGAACTAGCAAACTGCTGCAAAGTTTAGTTTACCTACCCCATCTCATCTCTAAACCTACTTAAACAAGCCAGCTGTTTGACAAACTTTTAATATCCACAGTGGATCTGACCTGCAGAGCTTCTGCAGAGCATATTTCCATGAAGACAAGGATAAGTGTGCCATCAAAGGAATGATGAAACAGCAGAACCAGCACTACGGGTGACACTTTGGAATCAAGTCACCAGGATAAAAGAGCCCATTTCAGCAATATCCAAGGCAGCAGTGTTTAGTACAGCACTGAGGACTTGGTACTAAAACACAACACATCTGAGACCCATCTTCAACAGCAGAGCCTGCTCAGTTCTCTGTCAGCCATGAGACCCAGGCTGACTTCCAGCCTATGCAGGCGTAGTGAATTTTTCCACGTACACTTAGGCTTGCCAAGAACTACCTGTTAACAACAGCAAGTTTCATGGTAGACTTGGCAGTGCTGGGTTAATGGTCAGCCTTGCTCTTAAAGGTCTTTTCCAACCTAAATGGTTCTATGTTTCTAAGAGTACAACAAAAGGCTTGTTCACCAGCAGCACATTCAGGCACCCTGAGAGTTCAAGTGACTTTGCAAAGGAAGAATCCAGTCTAAGCTGCTTTGGCATCCTGCTGGAATTGGATTCCCTGTTCCTTTCTGAGGCTGGACTATCTTGGGGATAGGTAGCTCAAAAGCCGTATCAAGGTCCCTCCCTCATACTCAAGCTGCATAAAACTTGCCAACAACCTTACATAATAGTCCTTTCAACTGTGTGCCCTTCCAAAGAGGATCGAGTTTCCTCCTCACTGAATTTGACCCCTGCTCCGTTCCAGTCAGCCAGCTAATTCTGCAGTCCCAGAGCAGTCTGGCAGCCCTGTCCTCTTTCTGCAACATGTCTGAACCAGCAGGAAAAATACAAGTATGTGGTGAGCAAGTTACAAGCTGGAGAACTGAAGCTATTCCCACTGCTGGAAAACCCCCATCTCCAAAGCAAATAGACTTGAGAACAATTTTCACTGCTCCCTGAGAAGTGCTAAGACTTTTGGTGCACAGGGGTCCCAGATATTCTGGCCCAATACATCCCAGAGCAGAAGTGTTACTGGAAAACAGGCAAAAACTGGGCTAGATTTTATGATTTATGAGAGGGGAACAGTGTTAGGGTCAGGCACTACACAGGACTCTGCTGCAGCACAGAAGAGAATCACAGAGTGATTTGTATTGGAAGGAACCTTAAAGATCATCCAATTCCCTCCCGTGGGAAGGGACACTGTCCACTAGACCAGGCTGCTCCAAGCCCCATCCAGCCTGGCTTTGAACACTTCAAGGGATGAGGCAGCCACCACTTGTTGGGACAACCTGTGCCAGTGTCTCCAGAAGCTGGAGAGATGAACAAGGATTGCAGATTGCCTCCAGAAATCTGATAAGACCACTAGAAACAGAAGCTTCTGGCAATCATTTTGCCACCACTGGTGATACATTTCAGATTTTCTAACCACGGCTGCCACAAGCAGTAGTATGGCAATGGTAACTGAGCCATGTCCTGCTTACAGTTCAGTGTCACAGATAGACTAGTGCCAGTACAACAAGGCACTAAAGCAGTTAAATCCCAGGGTATACACTTAAACTTTTACTTACTCTTATTGGAAAATAATCCCTGAAGTACCTCCATATAGCCCAGTTTCTCACCCACTGGGATCTTCTTCCCCCTGTTGAGAAAAATGAATCATGTTTTTAAAGCTCTTTCCACATGGTTGTCCATCAAAAAGCCTAAAGGACTCCAGTGTTTGCTGTCTCACTAGAGGAAGCAACACTTTCATTCCTCCAAGTGGGATATGCATCATTCACTGAAATCAGTGCACGCTCTGAACACAAGGTACTTCAAGCAAATTAAGGCCTGACTACAAATTCACAGTAGACAACTCTACAATTCAAACTAGAAACATTCAGATTCAACCTTTGGGAAAGGCCAAAATCCTGGATGATTTCAGTCATCTTGAAGCAATGGAGAACTGTGCTAATCTGGCTATAAAAGTAGTTGCCAAAGCTTGTCACCACTGCTGGTTCCCAGAACTGGCTTCTACAGGATTTTTTTTTTTCTGAAATAAAGTCTTCTGCTTAATTTGCAGCAACACTGACTCCATACAGGAGCCACATCTTAATAATCACATAATAATCTGAACCTTGCAAGAGCTGGAGAGGACAGCAAGGTCTTGAATCTTTAGATCTTTCTGAACTACAGAAAGATCCTGTGCCTTATGTTAGTAAAAGCCAGCATTGGCATGATATTAGTGAATGTTAATTTTGTATTGCCCTCAGCATCAATAAAACCTGCAGCCACTGCTCGTGCTGAGGGCTGACATTTATATGCTTCACTGAATAATGCTTTTGGTCAGTGATTCAGTCAAGTCTCACTAAGAAGGGAAGTCATCCATTACAAGGAAGTGCTTCTTTGCCCAAATATGGAGACACGGATACTTTAACAGCAATGATCTGTTCTGCAATATTTACCTTTCTTTGGTGTATTCCAGTCAAATACCAGCCAGGCTAAATATAGAGCAGCAATCACCCAGCAATCTGTGCACAGTATGTACATGAGGATTAAAGTGCAAGCAATACCTGGAGAGGTGCAAGAAAGAAGAAAACAAGGTTGCATCAGGTTTTGGTCTCCATTTACACCCCTTGCCTTTTGACTCTTCTGTGTCGAAGTCTGATGTCATTAATCCTCAATCAAATTGGATTTCTCTAAAAACCCCTTACGTAGGTCTGAGGCAGGTTCCTCTAGAGCTCTGGAAAACCTCAGCCTCCCCTTAATGGTGCCTCCAGGCATCTCTTATATCTCCAAGTAGGGCAGCTGCTTCACCAGACTTGATGAACACCAAGACTTCTTTGTGGCCCACATCAAGGGGTTTTTTCCCCACAACTACACACATCTTCCACAGGTTACACCAGCTCTACATCAGCCAAGGATCCCACCTACAAATGACATTGCCATTTTAGCACAAACTGAATTGGGAGGGTACAGTGAGACAGATGCTGAGTGCAGTTATTCTCCAGTTTAATTATTAACAATCCAATGGAGCAGAGCAGCCCGAGGTTTCACATAATCCAAGTACCCGGGACAAACAGGCTTTACTCTTTTATTGGTCTAACACAACCACTTCTTGCCCATCTCTGGTACCTCCTGGAAGGAGACCAAGCCAAGAGGAAGGCATTCCTGTTGCAATCACTTGCATCAGTTACCAGCTGCTTCTAAGAAATCTCTGTGGATATTCCCATGAACGAGCCAGGTAAGACATTTCCAATTGTTTCAGCCTCATTTGCACGGTAGACAGACATGAGCTAAACATCAGTCAGTCTTTCCATAGACCTTCTGAGTTTCTAGAGCCAGGAAAAGTCATTTATTGTTGAAAATATCAGTGTAACTGGTTTACAATATCCACGCACCCCAGGAACTACCCTGCTGCAGTACACATCCAGTAATTAATGCTTATGTAAAAGTTAACATTTTTGCATTAAAATTCTTCCAGAATTACAGCCAAACCCCTTTACTTTAGGCCAAAAGCCATTACCCATAATAAGGAAAGTGAGAACCCATTGCAGCACAGAGATGATTTGGAGCTGTTTCTCTACTTTGGATTTCAATAGCCAGAACAAATCCTGCAGAGCAGACAGAATGTTCGATCCCGTGCCTAAGGAAAGAAAAATAAAAAAATACAGTTACATTTGCCCACTGAGCAAAGGTAATAATACTTTCCTTTCAAATAGAATCATAAAAGGAAGGATCATCAAGTTCAACTTTTTTTATAAGAGGCTGTAGATAAATGCGCAGTTTGCTTTTAGCTTTTATTTGCTAAAAGCTAGTATTTTCCATGGAGTTTGAGCATCCTGGAAGAGGAAGGATTGCCATCTGCAAACATCCAGCTTTTTTCAGAATACTGGAGGGGATTAATGGGTAACCACCAGTTCCCACCTGAGCAAGCCTCTTCCACTTGACCCTAAAAATGCAGAGGATGTTAACACATGTTCCTAACACATACCCTCACCTCAAACTGCCAGTTCCTCGAAGTGGTGTTTGGTAAGAGGGAACCCCATGAGCTCATAGTAAGATAAAGATCAGCTGCCTCAAACCACATACAGGCAGACACCAGGCTGTGGTCAGAGCTGTTCTCATCCACCCTTCACAAAGCCTGTTGCACAACTCCCGGTGTTGTTCAAGGAAAGCTCTGTGCTCCAGCCTTACTCAGCACAGCCCAAGGGCCGGTTGAGCAACACCTCAGTATAAAACCCTGATGATCCACAGCTCTATGAGTAAGGAAAACTATCAGCAATCCTAAAGCAGTAAATAAGAAAGAAGGAGCTGAAAGCCACTCTTGTAGAAGCATAAGATATTCAAGTAGGGAGAAAAACAAAAGTGGGTAAAACACTGAAGTGAAAGACTTGCTTTCTATGTGAGGAACCACCCACTGCAGCTTTTATACTCAAAGGCAATATACTCAACAACCTCCAGAAAGAAGCACTTGCAAGTGGGTTTTCCTACACTTTTCTTCATTACTTTATTTACAAGCACCATAGCAACTGGCCAAAATACAAATGAAGTATATTTACGTATTTCCTTTTGTGCTTAAGAATCAGCCTTTTATTAGAAGGACTATGAAAAGCTATTACATTGAAGAGGTTCAGTCCTTGCTGACAAGATATGACCCTGCTAGTGGTAGTACCATAGCAAGTGTTCACACTTAGTCAAATGAAAGTGATTGAAAATAGCTTCTCTAGGTGTAAGCAGGCACTAGGATTTTTGGTAGTTTCTACAAAGACACTCTCACTGACACAATCTTTAAATATGCAAAGCATCTGTTTCATAGGAATGAGGGTCAGTTTAGATTAGATAAGGAAGAAGTTTTTTACTATGAGGGTGGTGAAACACAGAGATGCCTCATCCCTGTCAACATTCAGGGGGGAGCCACACCAAAGGCTGCAGTCTAAATCTAGAGCCAGACCACCCAGTTCAGACCCTTGGTTCTGCTTAGTCCATGTTACATGGACAATCCCAGCAGTGGGTTGGGCATTAATTACTCTAAGCAGACTAAGTTTTAGGGTGGGATAGATCACACCACTACAACTGCCAGTAAACTGAAACCTACAGCAATAATCTAGGTTGAAGCAGCAGCTAGAGCTGGAGGCAGTTCTGTACAAGATAATATACTGCAGTATTAAGAATGAATCCAGCAAGTAGTTCTCCTGTTTCTGAGGTGAGACACGAGAATATGTTGAGTTAAACTGTCACCATGCATTTATTTGCCACACTAGAGTATCTAAGCACCGAGATTCAGAAATCCCATGCTGTAAAATCTAGCAGTAAATCTCCAAATTTGGGATGAGGGATAAACCCTCCACCCTTTTTACAAAGCCAGTTGCCCATTCAAGGGTAAAAGAAATCTTTGGGTTTGGAATGGTTTGTATTCAAAGAGACATTTACAGCTCATCTCCATCCAATGCCCTGCCATGGGCAGGAATACATTCCACTAGGCCAGGTTGCTCAATTCTTGCCAAGGGGCCACAGCTCCAGGAACTTGTGATCCCAAAAACCTTACAAAATTGCACATGGACAGACTTGATGTAGACTGAGGATTACCAGATACAAGTTTAAAGAAAGCTTTTAGCAATAGTGGTGTCACTGGCTGTGCCAGAGCTCACAGTCTTCTGATCCTTGGATTATGATTTCTCAGCACAGAGCTCCAGCAACACGCAACACTCAGCAACCAGGAACAACCACCTCCTTTTTTTTTGGCTCCTCCCAGGGCTTGATTTATAGGGCTTGTGCCCGCCCTGCAGCCACAGATGTTTGTAGGAGGTTAATGGGTACTTTAGGTTGAGGTGCTCTTAATTAGTAATTGGATCCTGGTGTGGATCCTGGTCTTGAGTGAGAGTTTGGCTAGTGCATACCAACAGGGTTTAAATACATTATACAACAACTGGCCATATGTCTATGTCCTCAAAAGAAGCCAAAAGTCTTAGAGATTATTTGTGACTCACAATAAAAGTCCAGTCCCTTGTAATCTTTTTCTTCCAGCACCTGCATTTACACTACCAAACCTCTTGGGCTTCATAAACCCAACACTCCAGCCTTGGATCAGCTAAATCCCTATCCTTTTCCCAAAGAGGACAACTGTTTATCCCTCCAGATGAGAATTTGTACTTCAGCATTTTCTAGATGTTTGAACAAATTGTAGGCATTGCCAGCCCTGTAAATAGACCAGTACTGGGTAGCACAAGTCAACCTGTCAACTTGGTTTTCGAACCTCATGAAGCTCACATCCAACTCCTGCAGACAGAGGGAAGGCAGTGGTTTGGCAGACAGCTCTAAGCACTGCCCTTGGACAAGTGGGTCAGTTATTTGCTGAAAGCAAAGATATCCTTCAAAGAGAACAAGATTCTCCACACCAGAAAAGTCAGTAGTTACCATGGGCTGAATATTAACATTTAATTCCCAGTTAAGAAATTAAAGATGCCCGATAGCAAAAGAAAGGACTGTGGGAATGGTCAGTTACCTGGCAAGTTCATCAGGTCTACCTTTGCACCAAACCTGCAGACTCCAGATGAACCCATTTCATCAATCAGGCATTTACAGATTTTAGTGCCAAGACAAACCTTTCCAGAAAGTCCTAAGTTTGCTGTTCATCCTGTCAGACCTGACACTGTGTATTCAACCTCCCACGCAAGCCTTGCTTTCTTTCACCTTCAGCAGCCAAGAGGCATTTTTGGAAAGACCCTCCATACTCTGGAGAACCAGGCCCGTTACTAGTGACACAGAGCAGAAGAGCTTTGACAAGTCAACAGAAATGGGGGAGGAAAGGGGGGGTTGGCACTCAGTCACAGAAGAATAACCCAACACTGACACTTGGGTTCAGTCCATCAGAGAAAATACTTCCTCTTAAGGGCTCACCTGTGGGCCCACACCAAGCACCCTTCACATATTAAAAACCCAAGGCATTTTCTCTAACTTTCAGGAAACAGATTATCCTAATAACCTAGTTTAAAAGGGCCCAGTAGATATAAGTACAATTAACTCTGAGGCACAAGGATACTAAATGCTGGCATAGGCAGTATCCATTTCTATCAGTCTTTTCCCAAGGAAATA
The DNA here is from genome assembly GCA_014706295.1 of Lycocorax pyrrhopterus obiensis. NCBI lineage: Eukaryota > Metazoa > Chordata > Aves > Passeriformes > Paradisaeidae > Lycocorax > Lycocorax pyrrhopterus. The sequence goes on from JACSVZ010000001.1 coordinate 102,903,129, forward strand.
TTTTGGACCCTGAAGAAACCCAAAACCTCCATCTTCTACTGCTGAAGATAGTAGCTTGTCCTGTGCTGGCCATGCAGCACAGTCCCTGGAGCATTTTCCAGGGTACCTGTTCTAGAACTGGAAAGCCTGACTGAGGAGCCTTAAGATCATTAAGATCCCTTCTAACCCAAGCCACTCCATGACTGTTGGGGTCAGCGTTGGCAAACCATGTCTACACAGGACATACTTTACCAACAGGGTTCCTGGTCTCAGATGAGAACCTGAGCACCCCAGCTCACACTGCAGCCCATTCCCCAGAGTACTGATGGGATACTCCCTGCACTAAGCCATGCATGGCTCTCAAAGATGTTCCTTGTCATGATGGACAGAGTAGCAACTTCTCCAGGAGACATCCCTGCTGCTCAGAGATGGCAGTCATCTGCAGCCTTCCAAGGAAGCTCAGGGACATTAGCCAGCTATCCTGCAACTGGTGATGGGCTCACTACACTTTTATCATTTAATTCCATTAAACATCAAATGCAGGAGTTGCTACCAAGGAGATCCTGGAGTCAGCAAATGGTGTGACCAAGCATTTGAGTCCTGCAATACAGACTCAGCGCCTGGTGCTCTTCCAGCACAGTTTATTTCAGATAAATTACAGAAACAACATGTATATAGGCAAGGAAGCAGAATCAAAGATCCCAAGAATGGAAGTAAACAGGACTTCACACCTGGGCACCAGAAAAACCCAACTGACAGGACTTAATTAAAAGTCAGCCAAAGAAATTAACTGAGAGGAAGTACAGGTGTTACATATAGTTAAAAATACACTGAAACCTTGTTAAAGCCAAGCTTCATCTGCCACCTTTTCCAGACAATTAGCATGTTAATTCTCAGCCAAGAATTAAACTGCTTCACAGAGCTTATTTAGAGGAAAACCATATTAGATCCATCAAAGCATAAGCGGCAAATGGACGTTTTGAGCTACATATTTGGCAGAGGAGCTGAGATTGGAAGCATAACAAAGCTAGATAAGATAAACAGACCAATACTAGAATATTCAGGAGGACTCAGCCTCCCATGCAAGAGCAGGAGTCCACATAGCAGGCTGCTACACATGTAAAACCCCTTCAGCAACACAAGTTCTTCTGTGTCTTGGGTTTACTTGGGTCCTCCAAGCACAAACATATTCACTATAGAGTAAAAAATTTGTTAAGAAAATAATGAGTAACCAGAGCATAGTTATCCTGCCCTGTATACAGCTTTAGAACAGTTTGCTCCTGTCCCAAGAAGCTACTCAATCCCGTATTATCTGCAGTACAGTGTGTCTACAACTGGAGGTCAACAACATAGTTAACAGGGACATGCAAATAAAAATTTGTATCAGCTCCTTTCTAAAGGGGCTGGGATTCTCCAGACCCAGTAACCAAATCTGTCATGACATTTCTCATGTTAGTTCTGCATTTACTGACAGTACTAAACTCGGCCCTCAGTCTCCACACTCACAGCTGTATGTAGGTTAAAGTGATGTAACCATAAGACCTAGCTGCCCCAGACCAGCCAACAAGCTTAGATTTAAGTTAGCAAGACTGAACAGGTCTGGACAAGAGAAAATGACCCATCCTACTACAGCTCATCAGTGTGTCCAGAGCACATGGGAGCTCTGAAAGAGGGGTTTCATATGGGCAAGCCTAGACCTCCACCTCCCAAGCAACTTTGTCAAGAGAAAACACCTCATTGCAGCCAGCAGTGATGCTGTTCTCCCAAATCAGGATCTCCCAGGCTGCCCACCCCAGAGCAGAACTGAGGTCTGGTAAACATCACATGCAGTGTAAGACTAACTCCAAGGTAAAGCTAAGCAAAATCATCTTCCTCATCCCAAACTCGACAGATGAAGCAATATTAGAAAAGACACTTCAGCACAGGACAGCCTTTCAGTGTTCCAGCCACACTGGCATCTTTCCTCAGGAGAGAGGGATGAGACAGACCTCCTTGCTGCTCTGCCAAACACAAGGAGGAGACCTCCTGGGCATCCTATGGCCAAAGTGGGGCAGGTCAAGATCAGGAGACCACAACCCCTCCTACCTGACCAGGTGTCACAGAGCATTATCCAACCCTAGGCACTGGTCCAAGATCTGTCCTGATTTTTGCAATTTTGGGTTGATATCCAAGGACATTCCTCTGCATATACACAGGGATGGATATGGAGGCAGATGCCTGCACCCTTTTTTTTTTTACTTGTTTTTAAATAGGATCAGAATTAATTCAGGCAAATTCACAATCACCAGGACAAAACCAGATACCAGGAAAGCAATAAGACTAAAGGACAGTGTGAGCATTCACATGCTCACCCCAAAGTCAGCCCTTTGCATAAGCATGATACTTGTGAAAAAAAATATTCAGGGAGGTAGGGGAAAAAAAAGAAGTCTAGTGGGTTTGTTCTACACATCCTCTGTGGAGGGAAAAGTTGTCCAACATGATCAAGCAGTACATGAGGTCCCATGAATTAACCTCTCCACCACCTCTGCCAGTTTTGATCTGCAGGGTCCCACATCACTATCCCCAAAACGCAGCCCGAGTCAGAGCTGCTCTGAGAGGCACCTGGACTCGGCTTTGAAGCCAGTCCTGTGCTTTCCTGCCCAGGCAGGCTACAGCACTGGCAGGGGGTTGGTGGATGTTGCAGTCACCAAGGCAACCTCCCTGTCTCCCCAGGCAGAAAAACACAAAGAATTAAGTTAAAAAACACAAATATCACTGCAGGATCCCCACGAGGTGCCTCAGAGGAAAACTGACCTGAGGAGAGTTAAGAAAGCTTTCCATTGCTAATCAGGATTATCTAGAGATGAGGCCAATCACTGTCCCTAAACCACACTCCATTTTGAATTATGCATGTGTCCTAGATATATCATTAACATGCCACTGCCAGCAAGGTGGTCGCTGAGGTCTCAGGTCAACCCCACATATTTTATAGGTTTCCTGAATTATTTATTCTCTGCACTTAGTTTGCAGTTAACTCTCAATTTAATAGTTCAGATGCTGCTAATTCAAATGACCTCTCTCAACTGAAAACATAACTTGTCCTCTGTTAGTTGTGCAAGCAAGCAAAGTTATTTTAAGAAACAGATCTGAATACAGGAAACACATGCAGGTCTTCTCCCCAGTCGGTTCACAACTGATCCTTCAGATCAATCTCTAAAATCCTTCTGGCTGAGATGAGCACCAGCAGCTCTAGACACAGGACTGGGCAGGACAGTGCAAAAGGAAGACCTAAGGGGTTAATTCACCAGGTTCATGTCCTTTCAGCTCTCCTAATGATTTGCTTAACCAATAAGCCATTTCACAGGTCTCTTCATCCCAGGAGGTAGTAGCAGTTTGCTTCTTGAGGGCAAAAAGCCTTCCACAACACATAGGAATCACTCAAGGACCTTCCACAAATCACAGGGTAAATCGTTGTCCAAGTGCATTTTCACGCAAAGCCCCCACTGTTTGCAAATCCTGACCTTTCTCTAGACAAGTACCCTTGCAGAAGGGATACAAAATTCTATCCAGCAAAACATTTAGACTTGCTGAATTTATTCCTGCAAGATTCTTTGAGATGCCTTTACAAGCAGGCAAGGTAGCTTGTGGTTTGGGATTCCCTATACTGTCTCTCCAAAGCCTCTAACCAACATGTTCCAGTGTGCAGGGAAGTGTTCAGTGTCTGCAGCAGCTCTGCCCACGACGGGTGTCAGGCATTGACACCCATTCCACTTCTCTCAACAAGTCACTTACCAGCACGGAGGGCTGTAAAAGCAAACTTGGTGGAACTGGCTACCACAAAGCTCCTGCTGAGCACTGAATCTTCAGCCCCTCATTATAAAACAACAAAAATAGCAACGTGTTGCCCTTTTTCTCCTCTCCCGTTGATGTATGTGTGGGGAACACAGTATTATGGAACAGTTGGACTTGATAAAGAGGCCTTTTCCAAGCTAAATGATTCTATAAAAATAAGTCTGAGACTAAACTTTATCAGCCAAGCAGTGGCAATAAAACTACTACACTTCTCTTCCTACCATCACGAAAAGGGGGAAAAGGACTCGCTTATACGCAAGTGCCCCACGCCCACATTTTGCCAAGGTGCAAACTCACTTAGACCAACCAGAGCCGTTACCAACAGCCCCGGGAGCGCAGCCCGAGCCTCTGAGCTCTCTAAAACACAAAACCTGCGCAGAGACCTGTAATCCTCAACCCAAGAAAAGCTGCAGCTGCCCCCCGCCATTGCACATCGCTCTTCCCCCTGCTTATTGGTTATTCCTGCGGCCAAAAAAAATGGGGAATATCATAAAGCTGAGTGTTTCAGTGCTGCTCCCACCCCAGCCCTTGAACCACTGGAATGCTGGTCCGCACCGCAGCATCCCCCTCCGAGCACCAGGACTCATCTCCACCCCTTCCCACCGCCCCCCCGGTACCTCGGAGCACCCCGGAATAGGCAGCGATGATGGTCTTCATGGTGAGAGGCGTGGTCAGAACTCGGGTAGGGCCATGGGACGGAGAAAGGCACCCGGGTCCACAACCCCAGTGCAGCCGGCGCGTGGCAGACACACCGGCCGCGTATCCATATATAGCGCGGGGGAGGAGGAGGAGAGGGAGGGGCGGCGGGGCGGCGGGGCGGGGCGGGGCGGGGCGGGGCGGGGCGGGGCGAGGCGAGGCGAGGCGAGCCGAGCCGAGCCGAGCCGAGCCGAGCCCGGCCCGGCCCGGCTCGGTTCGGCTCTTGGATCTCTCAGCCCAGACGTGGGGGTGGGGGGACGCTGTTGGCCCAGGTGATGCAGTTTTCTGCATGGGATAGGGATTTGGGAGCGGGGAGACCAAGCAGGGGCCTGCCCCCTATACAGGCTGTTTCATTCCCTGTTTTATAGAATCAAAGAACGATTTGGATTGGAACAAACGTTGAGGTTCATCCATTTCCAACACCCTGCCTTGGGCAGGAGCACCTTCCACTAGACCAGGTTGCTCTGAGCTGCATCCTACCTGCCCTTGAACACTTCCAGGGATGGGGCAGCCACCACTGCTTGGGGAAACCTGTGCCAGGGCCTCACCATACTCACAGGGAAGAATTTCTTTGAAATATCCCATCTAACCCTGTCCTCTGGCTTCCCAGCCATTCCCCTTTGTCCTGTCCCTCTAGGCCCTTGTCCAAAGTCCCTCTCCAGCTCTCTTGCAGCTCCTTTAGGCACTGGAAGGATCTCTAAGGTCTCCCCAGAGCCTTCTCTTCTCCCGGCTGAACACCTCCAGCTCTCCCAGCCTGTCTCCAGAGCAGAGGGACTCCAGCCCTTAGAGCATCTCTGTGGCCTCCTCTGGATTCGGTCCAGCAGCTCTATGTCCTTCTGATGTTGGACCCCAGAGCTGGAGGCAGCTCTATAGGGGGGTTCTCACCAGAGTGGGGCAGAGGAGCAGAATCCTCCCTCCCCTGCTGCCCATACTGTGGGGCCCAGCACACAGGGGCTTCTGGGCTGGCAGAGCACGTGGCTGGGACATGTTCAGTTTCTTGTCCACCAGCACCTCCTTTTCAGGGCTGCTTTCAATCCATTCTCCCCTGCATCATCCCATGCCTCTACTAGTGATGGGCTGTTTAAGACACCATGGCCCTCTTCTTGTTCAAATGCTCTCCCACCCCACTCTTGGCTGATTTTATCTTCCCCAGTTGGCTTTGGGAGTTCTTAGCTCCTGAAAGAATGATGAAATTAAGATAAAAGGTAGAAAGCAGAAAAATTTAGTCAGTTTGATGGATTTTTAAAGGAACTTTAATGAAAATGGAATTAATGAAAACTTTAAAACTTAACATTGGTTTCATTAAGTATAATTTTCATTAAGATAACCTGCCGGTAATGTCCAAACCACTGACCAAGCCTCATTTTCTTCTAACAACATGTTGAAGGGTCTGTTCAAGTGATCCGTAAGAAACAAGGTATTATTTAGGTTTGCACCAAGGTTTTAATGTAGCTGTATGGATGCTGAAAAACTCTGGCAGAGAATTTCTTCAGCTCTCTGCAGCATTTTGTGAGAATTCTTTCTTTCCCATGCAAGCAAGACAAAACAGTGTTACCGTTTTGTAAACTTCTTGCAGGTGCGGATTGTTTTGGTAGAATTGTTATGGTTCTAACTGGAAAACATACTCAGAGCTGTGTGTCTTAGAACTTGACCAATCCCCTTAGGGGGTGGAGGGCGCCACTTAATACTCTTTGCGAACTAACATATAAAAGTCTTCCGAAAATTCATTAAAATCTCTTCTTTCATTGATCCTTGCCTGGACTTCGTGTCGTTTCTCTACTCGTCCGTGGGGAAAACAGCGACATAGCTGCACTTGCCAAGAGATTTCTGGGGACAGACCCATTCTGTACCACCTCCCATGACATTAAACCAGATTCTTTATAACTGTATCATGTCTGGGTAAGTTGGTAAAGGAGGGACTTTGCTATAGCTCTGGACAAAGGATCAGGCCTCCGTCTCTTCCCTAATCTCAGTTTCACCTTCTGTAATTTGGAGAAAATGGAATAATCTGTATTTAAGAAGCACTTCAGCATCCCTCAAGGAAAAGCCTGTGGAAAGCAATGAGCATGTAGAGCTTCTTAAGTGCAGAGGACAGGTAGCAATCATGACTGAAACAGCCCGAAAATGCTTCAACTTTTGACTAGTTTTTTAGGGTGGGAGCAGGATCGTGCCTAGCTGTGTCAGCAGTTTTTTCCAGTTGCTTCTGGAGATGCTGCTGCAATATCCCCTTTTAGACCCAGAGAGACATGTCTAGCAGTGGGTTTCATTGAAAAAAAAAGAAGTCATATTTTCTGCTGTGGAGAGCTTAAATCTGCAATTCGGAGGTGAAAGAGTGGTTTATTTTTCTTCTCAGTCCCCTGAGGTATTCCCACACCCATCCTTATGAGTCATAATAGCACCAGGACTTGTTCGCTCCCCATTAGGCCATAAGGCTGCATTCCAACACTTGTAGTGGCCTGTTGAAATCTGCATAATAATGTAAAATTGCAAGAGCCTGTCTGAAGAAAGGGTCTTGACCATCGGGTCTTGGCTAAAACCTCCAAAAGGGAGCCCAGAACAGAAATAAATCACTCTAGCACACTGCTGAGTGAAAAGAGAACATTCTCCTTCCTGGCTGTGTTCCCTGTTGAATTAAATAAAGTTATCTGCAAGCAAAGAAGGACTGAGATATGTCTTATTGTAACTGAAAGAAAAACCTGCAAAAAAAAATCACACTGCTAGGTCATGACAGCATGAGACAAGCAGATGGAAAATAGTTTATTTGCTGGGATCACCATCTGTCCAGATCCACCATCTTTCTATTTATATATTCACCTTCTTATTTATTTTGGTGCAAATTCTCTGAATCCTGATTATAGAATCCTAAAATGGTCTGGGTTGGAAGGAAGCTAAAGCTCATCCATTTCCAACTCACTGCCATGGGCAGAGACATCTTCCACTAGACCAGGTTGCTCTGAGACGCATCCTACCTGCCCTTGAACACTTCCAGTGATGGAGCAGCCACTGCTGCTCTGGGCAACCTGTGCCAGGGCCTCAGCACCCTCATAGCCAAGAATTTCCTCCCAATATCTCATCTAACCCTGTCCTCTGGCAGTGGGAAGCCATTCTCCCTTATCCTGTCCCTCCAGGCCCTTGTCCATAGTCCCTCTCCAGCTCTTTTGCAGCTCCTTTAGGCACTGACAGGGGCTCAAAGGTCTCCAGTAGCTCCACATCTTTCTAATGTTGGAGGCAGCACTGCAGGTGGAGTCTCACCTGAGTGGGGCAGAGGGGCAGAATCACTCGCTCCCCTGCTGCCCATACTGTGGGATCAGCCCAGGCCCAGGACATGGGGTTTCTGGGCTGCTTTTGTTGCTCCATTTACTGCAATGGTATCCCAGCCTAAAAGGATGCATTAAAATTTAAATAAATAAACTAATAATAATAAAATCCCTTAGTGCTTCATGAAGTATTACAGCTGTCAGGAGTAAAGACACAACCACCACAGATAGCCTCAGCCTCAGCAGCTGCTTTAATTTGTGACTTGAAGTTGCAAATTGTGTCACCAAGTTTCTTGTGAGGAAGGAAAACTTAAGCCTTGACCTGATGATATAACTGAGCCTCAGGACAGCCTCTACCTTCACAAGGGCATGTAGTGACACAATCAAGGGAACATCTTTAAATGGACAGAGGGCAGGGTAAGATGGGATATTGGGAAGTAATTCTTGTCTGTCCAGGCACAGGTTGCCCAGAGCAGCTGTGGCTGCCCCAGGCCTGGAAGTGTTCAAGGGCAGGTAGGATGCGGCTTGGAAGCAACCTGGTCTAGTGGAAGGTGTCTCTGCCCTTGGCAGAGGGTTGGAATGTGGGCTTTAAGGACCCTTCCAACCCAAACCATTTTCATATTCTTTTACTCCCACTACTTGAGCAGTGCAGTGCAGTATCTCACTTCTTTTACAAGTACTCGGCCTGCAACTTTTTTCTTCCTCTCCCATCCCACTCACTGAAAATCAACAAACAGTCCAAAATAATATATTAGAAATATCTTAGGTGTTCCCACAAGGATGTTTTTCCCCAACAAGAAGCCATGCACTGGGTGCTGGTTTGATAGATGATTTTGGAAATGCCCAGGGCTTGTTTTCTTGATGTTTTGGTTGATGCAGGAGATACACAACTTTGTCTGTTATTAGCCTGCGTGTCTGGCATGATTATTCTTGAACAATAACATATTTTCAAATACCCTACTATTACTTCACGTGAGTCTCAAAAACATGGGTTGTGGACAGACAAACACAGACAGGAGCCAGTCCTCCAGCTCTCTGCAGCCAAGAAGAATTCACTGTAGTTTTAGACTCCTTTATTTCTGGGTTTTAGTGGCAACAGAATCTCACAGAGAAGTATCAATGAATCCTTATGCAGTCACATTTTTTTTAATACATGTACTGAATTTTTAGGGCAATGCCTATTGAATAAAGCTTTTGAGAACACATTTATTTTTCCCTTCTCACTTCTGTTCAGAGACTGCAGGAATCATTTGCAAGGTATGGGGCAAATTTGCAATACTTTGAGTCAAAACTTGGTGTACAGCTCTGTACCTTTTTTTCTGTATGGCTACTTAGCGGCAGAAAATGCCGTGTTTTCAAAGAATCAGTGTTCAATGTCTTCACCCAGAGGCCAGAGGTTTGGATGTATATAAGAAACTTCCTGTATTTGGCTTGTCAGAACACATTACACCCTAGTGTAGGGCTTATGTGTATTTGTAATTCTCCTTCTCTGATTTAAAACCAGAGAGTCATTTATCTGCCTTAGTTAAACTTATGCTTATGGATTTTTAAGTTTTTTCTTTTAGGGCAGTAGTATTTTTAGAAGATTTTTGTTTCAAGGATTGATATGTGTCTTAAAAACAGAGGATTTACAGCTACCAGGGTTGTTCATTAATCCAGCAGTCTCTGCACAGGCTGCAACCACAGCATCTCAAAAGAGCCTTTTCTCCACAATTTCTGCTCCCGAGCCTACTAAGAAGATGATAGATCTGTCCCTGTGGTAGAGACCATAGCTCAGGTACCACAATCAGGTCCAATTCAGTGTTTATTTTGTAGAATCACGGAATCGTTTGTGTTGGAAAAACGCTCTAAGATCGACCCCAACCAGTCCCCCAGCACTATCAAGCCCACTACTAACCCATGTCCCCAAATGTCACATCTACATGCCTGTTAAATCTCTCCAGGAATGGGGACTCCCAACACTGCCTTGAGCAGACTGGGCAGGGCTTGACAACCCTTCCATGAAGAAATTTTCCCTAATATCCAATTTAAACCTCCCCTGGGGCAACTTGAGGCTGTTTTCTCTCATCCTGTCGCTTGTTCCCTGGGAGCAGAGCCTGACTCCCACCTGGCTCTGATGCCTTGTCCGGCCTCCTAGACACAGAGACTAGACAGAGTAAAGGAACAAAAGTAGGTATTTATTTGAAGGGCCTTCAAGGTACACCCTGGGGAGCCAGAGGCTATTGCCAAGATGGACCCCAAGATGGACAACAGGTCACGAGTTCTTCACACTTTTATAGGTTTGGTTCATTTGCATATCAGGGTCAATTCTCCAATTAAAGCCCCAGTTTAATGATGTAATTCCCCTTAGCTACCCCCCCTTCAGAGACTCCTTGGTTTACACCCCTTGGGCTCAGGATGGTCCAGGTGTCCTTGAAGAGCAGTCCGGAGAGGCTTTGTTGTGTCTAACTAGCATGAGAGCAGAAAGTAACGGGCTACAAGAAGCTTCAAAGTTGCACGCTAAGCAGTACAGAATTTAAAAAAATAGAAAAGTTAAAACCTAAGGCATCAGCTCCACCCTCTTGTCAGGCAGTTGTAAAGAGTGAGAAGGTCCCCCCTGAGCCTCCTTTTCTCCAGTCTGAGTCTCCCCAGCTCCCTCAGCTATTGCTCATATGACTTGGGCTCCAGACTCTTCCCCAGCTTTGCTGCCATTCTCTGGACATGCTCCACCACCTCTTCTGATGTTTGCAGTGGGATGAATTCAGATTGGAAATCTCTTTCTGCTCTCTTTGCCGACTATTTGTTGTGCATGAGGAGCATCCTCATGGAAAGGGAAAGCCTTGCATTAAGCAGGAGGACTTTGCAAGAACACCAAGTTTGTTCTGCCAAATTAAGCCCCACCAAAGAGCTCCTCCTGGACCACAGGGACCTCCAGATCATGCCTGCTTTTATCCCTATATCCTCCTCTGAACCATAATCATCCTCTCCCAGGAAGCAATGTAAGTCTTACCATCAGGAAACAACAAGCCAGACAGTAAGAGCTGGGATTTAACAAGGAGTTTAAACCTGAGTCAGACAACCAGCAATATTTGTTTTGTCAAGTTGCCAAGCTGGCAAAACTGTGACAAGACCCCTTCTTACTCTTACAGTAAGTATTTTTCTTCCTGCCGTAAGTGTGGCATCTGTGCTTACTTTGTTTGCACTGTGTGTCACTGACAGCGTTCCCTGCTTTCCCTCCAAAACATTGTGTCCTTTTCCTTTGCCAGTTAATTTAGGCACATGAGGCTAGGAAGAGCTCACATCAGCCCAAAATGCAACCTGAGCCTCCGCGTGCCACTTGGGAGGCTCTCATAAACAGCAATGTTGACAAAATGATGCTCCTGGACATCTGCCCCTGCCTTTTTGAAGGTCCATCCATCACCTCCCTGAGGGTATTTTTAGCATTTTGTACTGAGGTAGCAGAAAGTCAGTGGAGGGTTCTTCTGTCTTTTGATCGTTATTCCTGCCTCGATGGGAACACTTCACATTCTAGGTAATATTTATGGAAGTGTGCTGTTGGCTCATACATCACCTGAGTGATGAGTCAGATCTTGAGCTAAGGGAGGAGAGGTGTGTTCCCACATCCCTACACATCACCTGCTTCTCTACAGAATTTCAAATAAACCCAAAAGATGTGTAAGCTGAGGGTATGGAGAGGGAAACTGAGGCACAAGCTTGCTGGGGAACTAAGCTGCTCTATCCTTCTGAAGAAACAATGCAGATTTAGGTGGTTGTAGGAGTTTCGCGCTTGGTCCTTCACCCCTTTCCTTAGTCTTGAATTCATGAGCTTCAAAGCTCCCCTTGGTCCCTCCTGCTTCTGGCTGTGGCTTTTGGTAGGATCCTTCAAGTCCTGTTTGTTCTTGTGGGTGGGTGGAAATGTTCTGTCACCCCAGGTTCACATCAGTGCCTGGAGTCTCTTCTCTGTCCATGCTTCTGAGCTAGATGTTATGATTTTAGGAGCCTAGACTGGTACTTTCCAATGCTCCATCACCAGAGAAGTGCCTGCCCTATGGGCAGGAAGCAGGCACACTTTAGACATGCAAAATAAATATAAGCCAGGGTATCTCTGAACCCATTAACAAATTGTGCATGGCCCATTCTTCATTGCACAAATGACAACCACTGCTCACAGAATTATAGGATCATAAAAACACAGAATGGTTTGAGTTAGAAGGGACATTAAAGATCTTCTAGTCCCAACCCCCTTGCTATGAAGAGGGGCAACATCCTAGGTTGTTCCAAGCCCCATCCAACCTAGCTTTAAACAACTCCAGGGACAGGGCAGCCACAGCTTCTCTGGGCAACCTGTGCCAGGGCCTCACCACTCTCCTGTGAATTTCTTCTTAATCTCTACTCTAAACCTGCTCTTTTTCAGTTTAAAGCCATCATACACTTTCTAACTGAAGCATAACAAGACAACATGTTACAGATGCATAAAGTCATTCTGGCCCAGGTCATCGGCATGGTCCAGTGACACTGGCTTATGTTTCGCCAGGGTGCAAAGATGTCCACTACCATGTCTGGAGCCAGAAAGAGCTGAATGAGCAGGGAGCAATGCCTCCCTCCCTAGAAGACCTCAGCAGAGCCCATGCTGAGACACCTGTGGATATCTGAGCACTACCATGATCATTGAACTGGTTGACCTTTGCATATGGAGGATCCACCTCATGTGGCCAAAGAATTGTCCAAGCCCCCAGCCCATGGCTTGATTTTCAGCCAAGTTGTGCTTTACACCCTCCCCGTTGGTGGTGGTGTCACACCCAGCTGTTATCTCGCAGGTATTTATCAGGTTTTCACTTCAAAGAATTTGCTTGGGAAGCAGATGTTTGCATGACAGAACTTTGCAAACCCTGTTCTCTAGAGGGATTTCTGCAGCTATGGGCACCTTAGGAGTACATTGACACGTAAAATCATAGAATGCTTTGGGTTGGAAGTGACCTTAAAGATCATCCAGTTCCAACCCTCTGCCATGGACAGGGACACCTTCCACTAAACCAGGTTGTTCAGAACCCCTAGTAACACATCCCTGGGAATTTGTATCCTTGGACATCCCCAGAAAAGAAAGTAAGGAAGAATAAGCATTTATTTAGCTGGTTGGGCAAAGCCTGAATTCATCCAAACTGTGTTAAAAGCAAATTTGACTGATGAGCAGACCACTGATGAAAGGAAGGGACGAGCAGAGGGTAAAACTCCAATGGCAATGGAATCACAGAATCATTTGAGATGGAAAAGCCCTCTAAGATCATCATGTCTAACTGTTAAACCAGCACTGCCAAGGCCACCACTAAACCATGTTCCCATGTGCCACATCCACATGCCTTTTGAACACTTCCAGAGATGGTGATTCCACCACTTCCCTGGGCAGCCTATTATAATGCCTGTCAACTCTCTCAGGGAAGAAATTTTCTCTTATATCCAACCTAAACCACACCTGGGGCAAATTGAACCTGCTTCCTGTCATCCTGTCCCTTGTTCCCTGGGAGCAGTGCCTGACCCCCACCTGGCTCCACCTTCCTGTCAGGGAGTTGTGGAGAGCAAGAAGGTCCCCTCTGAGCCTCCTTTTCTCCAGGCTGAGCCCCCCCAGCTCCCTCAGATGCTCCTGGTGCTCCAGACCCTTTCCCAGCTCTGTTCCCTTCTCTGGGCACACTCTAGCCCCTCAATGTCTGTTGGAGTGAGGGGCCCAGAACTGCCCCCAGGACTGGAGGTGCCTCAGCAGTGCCCAGCACAGGAGGAAATGCCACATTTCTTGTGTCCACCTGTTGGAGACTGCTCCTGTATCCTTTCTGATGCCTCACCACTTATTAGGTATTGTCTGGGGTGGGAACACCAACACTGCAAACCTCCATGCTCAGTGTACACAGCCAATATTTTTGTAGTATTGAAGCAAAGAGTATTTTCTCTGCAACTCACTGGTTAATGGTACAACCACTTCAGTGCCCAAAGCTGGCATCAGCTGTTTTCATAGCACTTGCCTTTTTTGTTCATGTAGTTAAAAGTTATTTAACATTACAGCGGTTTTGAAATGTAGCCATTTCTTCCCCTTCTAAGCTGCACTTACACCTCCTTTTTTTCACAAGTGGAAGCAAAGTTCAGGCCAAAACTGCAAGAGACACTTCACAGTGAGCTTTGTGCTGGAGGGCATTAAAATAAAAATAAAATATATAATTTTTTTTTAAAGTCCCACCCTCACTTTTCCCCACCAGACAGATAGGAAGATTTATGCAAGTCACAGAGCAAAGATTTTGGCTGTTGGCAGCAAGTCATGGTAGAGCTGCCTAGCTACAGTCTAAAATTAGAGCACCTAAAAATTAACTGTATGTCCAAAGAACTTTGGTCCCTGTGCTGAATGAGTACTACTTCAGCACAGGAGAGAGAACAGGAGGAGACTTACTAATAGACAGTTCATCAGCTCCAGTTTTAATTCAATTGTGGGGTGTTTTGTAAAACAAGAGTTGGCACATACGTTCCAATAAATGTGATTTTAGTGTTTTTCTTAAATACATTTGTTTTCTTTGCTAAGAAGGGTGCGAGAGAATGAGACATGGGAAACTTGTTAAATATAGTAGGAAAAAAAGTTATTATTGAAAGGTGGGAGACTTTCATGATCTTTTCGGAAGCATCTTGCTGTACTTCTTAAAAAATGAGCATTTTCAGCTCTTGCCCATGATGAAGACTGCATTTTCCTAAAGGCTTCCCTGTGAACTTCTCAAACCTCTGTGTTTTTTGATGTGTTTGCAACCAGACAGCCGTGGGACAGCACCAGTCTCTAAACACAAGTGGGGAAAATGAGGCACAAATCTTGGAAAGGTGACCAGCCACACACAGACCATGCATTTCTGATGAAGCCAAGGCAAGTGCTCCTCTGCACCTCCCTGCCTCCATCCCAGCTCTCATGCCAGGCAAATTCCCAGCAAAAGCATCATACACCCTCCATCCCCTGGGCACAGCAAGGGTCAATAAGCAAGGCTTTAAAGCTATTAGCCAAGGTTGTCTTTCCTCTCCTCACATTTCAGCCAGTCAGACCTCTCAAGGGTCCTCCACCACCCTGGGCATGACAGGTATGGCCCCAAATCCTGTGCAGGATCCATCAGTCCCAAGAACATAAGGAAAAAATGGATTAAAAAAAGTAGAAATTTACCTGACAGATCACCTGCAGTTTGCAAGGACATATCCAAGAATTACCCCATGGAATTAGCCCGTTTCTGGTGCTTTCCAGCTTCCAAGGGTTTTACGAATTGCAGCAAACCTCCTTGAGCCCTTTGGAGCCCCTCCAGGAGCAGCACCCATTGCAGAGAAGAGCAGAGTCTGGGAAATCCTCCCTTTGCCCCAGATTCCTGCAATCCTCCCTGCAGGTTTCAGCCCTGCACAGAGCACAGGATGACTTCAAGCAGGGTAGAAGGAAAGATGCGCCCCAACCTTGCAAAGTAGCCTGATGAGACCACCTTGCTACAGGGCAGAGAGGCAAGCTCCCCACTGCTGCACAGGCACTTGGTTTCTCAAGGTGTAGCATGACATGTTCTGGGTACGTCTGCTCCACGAGAAGCTCTTATGGGTTGTTTCCTTGGAGACTGTCTCCCTTAAGCTGGTGCATCTCTACTTCATGTTGCTGGCTGCTTGTCTCTTCCCTTCACTGGAGAAAAGCTGTAGGTTTTTAGAAAGGGAGGATGGATCCCTCCTGCGGGAGGATGCTTGTGGCCTTTTGAAGATGTAAGGAAGGGTTCCTTAGGACTGCAAAGTGGGAGGTGTAGTTTGGAGGCAACAGACATTGCTTTGTTATTAAGTTCATGTCTACATCTAGGGATTTGTCTCAGTGGGAGGAGAGGAGGTGAAGACTGCATATTGATGACCCCCAGCATGTGAATCTCAAAGGAGAAGAGGAATGGGATGTGCCTGAGAGCACAGGGATCGGAGAGATCTTCCAGCAGCCTTCCAATACTAAAGGGGGCTCCAAGAGAGCTGGAGAGGGACTTTGGACAAGGGCCTGGAGTGACAGGACAAGGGAGAATGGGTTCCCACTGCCAGAGGACAAGGTTAGATGGGATATTGGGAGGAAATTCTTGACTCTGAGGGTGTTGAGGCCCTGGCACAGGCTGCCCAGAGAAGCTGTGGCTGCCCCATGCCTGGAAGAGTTCAAGGCCAGGTTGGATGGGGCTTGGAGCAACCTGGTCTAGTGGAAGGTGTCCCTGCCCATGGCAGGGGGGTGTGGAACGAGATGAGCTTTAAGGTCTCCTCCAACCCAAACTATTCTATGATCGCACAATTCTTTGATCCCAGCCATGAAATGTTGAGGCTGGAACTTCCTCCAGTCTGAGCTGCCTTGGCCCATCCTTGGTCTGCAGGACCAGAACTTCTGTGATCTTTGTGCTGGGGAAGGGTGCAAGAGAGGAAGTACATGGCCATCTGCTGCACCATTTTCACCATTGTATAAGGTGTGGGTCTGCCAACAGGCCTGGAGACACACTGTCACCCACCTACCTGTGCTTTACGGGTAGTGCAGAGGCCCACATTAGTCTGTCCAAGCTGCCCTTTGAGGTCTTGAACCAAATGGTTTCTGCTGATGAGGGGCTGGAAGCCAAACAAGGGGACTTAGGAGGGTCTCAGACCGAGCAAGTCTCCTTCCCAAGAATGCTCTTCCTCCCCAGGAGGCCTGTTGGAACTCTGGTTTCACCATTTCTACCAGAGATTTAACCTTTTTTCCACTATATTTTCACAGATTTCCTCCCTTGGCTAAGTCTGACTGCAACTTCCAACTACAAGACAAGATTGTGATATCAATTTAAAACTTACTGTGATACTCCTTGGACCATGCATGAGAAGCTCTTGCAACACAAATCTGTATTAATGATCTGAAATTTAGCAGGACATCAAAAAGAGGGCCCCGATCTGCTGCAGATGCTCATTTAGAAGCCTTCATCTTTGAGAACAGCTGCAATCAAACCCCTGCTTGCTAATTATGCGTTGCAAAGATCATTTTGCCTCCTTTCACCCTGTCCCAGAGCTCTCTCCTCTGAATGCAGGACAGCATCACTCAGTAGTCTGGGAGACACAAATGGCACAAATGCTCTTGCCCTGAAGTACCTCTGTCTATAAAAAGCTGAAGTTTTTGCTTCTCTATGCTACAGAAATGGATGGAGAAAAGTTTTAGGGCTTGTTTGCAATGCTTTAGTTTGTTGTTTTAGAGCAAGTGTGCTCACCAGCCACCACACCAATTAAAATTGAGGGTCACTTTAGCACAGAAAAAAGTTAAGTGCTCAATTACAAAATTGGAAATGCAGATGCAGAGAGAAAAGCATAGAACTCCTAGAGCAAAGTGTCAGGACCTACCTGATTTTCTCCTCATGCTCTTTCTGCAGCCTGGTTTCTTCTTAGGCACTTAGAGTCCTAAAGTCATAGAGTCATGGAATCATTTAGGTTGGAAAAGCCCTGTAAGATTATTGAGTCCAACCACTCCCCCAGCACTGCCACGGGCAACACTAAACCATGTCCCCAAGTGCCACATTTCAGTTTCAGGAATGGTGATTCCACCACCTGTTCCAATGTCTGACCACCCTTTTGGTGAAGACATTTTCCCTGATATCCAACCTAAACCCCCACAACTAGAGACTGTTTTCTCTTGTCCTGTCACTTGTCCCATGGGAGAAGAGCCCAACCCCCACCTGGCTGCACCCTCCTTTCAGGTAGCTGTAGACAGTGAGAAGGTCCCCCAAGCCTCCTTTTCTCCAGGCTGAGGCCCCCTAGCTCCTTCATACACTCCTCATATGACTTGTGCTCCAGCCCGTTCTCCAGCTCCATTGTCCTCCTCTGGACACCCTCCAGCACCAGTTGCTACTAAAAAAACCCCAAAAGACCCTGCTTGGCAGGGCTCTGGTGCCAAAATACCTTTTTCTCTGGCACTTCAACTCATGCATGGTTGGATATTCTATATTGGCTCTTGAATTTCAAAGCACATCTCTAGAAGCCATGCATGGTTGAAAATGCCTCCCCATTGTGGATGAAGAAGGATCTTGGAATAGAAATTCCTCTTCTTCCCTCGGGAAGGCAGCTAACACAACATCCCCACTGTACTTTGCATGTTGCACAGCAGAAAGGGTTTGTGAACAACCTGTGGGAGTCTGAATCTTAATTCCTCCTGGGTCAGACAATCTGAGCAATAACTTGAACCTCCCCACTGTGTTAGAATAGCTTGAAATGCGGAAAGCATATAATTTCTATAATATTTTTTACAGCCCTGCTACTGCAGGAATTGATGTAGAGATTACATGTGATGTAGACATTACATGTGATGTGATTACCTGTGGTGGACTAGAGCTGCCTCAGTCAGCCATGCTGTTAATTTTATGGGGTTGCATCACAATCAAATATAAAACTAAAAAAACCCAAGAATTAACAGAGTCTGCAGGAAGAAGGTGCCAGCCTTGTTTCACAACTCCTTTAGGTCCCAGAAGAGTTGTTTCACACGTGCATGTGGGCTGTAGGCACCAGAGAGACTCAGTCTTGCAAACCTTTATTTACCAGGGAGTCTCGATGACTGCAACAAGACTGTTTCTGCAGATGCTCCTTGTGCACTCCACGGCTGCAGGAACCGGCCAGGAAATGCAGAATAAGAGTGGTAATTCTTGGTGCCATCTACAGGCTGAAGGACAAAAAACTAATCTAGTCACCTGAGGTTGTCTTTACTCTCTACAGAGCCTTTCAATGGCTCTTCATCTCATCCCATTTTTCTGGAGTTTTCTAAAAAACATTTATCATAGAATCGTAGAAGGTTTGGGTTGGAAGGGACCTTGAAATACCATCTATTCCAACCCCCCCTTTTTCCATGGGCAGGGACATCTTCAACTAGACCATGTTGCAGATCTTTTCAGCAATCTGCCACATGAGAAATTTCTTGGCCAAATATGGACCAGTGTTTTGAGGACACCCAAGAACAGATCAACAGCTTTGGGGTATAAATGGGAAGAAGGGAAATCCTCCTTTCACATGCCATTTTCTATCAGCTTTTTTGTGCTGGAGTACTTTCAGACTCATGGAAGTCCTCATGTGTCCTCCAACAACCCTGTGTTGTCCAACTCCAGAAGTTGAGATGATCATCAAAATATACATGTCTGTGTACACTCAAAAACCCATTCTGATAGAGATTATTATGGAGATTTTACTGGATCCAACTGATCAAATAAACATGGTTTAGCCTGAAAAACTGTGGATTGAGAAGACATCATATGTGATGACATGAAGACAGACAGAGAAGGGAATAATCTTATCTTCATTCCCATACTGGATGGAGGAAAAAAACCATGAGCCAAAGTACATCCTTGAGAATTTGACTTAAAATTTGGGTTAGGTATAAATTCTCTGAGAAGGTTGTGTCATCTTTATCATAGAAAGTCTTCAAGAGCATATTAACACCGTGTCTGCCTGGTGACACATTACATGGATGGACTTGATCCTTCCTTGAGATAAAGGGCATGGCCCCACTGACCTCTTAATACCCTTTCCCAGCCCTGTTTCTCTATGACTGCAGTGCTGGGAACAGTAATATCAGCTACATTGTCACCTCCACTGCTCTAAGAGGATTTCCCGCAGGATGTGCCTTAGCTAATAGGCTTCTGAAGATCTTTCATGAGGCCAGTTTTAGCATGACCTGCTAGGAAGTGATGAATATTTCTTCCTTCTTCCAGACATCAGTGTCCAATGGCTTTGTTTATTACTGGGTTTCATTGCTTCTAATGCTTCTAATACTCCTAATGCTCTGCACTGGTCAATACAAAGGAAAGTGAGGTGGTAGAAGGCCTCCTTACCCAAATAAAGCTTTCAACAAAGATTAACCTCTCCTGCTGCTCAAGCCATGGCCAGCCCTAAAGTTTGGCAAGGGAGAACCAGCAGCACATCCTATCATCATCATCAATGTGTTGTGCCAGGGCTGCAGTGACCTCTATGCTGCTGCACACATGCTCTCAGCAAGATGTGAAATCCATTCTGTCTCAGTCTTCGGCCAAAGGATGTGGACATCCCAGACACAATGAGGTCTGATACAACACGATTGCAAGGGTTTCTACAAGGGAACTGATGCCAAATAGAGTAGCAGGCTAAGAAAGAAGGAGAGGGGAAATAGAGACTAACAGTGATGGCAACTGAAAGAGGAGGTGAGGCTATAGGGACTCCTGAGCCATGAGGATAATGTGGAGAGGACTTTTTCTGTGTCATTTGCACTTTCCAAGGAAGGGAACAATTTTTGTACTAAATAACTATCAAATATGGTCATCACCTCTATATTTCCAATTTTTAAA
Source organism: Lycocorax pyrrhopterus obiensis (assembly GCA_014706295.1). NCBI lineage: Eukaryota > Metazoa > Chordata > Aves > Passeriformes > Paradisaeidae > Lycocorax > Lycocorax pyrrhopterus. The sequence goes on from JACSVZ010000001.1 coordinate 102,923,194, forward strand.
TAAGAATTTAGCCATTCTGCTTGCTTGCTTTAAAATAATAGTAATTTCAACTTGTTTGACCTATTTCTTCCTAGACTGATACTCTTCTTTCTCCCCCTCTATGCTTAAATATAAGTATTCATAGAAAAGATGGTCAATTTAGATTAGATATAAGGAAGAAGTTTTTTACAATGAGAGTGGTGAGCTATTCTATGATTCAGGAGGAATTGGGTCTCACCTTTGCTACAGTCTTCCTCTGACCAGCCACAAATCACATGGATCTAGATGATCTGGGAATTTGGGCCACAGGTCATGCTTATTCTTGCTCTCTGGCCTTGGTAACGTTCATGATCTTGGGTTGACAGTAGCCCAGCATCAACAGAGGGGTTAAAGGAGCTCCTGCTCTACTTCTCTAGGGATTATGTATCCTATTTACTTTTAAAGTGCTTGGCAGTTCCTGGAAGCAAGGCACACTGTGGGATTTGTAGGTAATGTCAAAAACACAGCGTGGAAAAACCTGGCACCCAGCTTATTCTCTCCTCTCAGTGACACACTGTGATTTTAGCGAGTGAGCATCTCGAGACTTTGGGGTTGCTGATGAGGAAAATGAGCTTAGCCTTCCTAGGAGATCCTGCCACATGGCAGCTTAGAGGATCTCCCTCTCAGAAGGTAGAGGCTAAGCACTTTGTGAACAATTATGAAAATCCTGAGATCACATCCCTGTTTACGTGCTCTTGACAATGCAGCACTGGTCTCCTAGTTCAAAGTACTCTGTGATGTGGAGCTGAGTTCCTCAGCATCCACATGCATCCTTATCCATGAAGATTTTGTTTGCAATGAGCAACCAAGTTCTGCCCTTGCTGGCAGTGGTGAAGATAAAAGCATTGCTTGCTAGCACTTGTTCCCCTTCAATTCTAGGGGATCAGAAAACTTTCTTCACCAAGAATTAGGCATGAATTTTTGTTCTTTGCATTATTTTTCTTCTGTGCATGCACAATTTTCTGTAAATGCATGATATTCTGTGCATTCATGGTTTTCTGCAAGCATTTAATAAACCCAAGAGGTTTCAAATCCTTGCTGTAGTGCTTTCTCTATGTAGTTTTCTGTGCACCTTGAGCTGCTCATTGAAATCGTGTTTGGGCTGTATTTTGTACTTTTTCTTATAATCTAATAAAACATTAATCTCTTTAGCTCACAGGAATTATTTTGTATCCTGACATCCAAGATGCTGGCCCACAACTACCTGATATTACAGGTGTTTTCCCTCCTGATAAGTGCATTATCTGTTTTGAAGGTCACACGTTGCCTGAAGCACACAGGCCTCCTGTGCCCCAGAGATGTGGTGGCTCAGTAGGTTGACAGCCCAAAGTTAATGGCTTAGCGTCTCCAAGGGGGCTGGGGTGAGGAGATGGGTAGGAGTAAAACCAAGCACAAGCTTGAAAAATGGATGAATCATACCCAATAATTCCTTAAATCCAATATATACTCTCCTGCCTTGTTGTTCATTGCAGATTATTTCTTCACTGATGGGTTTTTATAACCTGAACAAAGTGGTTTACCAAAATCCTGTGTCAGATAGTTCCTCCAAGAAAGGCTGTGTCAAGAGGTGAGCTCACATGATGGGAGGTGCAGAAAAGAGTTCACGGGGTACAAGTCAGACAGAACTAACAGATTACCCCAAAACATAAGTGTCCATATTCCTTAGGAGACCCATGTTTTCTAAATGTTTTAAATGTTAGTGTTCCAAATGTTTAAATGGAAAAGGAAACGAAAAAAAGGAATTTCTTGTTTTGGATTTGGTTTTGTGTTTGTTTCTTTGTTTGTTTTTTTTATGCCAAGTGGTGGGTTTCAGATGCACTTGCAATTTCATTTCCTTTCTTGAAAGGTATGCCATAAGGGAGGGATGTTTAGCATACCACATTTTGGGACTTTATTGAACTAAAGGCAGCAAATCTTTCCCTGAGCAGAAAACCACACATTTTTCTGCAACGACAGAAAGCCTTTTAATTTTGTTTGCAACAGCAGGCAATCTTTTAATCCCATTCTCAGGGCAGTAAAACAACTTTGCAGCACTAGAGCTGGAGAAGGGAAAAAAAGAATTTTTTGCTTGGCTTTCTTCCTCTTGGAGAATTAGTCCATATTGTGTATTCATCAGTCATCAGAGGTTTTCTTCTGAGCCTCATGATCTGAACCTGCTAAGTAAGGCAAATCCAGATTAGAGCCTCTGGCAACAGAAATACAGGAGAGATCAGGAGGGAAGAGGTGGGAGGAAGTGACAGGCAGGAGGGGGATACCGAATCACCACCCTTTTATTTCTTACTGTATTTTCTTTAGAATTCCCATGTAAGTCCCAAAAAGGGTGAAATTTGAAATTTCTGCAAGAAAGGCAATTGGATATATCTCTTCTCCTTGAGCTTGTTTCTCAGATCAAAGCCAGCTGTGTAAGTAGGGAGTAGACATGTTGGAAGGAAACATATGGTGTTGGCTTAGCTTTAAGTGGTCCTTATTTTCAGGTGACACCTTGGACGTCCCTCAATTTAGGGTGCCTTGGAGGTGCCTCCAGTTGAGCCAGTTCAAAGCTAAAGAGTCCAAACCTAAACATTGTTTGGTTTGGTTGATCTGAGCACTTTTCTTTAGGCTTCTCCTGCCTTGTGTAGCATCAGAGGAGTTTTAATCCTCCAGACAGCTCCATGTGAGGCTGAAATGGCACAAAAGCTTCTTGAGTTACAGTGTTTCTCTCAGAGACAGCTCTGGCCTCTTGAGATGGGACCTCTCATTGTGCTGAATCCCCTAAATAGTCCTGGATGTAAGGATGCCTATGAATTATAGCTCTTAAAATTATATTTAACACAAGCCCAGGCACTGACCTCTCCCTCCTGGGTTATATAGGTTCCTGAGGGATCAAGGCTATTTTCCAGTCTGTGAGATAAAACTGACCTTAAAGGAAGCCAATTACATACAGCCAACACTCTCCTCTGACCACTCCTCTCCAGCACTGTGGTCTTTCTTCACCTTTGGATCTCCCTGATCACCGCAACAACTTTCAGACAGCTCCAGCCTCTTCCTGTCCACGCCTTCCTGAGATTTTTTCCTGACCACCCATTTTCTGCCTTTTCTCTCTTTCTGGATGGTATCTCAAGCCAGAAAGGTGATAGGCCAGCCCACCTCTCAAGTAGGTGTGTCTCTGGCACCAGAGGTATCACTGCGACAGCCCCGAAAGGATAAGACCAAGGCCTCCATGGACAACTGGGAGCACACCTTCTAACATGGTTTCTCAGTGGGGCAGAAGCCTTTTCTACTGACCAAACCCCTCTTGTCAGTACCAATATCTGCCATCCTTGTCCACGACCTTGCATCCTGCCCCTCTCCATTTCCTACACCCCCAAGACATCACCAGATCCAACCACTCGTCTGACATCTCCACAAATCCTCTCCTTCCCCTCACTGCTGATTTCCATCCCAACAGCAGCACCTTCACTCTTCTTCCCCTTGCATCAAAATATCAGCTCCTCGTCCTCACCTCGGGAGACTTCCCCTATCCCCACAACACACCGTGATGTGACCCTGGGGACATACCCATCGCTTCCCTGTGGCACTGATCCCCACTGAGATGTTTCCAGAAGGCCATGGCAACATTCCTGAGATCTGTGGGTGGATGGCCAGTAAAAGAAAAGGCAGAAGGAAGGATAGAGAAAAACACCTGGAGCTAGGGTAAAGTTTGCATGGTGATGAACTCCAAGAGAAAAGGGTGGGAGATACATTTTTTCTGTTTCTGGTGCAGAAAATCTTCCTCCTGCTTGGGCACCTCTGTCCTTAACTAAGAACAAAAGAAAAAGAAAAATAGAAAGCAAGCAAGAAATCCTAGCATGTGACCTCTTTTATTGGACCGGATTAAGTGTGAGATTACAGGAGTGTTTAGAATGTTGACCAGGGCTCCATTAAATTCTTCCTTGCTGCTGCTTGTTTTCTGGGAATGGGAGGGATTTGCAGTGGGTCATTCAGGTTAAGAATATGGTGGAATAAGTTGGTCAGGGCAGGAGGCAGGAAAAGGAAACAAACCCCAATGATGGCCTGGTATTGTCAGTTGAGACAGAGTTTTCAAGTTTTTAACAAGTTTTTCTTGTTAAATGCAATTCTTGCAGTTTCAGGAACAAAAACGAAGTGCATGTGATCTGCAGGATTTTTGGTGGCTCCTCACAAGTGGGGAGTAGGATGTGAGGAAGAGAAAGAAATGAAGGGAGGGATGAAAGTATCAGGGCTCTGTAAGGGTGAACTGAGCAGATGGCTTCCTGCCACCTGAAACTTCCACGCTGCAAAATCCCATTAAGTGCAGAGTTTAATGCAGTTCTGGATATCAAAAAGAATCAGCTGTTTAAAGCCTTGATCACCTGCCAAATGGGGCTTGATCACCCCCAAATGGGGCCCAAACCCCAATGGATATTTCCAGTCCAAATCACTTCTCCCTTCCCCCATGTCTTGGTCATGCTCCTCTTTACTAAGAAAATGGTCTCATTTGTAAAACAAAATGCACTGTGACCCTGCTACCATAGGTGGTGACTGGTCATGTTCCCATGCAGGGGTGTCTGGGATTAAACTAATCAAATTGGAAGCAGGACTCCTAGAGCCAGGTATGGTGAACCCTTTGGATGAGTCCCTAGACTTTATAAATTTAATTCTAATTTGTATTTCTAAACTAATTGTTAAAGAACATATTCAGAGCAGACAGCTCAGGGGCAGCTGCAGTGCCAGCTGTAGATGAAGCTCTGGAGGCAAGAGCTGGAGGCAAGAAGCTACTGGCAACCCTTTGCCCAACAAAAGGGCACAGGGACCTGTGGCACAGCCAAGCAAATGGACGCTCTGAGACACTGCAGGAGCCCCGGACTCAGCAAAAAGAGCCCAGACTTTCCCACGCACTCAGGGAAGGGCACATAAGCCGAGGGTTTCTTTTTTTGGAGATTCCTCTTCACTTCTGGAGGCTCCCACTCCAAGCTGTTATTTTGTTCTTGCACGATTAAATTATTTAAAGGATCCAGATGTCTGAGACTGTGCTATGGGAAACTGGGGGTTGAGCCAGTAAGGAAGCCCAGTCAGACTGTTGTGAGTGTGGAGTGTGGAGCTGCCAAGGGGCCTCAGTCCCAGCTCAAGTGGTGCGAGTACAACTGCCAGAGTGGCTTCTGGTTTCTTTACAATAATTAGAAATATTTTATAGTTCCAATACATATTTCTAATGGAATTTACTTAATCTCTATTGCTCCAGTGGGCTATGGCATCGTGCTGCTGAGGGTGCTTGGCATCATGCTAGGAATATGACCTTTCTGATAAACTGTGCTTCAGAAAAAAGAGCCCAGAGTAATTAAAAACATGAAGAGCACCAAACAAACAATGTTCATTTGTTTATCTAGATGAATTATATTTTAAAAACCATATGCCTTCAGCACAAATTATGGCTCATTGTTCCATTTCAAAATGAAAATAATGCAAAGGAAATAATTTCAATAATTCAGATCTGCCTGGAAATATCTGTATAAACTGGCATCCATGCCAGACTGGAAGTGTGAGTTTTGTGCTGGGGAGTTTCAATTGTGCTGACCACAAATGGGACTTTTTTTCTTCTCTTTTATATCTTTTATGTGTCCGACATGGAGAAAAAATTTAAAACCTGGCTCTACACCCATGCAAATACTTGGAAAATCAAGCTCTTTTCCCTATGCTATACAGACTGTATGTTAACTGTGACTATGTTGAGCTTGTGAAGTAGCTCCAGAGAAAAGGGAAACTTGGAGCTCGATCTCCATGGTTTCACCTTGCTTGAGGCACTCTATATAAATTCCAGGTGGCTGTCTTCTGGGACATTATATTTAGCTTTGTGCTTCTCAAAGAGATTGGACAACTCATTTAGGTATTTTTGATGGACTTGATCAACTTCTTCCTCAGAGGGTCTGTGCTTCTTCTGCACTGGAATTGGCTTCCCAACTGGAAAAGAAGCACAGGTGTTAGGAGGAGTCAGTCTGAACACTGCTCACTCTAGCACAGAGGTGAGGTCAGCCTCTCCAGGATGGACAGGTTAGTATGGCCAGTTATTTCCTGGAGCTTGGGAGATAGCACAGCCAAGGAGAGATGGTGGCTCAGATCCTGACCAAGCTCTTGGTCTCCAGGATCACACTGGTCCTTGCCTCAGTTTACCTATCTACAAAGTTGGTTAATGTCAAAGACCCTCTGTGTAGTCTTTTGAAGTAAGAAGTGCTATATCCCAATGCAGTCCCAAGAGCTGCTTCTCACATCTCAGATGTGCTGCAGATAAACACAATATAAAGACAAGATAATATTTGGGTTGGGCTTTCCAAGCTGTTTCCACATGGCCCTGGGAATCTGCATTGTAAATGGGGAAAGTGAGGAACAAGGGAGCCCCACACTATTTAAATACACTTGCAGTGGAGGTGCTTCCACTTTGCTCAGATTAAAGATTCTATTAAACATCTGATTTTTATTAGGAACCAAGTACTTATTTATCTTTTTAAAATCATGTTTTATTCAACAGAAAATCTAATTATTTTGATTCCTATCACTAGAAGAGCCTTTCCATCTCCCAGAGCTACCAGGAGCAGGACCAGGTACCTGGCAGGGGACAGAGAAGTCCGCGAGGCATGTCTCTTGCTCCGGTCTCTTACTCAAATTGTTTTTGTCAACTGACAGAGGGTTTCAACATCTTATAATGCTATTCTTCATCCAATTAATGAAGAGCCCATGTGATACTACACAGCTCATAAAACCATTGAGACAATCCAAACAGGTTGTAATACAATTAGAAGTAATTGCTAATTGTCAAACTTAATCAGTGGTGTAAGCTCTAACCACTCCAAACAGCATTTTTAATTACATTAATTCACAGAGCATCAGGCACGCTGGTGGGCCAAGCATGGAGACATTGAAAAACTTATTCAAAACCAAAGATTTTCTTGAAATTTGGTCTCCCATGGACATGGTCTCTGGTCAAAATAGTTCATTTCACATGCAAATAGGTTTGGATTTGCAGATGTGTCTGCACAGGACACTGAGCAAACCTGCAAACTGCTTCAGTGTTCACAGAACCACAGAATAGTTTGGTTTGGGAGTGACCTTAAAAATCATCTCATTCTACCCCCCTGCCATGAGCAGGGACACCTTCCACTAGACCAGGTTGCTCTAATCCCTGTCCTACCTGCTCTTGAACACTTCCAGGGAAGTGGGGCAGCCACAGCTTCTCTGGGCAACCTGTGCCAGGCCCTCAAAATTTCTTCCCATCCATCTAAACCTGCCATCCTGTTACTCCATGCCCTTGTCCAAAATCCCTCTTCAGCTTTCTTGGAGCCCCTTTAGGCACTGGCAGGGGCTCTGAGGTCTCCCCAGAGACTTCTCTTCTCCAGGCTGAACACCCCCAGCTCTCCCAGCCTGTCTCCAGAGCAGGGGGGCTCCAGCCCTTGGAGCATCTTGGTGGCTTCCTCTGGACTCACTCCAGCAGCTCCCCATCCTTCTGATGCTCTTACCCCAGAGCAGGAGGCAGCACTGCAGGAGGGGGTCTCGCCTGAATAGGGCAGAGGGGCAGAATCCTCCCCCTTGACCTGCTGGTCCTACTTTGTGTTTGTAAAACTGCCTTGGAAGATGTTTAACGCAAACCTATTGCAGTGGTTTTTGTCACCGCATTGTGGTGTTGGGGTTGTCTGCATCTCACAGGAGTGATGAGGTGGCCACATTTGCTCTGGGGCTTTTCCCAGCACAGCCCAGATGACTTGGGATCTGTCAGGAGATCAAACTAGATTGCCAAACCAGTGTGACACGTGAACAGTTGGGGATGCTGCTTTGCAGCACATTTCTAGCCCACCACTGCTCGTGCTCTCTGGCATGATGCTTCAGCCTGGCAGGAGGATGTCACAACTCAGGGACTCTCCCTGTTTCCCCAGTTTGGGCAGCCTGAGTGTGTCTGGCATCATGCCAGAGTTCTGTGGATTGACTCACCCACAGTGCAGATGGGCCGTCGGTACGGTATCAGCCCAAAGCTGTACTGGAAGATGCCTCGTGCGTGGAAGAGGGGAAGGGAGATGCCCATGATCTTCTGGAGCCAGTGCTGAATCCTCCGCAGCCAGGAGCCCTTGGGATTCTTCACCTGATCAAAGACATCATTCTCCCCAAAGGAAAAGGCAGGGACCAGGGGGGTGCTGCAGGGAGTCAAAACCAGTAGGGTGTCATGATTAGTAAAGCCCATCCCAAAACCCCTTCGTTCCTCTCCAAAGCAGAAACACCCCATTAACCAGCCACAGAGCCAAGCACTCCTCCCTCAGCACCCCTGGACCCCACCCCCTGCATCACCCGTGCTGGATGGCCAGGCGCACAAATCCCTTCCTGTTCTTCAGCATCAAGGTGAAGGATCCCGGCCGGGCATCCAGTGCCTCCTGTGCCCCACCAACAACGATGGCCAGCAAGTTCCCACCCCCTGGCTTCTGCAGCACGTAGGATGCACTCTCCTTGTCAGAGGGGATGAGGCCTAGAGAGCAGAGAGGAATTAAAACCCATCTGTAAAACGCACCTGACTGTGGTTTGTTCTGGACCCTTTTTCCCTATTATCCGTCTCTGGAGAGGTGCTAAACACTTTATTTTCAGAGTTGAAAACCCCAGCCCAGCTCCCTTAAAAGGTGCTGGATTTGCCCACAGCTCTGCTGGGTGAGTACACAATCATCCATTTGCTGTCTGGCTCAGAAGTGAGAAAAGAAGGAAAAATCTGTTTCAATTTGTTGTCAAGTGAGACCATGTCCAATTCTGAATAATTCTGAAGTCAGAGAAACATTTGCTTTAGGTCAAAACACACATACGTTTCAGTGGATGGTGCTAATTTAAAGTGGAATTTAATGAAGGATTTGGTCCCTTGGTGTTGTTTACTTGAATAAGTTAGAAATCTTTGATTCAGAAATGACAAAGCAACATTGTTTTGACTATTTAAAAAAAAACAAATCCTTGTTTCAGGGGCTGAAATAATTTGCACATTAAAACCTCATTGTGAAATGGATTCAATTGACCTGAAAATGAGTTATGCAACCCGCTCCCACATTACAGTGATTAAACCTGCCTTCACCTGGATCATAAGTCTCTCGTATATCTCACTGTTTGGATTTCTCACTCTCTATGTAAATATTTTTTCAGCAGCAGGAGCCAGAGTTTACGTAGAAAACAGGGTAATGGATGCCCTGGGGTACATCAGATGGAACTGGATGCCTATGTTTAGCCTATTGAATTCTGCCTACATTCTGGGCAGTGAGAAGTGACCTTTGCTGGAGAAGTGACCATTGCCAAGCCCACTACTGAGAGAGGGAGGTCATCCTGCCGGTGTCCAAAAATCTCTCAAAACTCCCTTTCACCTCTCTCCATTTAATTTTTACCTGTCCCTTTTCCTATTCCTTTTCACTACATCTTCCTCCCCCGCCACACTCCATTGCAGTAGCATGAGCTGCTATTTTCATCCTCTGTCCCTGGATGCTGCTTCCCTGGAAGCAGCAGATGCTTCAGAAAAGGAGGGGTTTTTTTCCACACAATTTCAAGCCCGAATATAATTTTTATGGAAAGAGATACAGAAACAACCTGCCCTGCCACTCTCAGCATTTATGTTCACAATTTGCTCTGCATTTTGCTGTTACACTGCACCTGGCACAGTGATGCCCTGAGCACATAGATCATTTATGAAGTTGAACAACAGAGATAACAGCGAGGAGGGCAATTTTTAACTTCAGAGGGTTTGGGTTACCATCTCTAATAGCTGTGTCCATGAATGGGATCCAATTGGCCCCAGATGGGGAAAAACAGACCCTTGACTCCTCTTCCCCATGTATCTTTGCTCTGTGTTCCTCTAAAAAGCACCCACATATACCACTGCATGCCAGAGGCCCATGCTCCTTACCTCCACTCATCACATAGTCCCTGAAGAACGGGATGCGAAACCACAGGGAAAGCATCATCAGATGCGGAGTGATGCCCGGGAAGAGCATGGAAAAGCCAGATGCCTCTGTGCAGAAATTGAGAAAGGCTCCAGCTGCCAGGACTCCATGGGGATGAAATCCCACCAGGTAGTTCTGCCGAGGGTCCAGCTCTGCTGTCTTCATCAACTAGACCCAGGGATGAAACCAAAAAGGAGCCAGAGTTAGTGCTGTCACCTCAGCAGGGTGGAACACTGGCTATGGAGAGCAGATAAGGCATTCCTGGAGGGGCGTGCCTCACACCCACCATGCCTTTCTGTTGGAAAAGGTCAACTGGAACAACTCCCTCATTTTTCACTGAGATGCATTTCATTGCCCATATTTCCATCTCCTCCCATCCATTGGCCTAAAATTATTTTTCTAATGGCACAGTTCCTTATGTTGTCTTGAACTGGTCTAGGTGCTGTTGGGAACCAACTTTGTTTAAAATGTCTTCCAATATATTCTCTAATCTGGGGGGAAAAGCGAGAAAAGGGTGATTTTTTCCACACAGTCCCTCTTGAGCCAACAACCAGAACAGCAGAGGGAGTGCATAATCACTCTGGTAGACCTACTACACAGCACAAGCACGTCCCACCCAACAGCTTGGTGTGGATCCAAGGTTTATCCTGTCCTGAAACATGTGCCAGGTGATTCCAGGATGTTTTTCACACATGGTAAGTTGAAATCTAATTCCCAGACATCTAACAGAGAAGCTGATGGTTTTCTTCCCACTGGGGAAAGCCTGCAGGACGCCAGCTGTTTTTGTCTGTGTTGGGTGCCCAGGTCCATCAAAGAGCAGTGGATGCCTGCCCAAGGCTGCTGCAACTTTAGCAGGAGGAGGTAACGGGAAATGCCCATGTCCAGCATTTTAGGGATGGGCAGCATGGATTACAGATACAGTGCAGCTCATGGCCAGCCCTTGAGGGCTGGCTAAGCAGCTTTTTAAAATCCTCAGCCTATCTGAAAGTGATATTGAAGCCTGGGATATACTACATGGGAGAATGGGTACCACAGAACAAGAGGGGATGATTAAAGGGAGATAAGGGACAACTGGGATTTGAACTCAGTTACACTTGTTATGGACTGCCCAGGGGAGACGAGCTGGTGTGACAAACCCACCCTCCAGCTCTGGCACCAAGAAGACCTTGCCATACTAACATCAGCCAGCATGTGCACAGCCCAGGCAGAAGCAGGCAAAAGTGAATGCTGACATCTCTGCACTATTTCTGTGGGTGCTGAGGATGCTCACAGCAGCAGCGGAGGATGAACCTTTCCAAGGTTAGTCATCACATCATTTCCTCCCTGAAAGGGAGGTCAGACATTGAAACAAGATGACCAGGGAAGTGGTGGGACCACGAGCCCTGAAATTGTTCAAAAAATATGTAGATGTGGCAGTTGGGGATATGGTTAAGTGGTGTTTGTGACAGAGCTGGGCAACAGTTGGACTCGATGGTCTTAGAGGGCTTTTCCAACCTAAACAATTCTGTGATTCTGTTATCACAGAACCACCATGCATTTCCAGACAACTCAAAGGCACCTGTGCTCACGAACAACCAAAGCCCTATGCATTTCAGTGTCACCCCTTCAAGTACCCTGATTCCATCTGCACTCAGGGTGCAGTTAATGGTGCATGTGTTTTCCTAGAAGCAGCTAGAACTGCAGGCTAATCATAAGAGTGTATTTTACTTTCTTACATTATGGCTAATTTTCCACCTGTCCGAAAGCACTGTTGACTGTACATGTGCCCATTTCAACCACCTGCTCCTAATGAGGGGAATGGACAAACAAAAGTCCCACCGCTGCCCAGGTGCAGAGGTCTCTAGGCAGGAAGAGAAGCAGATGGCTGAATCACTAAGTGCCCAAGGCCCCTGCCGCCATTTGCTCTTTTTTGAATAATCTCAGCTTGCATCCATGTTTCCTGCATTCATCTTCACCTTCCAAACAACCTTTCATCTCCAACTGATTTATAAGCAGGGAAGCAAGATGCTCAGGCATGTTGGAAACTGCTACATTTCTGGCTCTATGTGTGCAAGGAGAAAAGAAGGGGGGAGGGGGGCGCAAGACAGCAGCCACTGAGCTGTGCAAACTGCCTTGATGGGAGAGTTCGACTGTGCTAAGACACCACACATCTGTAAAAACCCTCCTTAAGAAACATCCAGCTGCTGTCTTGGTGCTCATCGCAATGAAAGAGGAGGGAGGACAGGAAAGCAAAGAACAAAGGATAGTGCGTGGAGTGATAAGACAAGGGAGAATGGTTTTAAACTAAAAGAGGGAAGATTAAGACTAGCTATGAGGAAGAAATTTTTTTTATGATGAGGCTGGTGAGGCCCTGGCACAGGCTGCCCAGAGAAGCTGTGGCTTCCCCATCCCTGGAAGTGTTCATAGCCAGGTTGGATGGGGCTTAGAGCAACCTGGTATAGTGGAAGGTGTCCTTGTTCCAATGAGATGAGTTTTAAGGCCCCTTCCAACCCAAGCCATTTTGTGGTGATAAGATGTGGTCCTGGGCAACTGGCTCCGGGTGGCCCTGCTTGAGCAGGGAGTTGGGCATGTTGACCTCCAGAGTTCTCTTCCAACGTCACCCCAGTATTTGAATCTGTGATTTTTGACTCCCTGCCTAAACCATGGGCAGCTGGAGGGTAGCAAGATTTGATGGATCTGGTTAATGTTTCTGCAAGAGCTGTCCCCTGCAGTAGCCCTGGGGAAAGAAGGTCCTCAGTTTGTCACAGTATCTGCTCACATCTGGATGATTTGGCCAAAACTCACAGAGAAACCAGAGAGCTTATACAAGACTCAGAAAGAAATCTGTAGCAGAGGAGAGACTTGGGCAAAGTCTCTTACACTGTAGGTCTAGACTCTACACTACCCTTTTCCCTCTGGAAACTCTTCCACACAGAAACTCCATCCTCCCTTCTGGATTGTTCCCACTGTCTCACTTCTTCCCTCTCCACCTGGCAGAGGTCAGTCTCCATTCCAAAACTGCCGGAAAAGTTAATAATGTGACTCTGCACAGCCTCCATCTCCTGCTGTCCAGCCGAACTGCCTAATGGAGCTGGGTTTGAGGTGCCAAGGAGTGGGACTATCCTCTATCCTGCCTTGAATGAGCTGTCTTTTCCACACCCTCTGGATGGCATTTGCTATTCTGGTCTTTATGAATGAATTGAACATTTAATAATTGTCAAAGTACTTAAGGGTCCAACCAAGCTGGTGTGTGCATGAGCATGAAAAAACCCAAGGTTTTTCTGGTGAGATAAGAGCAGTATTTCATCTCAGAGGTGTCTGAGGGATGCCAAGTCAATGTGTATGACCTGTGGTCTGAAAGAAATGAGCTGCTAGCAGCTCAGGGTTGTGCTCTCCAAGCTGAGCCATTGGTTTGTTGACTTCCTTGAGATTCCCCTTGGCATGGTCAGGATGCTGGCTGATGCCTTGGCTGCTGAGAGCAGTAATGATGCATTCTTAAAAGTGTTATGAAGCCTTGTGGATCCCAGATGTGGGATGATCTTGGCCTTCCTAACAAATCATAATTGTTTAGGTTGGAAAAGTTCTCTAAGATCATGGAGTCCAAATGCTCCGCCAGCACTGCCAAGGCCACCACTAATCCATGTCCCCAGCTGCCATATCCACACGGCTTTTAAGTGTTTCCAGGAATGGGGAGTCCACCATTGTCTTGGACAGCCTGTGCCAAGACTGGACAAGCCTTTCAGTGAAGAACTTAAATTTTGAAGGATGATGTCTATTTTATGCTTCATCATGGAGAAGTATAGCTTGATAGCTACAATTTTTCAGGGCTTGCAGTGATTACTCTGTAACAGAAAACTCCCTTTATTCTGTCTACTCAAATGTGGGTCCAAGACACGGGTGAAACTCTGCCCCAGTTCCCTTGGCTCCCCAAGAGACCTGCTCCATGCACTGTCAGCTGTGTTAGGGAAATGCATATGCAGACTTCCAGGAGCTCTGATAAGAGCCCATGTACTAGTGAGGATCTCAAGCAAATTAATCCAAATTAATTTTAAACTGGATTAGTTAAATGGCATTAACATCCCAAATAGATTATTAATTTGATGATATTGATGAGGGATTAAAGTGCTCTTCATTTCATATTTGTTTTGGTTTAGTTTTAATTCATTTTGGAGTGGAATTAAGATAATTGGAGTTACGGCTTCTGAGTGACTTTATCAGCTCAGGAGTTCAGCACTGGTTTAACCAGGATAATTTAATTCATCCCCTGAGATGTGGCTGGGTTCTCACAGTTGTTCCCTACAGACTGGATTGTCCTGTCCCAAACCATGGGAAGACAGAGTATAGGCAATTCCCTGTTTAAGGCTGGTGCACTAATGCTTGAGGAAAGGGTAGTGAGGCACTGGCACAGGTTGCCCAAAGAAGTTGTGAATGCTCCATCCCTGAAAATATTCAAGGCCAAGCTGGATGGAGGTTGGAGCAACCTGGTCTAGTGAATGGCATGCCTGCCCATGGCAGGGGGTTAAAACTAGATGATCTTTAAGATCGCTTCCAACGCAAATCATTCTGTGATTCTGTGATTCTTTGATTCAAATAAAATTCTCCCAGAGTCCAAACATTTGGAGGGTGGGTGCTTCAGAAACCTCTGGAGATGCATTGTCTGCAGGGCTGAAGGGGTTAAAAAGTTGTTAAGTGAGGATTTAATCAAGTCAAGTTGAGACAAGTAGGGGCACTGCATGGTGCATACCATGTCAGCAGTCATGTAGTCCGGGAGCACACTGATGTGCCATGTCATTGCATCATTAAGGATCTGTGGTAGCCGATGTTAAGGTGACCAAAAGGCTTTTCCCAGGTTGCATGGTTCTGTTAAGTTAATGTATTCCAGTTTGGATTCCCCGGTTGGCTGCTGGCCTTGGCCCCCCATCGCCGCTCCCGCGGGGCTCTCCCATTGGTCCCTGCTCCCTGATCCCGCCTTTCCCCCGGCCCCGGGAAAATCCCTGAGCAAGCCATTGTCCTCGGATTTGCCTTGCCACCCTTTGACTGTGAGGATGTGATAAACTCGCTTGCCAGAATGAAAGCAAAAGCAAATACCCTTCCTGTCTCTTTGGTACTGAACATAATACTGAACCTGCCTGTGCGTCTGTGGGAGCACGTGGGACCCCACGGAGCCAGGCAGAAACAGTATTAAGGATCGATGAACATGAGGCGGGAGAGAGGGAGGAGCATGGCGCTACCCCCAGAGTCAGAGCAGAGGAGGATGTGATGGAGGAGGAGAGGATAAGAGAGCTGATCAGCAAGCTCCTTCCTTCTTCATTTAAAGTCTCCCAAATTGATTTGCTACTGTTTTTCTATCCTTCTCTGGTCCTAAACTCTGCTTCTGTGGATGTTACGGTCAGTAATCTGCTTTCAAGTAGGATAAACTTCCTTTCAACTTTGTACTAAACAAATCCTCTGGTCTCTAGTTGTCCATGGGCACCTCCCAAAAGCATCTCTTGCAGGATGAAACATGCAGCCAGTTTCTCTGTGGGAAGAAGCCCAACAAAGATATCCAAGAAACCCAACTAGATCTGAAGAAGGACAAATTGTGCCAAGCTGAAAAGAAGCAGGTCGTCCATCCAAGGGTGTCTGGATGGGAGACCAAAAGAAGGATAAGTATCTGAGTACTGCCAGCAGCTGCTGAGGATGGGTTTCTGTGGGAGCCAGTAAACATGCCTTTGTGTTGGGGTGACCGGAGTAGGCTCCCCCGGGGTTCATTGTCCTTTAGTATGATCTGCCCTGGTTTGAATTCCCCGGTTGGCTTTCAGTCTCGTCACTCCCCCGGGGCTCTTCCATTGGTCCTGCTCCCTGATCCCGCCTTTCCCCCGGCCCCGGGAAAAACCCTCGGTGAGCCATTGTTCTCTGTTATTTGCTTCCCTGCCCTTTGAGGGTGAAGATGTAATAAACTCTTGGAATGAAGGAAAAGCAAATTCCCTTCCCGCCTCTTTGCTACTGACTATAATACTAAACCTGCCTGTGCATTCATGGAGCCAGGCAGGACAGTATTAGGTTTCAGGTCCCCGCAATGGTGAGGGTCTGAGAGGGGCAGTTGGAAACAGTGAGACCTTTGAGCCCTGGGGTTTTCTCCTTGTGCCACGATGCCACATCAGAGCAGCGTTTGCAGCAAATATTGGAGAATCTGACCATCCAGGTGGATTTAAATTGAGTTTGGATGAGACTTCACCACCCTCACTCCAAAGGCTGGGTAAGGATGGAAGCTCCAAAATGCTCAAGTCCTCCCTTGTTCTTGTAGGACTTCCTTTATCCAGAGGATTAGCAGTGCAGATGGTGGGACACAGTCCTTCAATAGATCTCAGCCATGGCCCCCCTCTTTCTTAAGGACCCTCCAGAACAGAAAAGAGAGGGCCAACACATGGGACAGAGAAGTTCCTCAGAAAAGGATAGCAAGGTGGCTTTGGGCCATTTGGCCATGACTTTCTTTTTCCCTGACAATCCCTCTTCCAGCCAACAGAGGGAAGCAAAGGGAACAGACAAGACCTCTGGAAATCAGAAGGTGTATTTAATGTCATGGGCCATGACACAAGTCCTCAGTTACAAATAATACCACTCTTCTGTGAAAAGAAAGGAAACATTCCTGGCAGGGATTGGTTCACATGAACTGGAACTGTCCCCTCTACAGTGCCTTGGAATTCCCCAGACCCACAAAACATTCAAATAACCTCCATCACGGTTTGTGCAATGATGAGAATGAATGAGCCATGGCATGGACCCTTCCCAAATTACAGCTTCAAGAGTTCAACTAATTCTCCAGTAACTCATTTTAGTTATGCTAACAAAAAAACCAGTAACATCAGCAAGGCCACAAGCACAATGACAGAGGTTGCTGCAGACAACAAGGTCCAGCTGGCACTTAGATAACCCCAAGGCTTGTAAGAAATGTCCTGTGGCTCTTCACAAGGAGAAAACAGTGTGGCAAAGACCACAGGGGCCTTCCCTGTACAGCAGGTTCTTTCCAGGCTGCCCTGAATAAAGCTGGCATGATTGTCCCTACTGGGGTTGCTCTGAATGATGACAGCAGCTGAAAACAAGATATGTCCCTGTCTTGGTTTAAAAGACAAATGTCTGCCAAGGAAGGTGACAGCCTTCCTGGAACAGGAATAAAATACCCCTCCCTCCAAGCTATTGTAATTTCAAAATTACAGGGCTTTCAGGCAAAAGAAAACGTAGAAAAAGGAGTAACAGTTCTTTACTAGAATATACATATATATATATATATATATATATATATCAGGACAGAACAAACCACAATACAATAGCAGAAGCTTCCAACCCACCAACTACAATTTTTCCCTATGGTGTAGTTATGACCACGGCCGGCAGGGGCGCAGGCGGTTCTGGCGAGGCAGAGAGATGCCGTGATCTCCTCAGCCGGCGGCGGGAGGGAAGGAAGGAAGGAAATTGCTCCTTTTGCAAACTCAGGGGCAGCGTTCGATCTCAGCACTACCAAGGAGCAGCTGGCAGAAGCAGGGAAAGCAGGCAGATTGGATCGTAGTGCCAAATTGCAGCTTAGCAAAGTCCTGGAGCCAAGTACACAAACTCCCGTAGCACCACACTCTCCTCAATCCCCGAATGGAAGGAAGGCAGGACCCACCCTCATCAAGTCTCAGGTCCGAGTTCACAACTTACCGTGGCATCACGCCACAACTCCCGAAAAACCCTGAACAGAAAAGCCCACTCCCCCAGCCAAAAACTCCCCAATCCCACAACAACTCCCCTGGAATGCCAGGGGACTTCTTTTCGTGTCTTGATCACTGACTATTCACCAAAAAATGTTGCCCCCTCCCCCTTCCAATGTCTCCCTGATAACAACGGGAAGAAATTCACTAAGAAACCGAAAAAACCACAACAGTCCCCAAAATTTCACCCAAGACATTAATTTTCACTTCCTACTGCTAGAATGGACTCATAACCCAGGTTTTGTGATCCAAAGGTGAGATGTCTTGCCTAAGCCAAGCCTCCAGCCCCAATTTTCAGTCAGCAAGAAAGATGGTGACCTCTGTTTGAGGGCTGTGGTAGAGATAGATCTTGTCAAGATTATGCTTATGCTTTTCCAGTTTCACCTTCCTCATCTGAGGTTACCAAAGCACCATGGCTGTATGAGGGAGGATGGCAATAGGACAGGATGGGGGTGGGGAGAAAAAGATGCAATGTCCATTCACTTGGCTAGGGGATGCAATTTGTTTTTACTGTTAGGCTGGGTGTATCCTTCATCATAAAGATGCACTGATAAATGATGAGGAAGGGATTGTGAAAATGGAGATAGGGTTTGGGCAGGAGCGGACAGATTACTGACTGGTTTTTGAACATAGCATGGATAGAGCAGTCCACAACATCCAAAATCACTCTGTAGGCAACACCAACACAGCAGGCATCACTGGTCCTCTTTCAGAAATACTCTAGCCCAAACAGATTCATTTTACACCTTTTGGTATATTTTCCACAACTTCATAGTGCAGCTGAGCTCAGCCATGTATTGGAATTGAAGAATCATAGATTCATTTAGGTCATAAAAGCCCTCTGAGACCATCAAGTCCAACCATTACCCCAGCACTGCCAAGGCCACCACTAAACCATGTCCCCAAGTGCCACATCTACAAAATATGGAAACAATTCCAGGCCAATTGAAGGACTATAATGAGGGCATATTATATATATATATATATATATATATATATATATATATATTTAGAATAGGTTTTAAATGCAGGGAAATTAAGCAGAAATAACTTCCCTGGGCAATGCACTGGACCCTGACTTGGATTCTCACTGCAGTTTTTCTCATCCCCCTTTTGAAAACACTCAAGTTCATTTGGGCCCTGCCTGACTCTGATTCTCAAATCAATAATTGAAATGCAATCAGTCCCAAGGGAGATAAATCCAACAGCAAAGTGGTACTTGTGCAAGGGTGGTATCTGCAGAAGGTGCACCTTGCACACACTGCAATGGCCTAGCTCATCACTGGCACGCTCCATGTACTGCAGTATACTGCAAATTCACACTGCCCAGAGAACAGATGCTCATCCCAACCTCTCTTTGCTTCCAAGACAGCAAACATGCACAGGGATCCCTTAAAAGCAGTGTTTAAAGCTGTTTCCTAAAGTAAGACAGCAGGCAGCACATGCTGCCTCCAAACACTTGACCATGCTAAGTTTGCTGCTGGGATCTGGTAGGATTAGGAGGCACACTAAATCTTCCCAGAATGCCTAATTCTCCAGGGGTTAACAAACTCCGTCTACACACAAATACAGCCCAGAGTCCTGGATGCCAACCCAGTCTGTGTCCCCACACACACTTCTTTGTGCCCCTTGTGCTGGGACTTTGGGCAAGTGGCATTCTTCGGCCTGAGGAAGAAAAGGTGAGACCTTAGAACCCCTGACAGTGCCTAAAGGGGTTCAAAGAGAGCTGGAGAGGGATTTTGGACAAGGGCCTGGAGGGACAGGACAAAGGGGAATTGCTTCCCACTGCCAGAGAACAGGGTTAGATAGGATATTGGGCAGAAATCCTTGGCTGTGAGGATGCTGAAGCCCTGGCACAGGTTACCCAGAGAAGCTGTGGCTGCCCCGTTCCTGGAAGTTTTCAAGACCAAGTTGGCCAGGGCTTGGAGCAACCTGGTCTAGTGGAAGGTGTCCCTGCCCATGGCAGGGGGGTTAGAACTGCATGATCATTGAGGTCTCTTCCAACCCAAAACATTTTATGATTCCATTCTATGACTGAGAAAATATCTTGGAGAAATAGTATTATGTGATTGCTTGGTTATAATGCTCTCTATATTATATATTTTTTTAATTTTTCTGCTTTTTGTGGAACTTCCTCTGTTTTCTCCCAGAGAAGTGGGGAGAAAGGCTCCACAGAGCCCTCCCGGCCCTCCCCAAGGCAGCTGCAGCCTAACTCCATACCATGCTCCCTCTACTGGTGTTAGTGGTCCTCCTACAAGAAAGGACAGACACGGAATGCAGTGAAGCATTCAGGAGTGGGGTTCCATGTCCTTTAGAAAGGGACAGGAGAAGGGTCATTGCTGGGCTGAGCTGGCAGCTAAATTTCAGCAGAGAGGTTGGTCCAACACTTCATAAGTGGTAGCTTATGGCAAATAATTTACAGAATATATATTTGCATATAATTATTAGTCACATAAATCATTGAATTACTGTATGGTTTGGGTTGGAATGTGATAAATAACATAGAGAATAGAAATTTTCAGTTCCCCTGAAGTTGCTGAATAGACTTTAAAGACTAATTAGCAAAAAAAAAACCCATTAAAGGATGTAAAGGTATGCACACTGGAGGATAAATGTGGCTTACCAGTGGAGGAACAGATAAAGAGGGCTACAGTGGTTTTTTTGCAAGTTAGGTAACAAGAAGCAACAGCCCATGCCCAAAGAAAAAGTTCAAGGGAAGGTCACCTTTAAAATTGAAGTATTCACTGAATAGGACCATCAGAGATCCCTTTAGAGGACTCTCCAGGATCATAAAATGATTTCCAGTAGGCGGCAGATGTCGCTGTTGCACCACAGACGGGTAGAGAAACGCCAGAAAGTCCAAGTCCAGGAGCAATAACGCTATAATGGCATAATTAATTAGTTATAAATCGGTTTATAGAACTTGGGTCGCCAGCATGGCGTAAGGTCATTGGTCACTGATCATCCACCTCCTAGAATGATTGGTGGAGGTTATAAAGCATTCATTTGAAAATATTTTCTTCAGTGTACCATAACAACCCTGCTGCTGAATAACAGCAAGTGCAAGATAAAGTTAGTTTACAGAATCCGTAGCAATGTTTTTCATAGTTTCTGTGAGAAACGCAGAGCTCTCACAAAATGCTACAGAAAGCTGGAAAATTTCTCTGCTAAAGCTTTTCAGCGTCTACAGGCAGATGCATGCAAATTAGTTCTAGGAAAAGTGATGATTTATGTATTAGCTAGGAGACATGCTTTAATGAACATGTATGATTATAATGGATAAATACCTTATTGTAAAGCCTCATCACACACATTAGATTAGAGATACCCTTGCATTACAAGGGTGTCCTGCACAGATAAAGAATGCCTGCTTTCTAACACTTCAAATTGTGTTAGAAAGTTTATTTTCTGGCCGCTTTCAGTATCAAAGGGGCCTTAAAAACATTCCACTCCCTGCCATGGGAACGGTCACCTTCCACTAGACCAGGTTGCTCCAAGTCCCGTCTAACCTGGCCTTGGACACTTCCAGGGGTGGCGCAGCCACAGCTTCTCTGAGCAACCTGTGCCATGGCCTCACCAACCTCACAGCCAAGAATTTCTTCCAATATCCCATCTAAATCTACTCTCTTACAGTTTGAACACATTCCCCCTTGTTCCATCACTATAGTTTCTGATTAACAGTCTCTCTTCATCTTCTCTGTAAGGCCTTTTCAGATACTAGAAGGTGCTGTGAGGTGTCCACATAACCTTCTCCAGGATGAACAGCCCCAACTTTCTCAGCTGTCTCCATAGGGCAGGTGCTCCAGTCCCCTTTTTGACTTTGTGGCCTCCTCTGGACTTGCCCCAGAAGTGCCATTTAACCTTCTTATGTTGGGAGCACCAGAACTGTGCACAGTATTCTGGGTGGGATCTTATGAGAGCAGAGAAGAGGGTTATTTCTGGTTGAGCAGCAAAGCTGACGGGCATGTCATCTCTGGTCCTCACTTTGCTCTGGCTCCCCTTAATCCTTATCTCAGGCCCTACTCCATTCAGGATGGCTCTCAGGCTAGGTTCTTATTTTTTCCTTTGGGCTGGTGGGTTCTTTGGATTTTTGGACTCCCGACTTCATTATCTTGGACTACAGCACCCAGCTTCTGACTCCAGGTGATTTCTGACCAGCTGGGTGCATCCCATCTGAGTTCTCTCAACAGACAATGGGTTCCTAAAGGAATTACCTTAGAAATTCCCATTGCCTGGTCTACCCTTGAAGCTCTCTTCCTTGCACAACCCATGAGCTCTTCTGCTGCATTCCTCAGATTTGTACCAACTGGTGATGGCTCTGAGGCAGGACTTGCTGCTGCTCCATGCATCCATACCATGCCGAGGGGACACCAGATAAAAGTAAGGGCAAAGGCCAGCCACATGCATTAAGTAAATCAGGGAATGTCACAGAAGCCCCTCTCAAGAGAACAGCAGCTCTGTGAGACTGCCCAGTGCACACCCAGATTTACCCATCCATCCCCTTCCTCAGCAGAAGGGGATACTGACATTGCAGGGCACCCAGGATCTCTTGATTTTGGTTAAAATTTGGCCCTGTGCCAACTGGGTAAATTCTGAGCAACCTGAAGGGCAGGAATGTTGCAATATAGACATGGAAAACAAAGGTGAGATTTACCTAGCTGCTGTAATGCAGCAAGGTTAAATAGGTGTGGAAAAGCCAGATGATTGAAGGATGTGGTTTGTGAAAATGGTGATCCCCATTTTTTACTGTGTCTTCCAGTAACCTGGGAGCTGGGAAGATTATACTTCAACACTAAACTTCCAGCACCCCATGCCATGACTGCTGGCCCCAGACTGTATCCAGACTCCAAGAACAAAGCTGGTCCCTGAAACTCTGAAGAGCCGATGGATCGGTGGCACTTACCGTGATGGGGAAATAGTCCCTCATGTACCTCCAGATGATGCAGTTCCGGAGGATGTGGATCCGCCGCCCACCCTTGCTGGGTTTCTCCCTGTCTATTAACCACCATGCAGCATAGAGGGTACTGACCAGCCAAAAACGAGTGAAGAAGAGGGCGATGAAGGCAGCTGTACAGCACTGTGCTGAAAGAAAAGGCAGCGGTGATTTGGAAGTTGGATTAGGTGGACTTTGGGAGAGGAATGGTTCACTTGGAGAGGCATTTTGGTCCTGGGATGGAGCCCAAGCCTCCTCTGAGCTTGCTGCTGAATATATCAGTGTGAAGGCACCTCTGATGCAGAGGTGGTTTCTTTTTTATCCACCCCAGGAACCTGAAAAGACACCAAGCACCTGCCTTGTAGCAACCACCAATTTCTCCAAAGGCCACCACGTCCCCCTCTTCCCAAAAGACTGATGGATCTCACTCCATTCACAGTGTTCTCATGGATCAGCTCTCTATCCCTTTGCTGTCTTGCTTTTCTCTGGAGTCAGACTGATCTCTGCAATGATAATGGCCTTGTTTTACCCCAAAACTCCTGTTAATACCCCCTGATGACACCTGATATTTTGCAATGGCAGCAAAAAGGGTCCTATGTCCAGCCTGTACAGTCCCTAATAGCTTTTTCTTGAGCTAATGATTCCCCATTTTAATTGTGTCCATGATTTATACACATAGATAAGAT
The DNA here is from genome assembly GCA_014706295.1 of Lycocorax pyrrhopterus obiensis. Taxonomy (NCBI): domain Eukaryota; kingdom Metazoa; phylum Chordata; class Aves; order Passeriformes; family Paradisaeidae; genus Lycocorax; species Lycocorax pyrrhopterus. Next base: position 102,946,460 of record JACSVZ010000001.1, read on the forward strand.
TTTACTCTTTACTGAGTTTTTTATTATTGATTTTGGACCCTTTCCTCCACTTCTCAGGTTCAGTCTCAACTCTAATCTTGGACTCTAGAGGATTTTCAGTTCTTTCAACTCGATGTCATCATGAATTTTTTAAGAAAGCTCTATTTAATTCTCAAAGACTTCTATCACTTGGGACTTTCTCCAGTTAGTGCTCAGCTTCGACCTCTACCTCCGACCTCCCTTATACCCTATGTTTTGGCATGGGAACAAGAGAAGAAAAGTCTTTGTGCAAACAAACATCACTTGGTACATGAAATCCCACCCAAGCCCAATACTGTCTGTCTGCAGAGACTGGAAAGTGATGATCAGCCACCAAGCTGCCACCTGGTAAAGCAGATGTGCGCCTGAGAAGAGCTGTGTCCTTTCCATCTGTTCCTCTGAAAGCCTTGGTATTGCTTGTGAAGGGAAAGACTGAGATGAAAAAAACCCAAAGATTCATCCAAGTCCTTTGCCCTCCTCTGCTCATGGGTTACATAATGTTTTATATATTTTGTTCTACTTTGGGTCTTCATCACAGATCCACCACCCAGGGCTGAAAGATATGAGGATGGAGATGCCCTGCTCAGCTTCAGCTTCAGCTGTGATATAGATGCATCCACACCCTCATGCTCTGAGACATCTTTTCCATATTTTCCATATTTGGGAGTCACCTCATACCTGCTCTCTCCACCTTATCTCAGCTAAGGCCTGTCAGAGAAGTGGAACAGGATGCTCTCATCTAAGACTTTCGTGTACCTCCTGTTTTCACTCACGGATAAGTAAGTAGATCAGGTTTGAAGCTTTTTTTTTTTTGGTGATAAGTCACCCTGATTACAAAGCATGGAAAAGCAAATCCTTGCCCCTTTTTAAAATACTGTCACGATAGTACCAATAATTCCTATGGGGGAAATAGTGCAATAATCTAACAGGATCCTAAATCTCCTTAAAGCTGAAATGGGATTGTATGTCTTCCTATAAGTAGAGACACTGCAGCAGGCACCTGGGTAGGCACTAAAAATTTTCCAGTGGGAAAAAAACTGCAGCTCTCTACAAAGCAACAGTTCTAACCTGTAATGCATCCCGCAGGTCAGAAAGAACTACTGCTCACACCTGGTGCCACACTTTTAATGGAATCATAGAAGTCCCTTCAAATCTGGCCTTGGACACTTCCAAGGATGCAGCACTCATGGTTTCTCTGGGCAACCTGTGGTTGCCAGGGCCTCACCACCATCAGAGCCAAGAATATCTTCCCAATATCCCATCTAACCCTGCCCTCTGGCAGTGGGAAGCCATTCCCCCTTGTCCTGTTGTTCCAGGCCCTTGTCCAAAGTCCCTCTCTAGCTCCCTTGGAGCCTCTTTAGCAGTAGAAGAGGCTCTAAGGTCTCCCCAGAGCTTTCTTTTCTCCAGGCTGAACACCCCCAGCACTCCCAGCCTGTCTCCAGAAGAGAGGGGCTCCAGCACTTGGAGCATCTCTGTGGCCTTCTCTGGACTCGCTCCAACTGGAGTCTCACAGAAGTGGAACAGAGCAGGAGAATCCCCTCCCTCAACCTGCAGCTCATGCTTCTTTTTCAAATGCCCCAGACACAGACTTTATAACTCTCAAGAATTGCATAGAACATGAACTGCAGCTCCAGGGTCCACATGATAAATAAACACAGTTTTATTGCAGCTGGGAGCAAGGTCGTCAAGTCTGCTACAAAACTGTGCAGTGCCTAATTCTCTTTTTATCATACTGTGCAAAGCTCAAAGTACATTCTGCATAGTGAAGGAGTAGTTCTGGTCCAAATCCATGCTTTATCTCGCAATTATATACTTTTTAATTTCTTCCTTGATTCATTTGCAGTTGACCTTTTTTTTTTTCAGAGCAGAATTTGCACTCAGTGCCCTTCACTCAATTTTAAGATTTGGGGTTTTTTTGTCCTTTTAAAACCTTTTGGTGCTCTGTGGGAAAAGAGCCCATTCCTGTCCCAGAATGGACTGTCAGTCTGAAAGTTACTGTGGATGGGACCAAAGAGACAGGAAAGTTCCAGAAAATGTACAGTTAAACCTGCATCCAAACCAATTCCAGCCTTAGGCAGGCACCTGATTATTTATGGTCTGTAATTGGTGAGAAGGAGAAACTCCGTACCACTGTCTGGATACTGAGACTTTCTGGGCCACCAGTGGCAGAATATTTGCCACAGAGCTCTATTAGTGCTTCCCAAAACCATGTCAGGCCCCCAGGTTGAGTCCGCCACCACCAGTCCCACTGCTCGGAAGAAATGGGCAGGTTTGAGTGTCAGGTTGCAAACAGACATGATCCTCATCTCCTCCCTCTGCAGGTCTGGACTCCTGTGCTATAGTCCAACTGCACATACTAAATTGCTAAGAAATGGCTTAAGCGTGTACACAGAGCCCTTTCAAGGCAGACAAAGGCTGTAAGAGCAGGGCTAAGGGCATCATGCAAGTCTTTGGAGATGCATCAGTTCTGTTATCTGAAAATAGCCAGATAATTCTGGGGTGGGCTAAGATTAGCTGCTGCACTGTCTACACTGTCATGGAAAGTGGAGACTGCTTCAAACCAAAACTAAAACCAAAGAGTCCTTGACAAGAAGGAATGCCATATGCAGACCCTAAATCTTTCACTTTCTGACCAGTCCAGATGCAGGAAGGTTTCTTTGTGGTTGTCCATGGTGAGATTTGGCTCTGGATAAGCATTCATAGGATGGTCTTGGACTCTGCAGTGCACCTGTTGAGCAGGGGTGCAGCAACTTCTCATGGTCCAGGACTCAGTATCTCACATCTTTATGGGTGTATGGGACTCAGCAAAGAAAAGACACATCAATTGATGGCTTTCTTGAATTCTTGCACAGGCCAAGTGGTTTCCTGGGCTAGATTCCTTCAAAGAAGCTCAGGGCAAAAATGTAGTGGTGGGTTTCTTATGCTGAGTAGTTTTGCTGTGAGCTGCAAATCCCTCTCTGGTCAAAAAAAAAAATGACCATATCACAGAAAGCACAAATATGCCATGGGGTCCAAGTGAGCCATGGGTTCCAAATGAGCCACAGGTTTCAAAGCACATGGAGGACTTTTCTGGCCAAGTCTAAGCAGGGACCATGTCCCATCAAAGTGCTGCTAACCCAGAATTTGTCCATTCAGCCTGAAATAGGGAAAACTGCAGCCACAGAAAGAGATTTTTTAAATCGCAACAGCCCCAAAGTAAGTCAGATTCATACTGCACTTGTCAGGAAGGTTTGCAAGATCATCACAGAATCACAGAATGTGTTGGGTTAGAGGGATCTTAAAGACCATCCAGTTCTAACTGCCCCACCATGGGCAGGGATACCTTCCACTAAACCAGGTTGTTCAGAGTCCCATCCAAACTGGCTTTGAATGCTTCCAAGGTGCATGTTCCTGAGGTCCCCAGTGCCAGCCTGGAGTCCCTGATAGTGACCACCTGCACTGATACTGCACCCTTGGGCACAGCTGATCTGGGCAGGCTGTGGACTACACTCAGCTGCCAAGGAAGCCTGATCACACTGGTACCACATTGCCCTTTAAGCCAATCCTAATGAGTCAAAGGGTTTGAAGGCTGGGTTTGTTATGGTGGGTCTGCAGAGGCAGCGTGCCCAGGTCTACTGCCCCTGCACTAGGTTTGTTTGCCATGGTTCAGCCCTACACTCATGATGCTGCATGGTGTGTCTGGATGGATGTCCCTGCCCAGCGGAGAGTAGGAATGAGAGAGGCAGCAGGAAGCAGTGCAGTAGGCTTGGGCACCAGCCTGCTGATTTCAGTTCTCTGCAGTAGCCTGGTTCCACTCCATTATGAGGGGGCACTGGTCAGTACCCGGATCATGTACTCAGGAGGCAATGGGGTCTCCACTCCATGCCCTGCAACCCATTCTTACACCTTGAATTCTTCCTCCAGCAGCTATCAGCCTCTGAAATAAATGAAACCTTTTGTCTCCATGCTCTTGTCAGGAGCATCCTCAAGAAAACTGGCAGTGCGGACAATGCCCACCTGTTGTAAGGGATGCTGGAGCAGAGCTCCTTGCCAGCACTGAGGCCGAGCTGCTGCCCTCACCCACCATCCTGCCAGGAATGAATAAGTCCCTCACCCGCCTGGTGCTTGGCTTCTCAGGGGATGCATTTGCACGACCATAGCAACAGCTGCCTGCAATCAGTGCTGCTGGGATCTCTGGTCAAAGAGCTGTGCAGAGGTCAAATGCATGTTTTCAGAAGCCCTCTTCGGGCAGCAGAAGCACAAGCCTGTCTCCCAAACAAAGGAGCAGCCGGCAGCTAAATCCTGCCCACGGAAGGTCTGAGCTCTGTGCCTGAGGATTATAACAGTGCAATAAGGGGTGCTTGGCAGCTCACGGGATGAAAATAATGGTATCTCTTAGCATCTAGCTTATGCAGTTGTTAAACTGGGAGATTTTGGGTGGAAAGCTCCAGGCTCAAAAAAATTTTGTAAAATGAACCAAACCAGCTGGAATTGCTCCATAAGGTTTTGTTATCACCTTTCCAATGCCCTTCTTAAGAGCATTTCTTAACTGCTTTTGGTTTCAGATTGTATCACCAAAAAAAACCCAAACCAAACCAAAACCAAAAACAAACAAACCCACAAAAACACACCAAAAAACCCCAACAACAAATCAAATTCTTCCAGGGAAAGAAGATAAGCTCTGGAAGGTCAGCCATGGGAGGAGGAGTGGGTTTGGGTCTCATCCCCATGCAGAGCAAGCTGCATTTCCCTGCTGGAGGTAGAACCTGTGTTGCAACTAACTCCTACAACTGCAGAGGATTCCTCCCTCCTGGCCATTTGCTGTCATTCTGCTGGCTCCAGAAGTAATTTCCATGTCTGGAAAGTCAAGTGCCAGCTTGCTCCCTATACCAAGAAGGGAAAAACCTCAAGTACAAATTGTTTTATTGGAAAATAGTTAAAGCTCCATAAGCCCCAACTGCATCCATGCTGGGAATGGGGATGTGCTGTTGGATCCCTTGTTAACACTGCGACCACATCTCTACTGCATCCCAACTGATTCATACACTGTGGAAGGAAATGCAGGTGCAAGGACAGAGAGGGAATCATGGAGCACCCCAAAATGTCCGATCTTGGCCAGCGGGGTCCAAGACTGTACAGCTCTTGCCAGATCTCCATCTTTCTTGCCAGGACACATTCGTGTCTCCTCCTGCCAGGTGTTCTCTGGTGGCAGAAGGTTGATCACAGATGGGATCTCTTCTTCACTGGAATGTTGATCACAGGTGGGGTCTCTTCTGCTCAGGGAGACCCCCAGGGTTTATAACACAAGTACACAATGGCACCAAGGGTGGCTGTTTGGCACTTCTCTTCCAAAAAAAAGGCACCTTCACCCATCCTGGTGACCAGCAATGGCCCCATGCCTGTGGAATTGCCCAAATTGGGCTAATGTGTAGTTCAGAAGAGTGATACTTAGCATGGACCAATCCTACACCAAGAAACATTTAAAATAGCTACACTGTCTGGACCGGTATGGCACATTCCTCCAGTCCATCAGATACTAGTGCAAAGGTGGCCATTCAGGCTCAAGTCTGTGGCAGAATTTGGAAGGGCCCATCTCAGAAACTGAGTGGGACTCTGAAGCACAGGCTGTGCTTTCTGGGCAGGTATAGTTCTGGAGATGTTTGTGTACCAGGAAATGGATACACACAAAGACCTGCTGTGTTTTGGGGCTAGTCAACAACTGTCTTGTCACAACAAATGAGGAGCTTTATGCACATCCCATCTGAGATTCACAGCTAGCATAACAATGGGAAACTCTGTGATGTTACCTGTTACTCTGTGATGTTAGCCTCCTGATAGGCTGTAGATGGCCCCAGACATTTTACAATGATAATCTGCCTCTGATACTCCCATCTCTTTATTTCCCTAACACTAGGAAACACTGGGATGCCACCTTCCAGCCTGATGTGCTGTAAATGTCTCTAGGCAGTTTGTACTCTCTGATGACGTGCTTCTGGGTCTCCCATCTCTTTATTTCCCTGTGCATCCTATCCAAAACTGCATGTGTGTCATTTCCATCAGCACCTGATGCCCTCCACCAAGCAGTGAGTTTGTCTGCATCTCAGTTTGCTGATGTGTCTTTTCCTCAAACTGCTTGGGTTTTCTTCGAAAAACAACCTTTTTGAATGTGCAGGGGCATCTGTAAAAAGTGAAGTGCCCGTTCCCAGGACTGCAAAGCAGAGTCCCCAGTGCTCTTCTTACGGTACCATTCCTCAAGCATGGTAATTCTGTTTCCCATCCCTAACACCAAGCAGAGCAACAGCTTAAACCAGGAAAACTCTAAACCTAAAGGGCAAGAGAAGCTGAAAACCCCACCCCCCAGGTTTAGATGCTGCATAAGACCTTTAAGTACTCCGATGCACAGGCAGGCAGCCACACACTTCCTTAGTGCCATTGTGCTCTGACCAGGTGGTGAGAAGAAGCCAAAAACACTGGCACAGGTTGCTCAAGGAAGCTGTGGCTGCCCCATCCCTGGGGCCCTGTTCAAGGCCATGTTGATTGGGGCTTGGAGCAACCCAGCCTAGTGGAAGGTGTCCCTGCCTATGGCAGGGGATTGGAACTGGATGATCTTTAAGGTCCCTTCCAACCTAATACTGCAATTCTATGGAAAGCTTCTCTGGCTTCTCAGAAAAAGGAAAAAGAGATGTCTCTTACCTAGACCCAGGAAGCTGAAGATCCATTGAACCACTGATGCTGTCTGAAGCCTTCTCTGCAGTGGCACAGACAGCGGAGCGAACTTAACCTTCATCTTGGGCTCTGCATGCACGTCTCGTAAGGAGAAGGAAGCAAGTGGCAAATGCAAAGTGCAAAGTCACCTGTCAATATCTACCTAGTGTTACAGTAGAAGGGATTGTGCAACATACAGTGGCAGTGGTTGCTGCGCACCACACCATCCCATACAGGGAGGAGAGGGAGGTGTCATGGACTTTGCACCATCATGACTCACAATATTGTTCGATGGTGACAATTTCATGCTTCTACCACCCAAGTCCCAGAAGTAAACTCCATTCAGGACCCGATCCTGCCTTCAAGATCCTGTTTCTTTCAAATTTTGCAATATTTGGATGTTGGCAGAGACAATGAGACATTCATGCCTGTATGCCAGTTTTATTTTCACCCTTCCCCTACAAATCACCCTGTGCACAGCAGGAAGGGACAAGCAGAAGGGACAAGCACAGGCAGGTCAGTTTTGTTTGCAAGTGATGTGATGTGATGTGTATGGGTTTCAGTCTCAGCCAGGGAGGTGGGGGGAGACAAGACAAGGGTGTTTCACTGCTGAGCACACGGTACACAAGCATGCCTCTGCCAAGACATGAATGGATGGTGGAGAGATGGGGCAGGTGAGTGTCCATGTGCATCCTTGCACACATTTACATAGGTGCAGAGAAAGAAATACTACTCCCGTTTTGCATTTCTGTGTCCAAGCAGGTGCACAGTCTGAGCCTCTGCCTTGTCATGTGCAAAGAGATGAACTTTACTATGTGGAGAAAAAGAAATCAGAAATTTTGGTGAAAAAAAACCTCAAGGAACTGAAAAGCCACTCAGATAAGCAATCATCTCATGGGAGGGCTGGGAAAGCCAAAGGTCTCATTGTAACCAGGATACAGAATAATACCATGAAGAGATTGCACTGAACAGTGAGCACTGTGAAAGGATTGGCCACGTACAAAGGCTTCACTCACATGTCTACGAGGCATTTCAAATCCCAAGGTCACTGCAGCCAAGAATTACAGAACAAAACTAAAAACAACCTTTGGCAGAAGCAAATCAGATACGTTAGCTGAAAAATAATCCCTCTCCTTTGTCAGGCCTAGCAAGATGCTGGGCTATGAGGGATCTGTTAGACTCCGTTTTCCCAAATCACTAGGACAACAGGGCTCTGGTGAAAGGGATCTTTTCCTAAAGGCATCGGTTGCTTTAATTGAGTTAAATCTGCTTTACATTTCACTCAAATCTGTCCCCATCCTTTGTCTTCTGCTGCAAATGTCAGGACCCTGCCTGCTTCAAGAAAACAAAGAAGGGTTTTAATTATTTCAGCACTGTTCTCTGGAGACAGGATGTTTCCTGTTGAGAAACCATCAGTGATTTCCAAAATTCTGTGGGGAGATCTGTGGGCCCAGGGCTCCTGGTCTTCCTGGGCTGCAACACCAGCACCATCAGAGACGTGGATGGTGAGACCAAGGAGGGGTTAGATTGGTTATTAGGGAAAATTCCTTCCCCAAAACAGTGGTCAAGCCCTAGCACAAGCTGCCCAGGGCAGTGGTGGAGTCCCCATTCCTGGAGGGATTTAACACACATGTAGATGTTGCACTTGGGTTAGTGGTGGGCTTGGCAGTTCTGGGGGAGTGGTTGGACTCAATGGTCTTGGAGGACTTTTCCAACCTTAAAAATTCTGACTCTATGAAAAGTCCTTGCAGGGACAGCTCTGGTCCACTGATGATGTTTCAGGGTGTTTTCCATCCAGCACTCTTGTCCTTGTTGGAGACTAGCCATGCCAAGGAACTCTTTTGGTTTTCACTAGTGAAGAGTCACACCTGTGTCCTGGAGACACCCAGACATGTGGAAAGCATTTTCTGCCCCCAGAAATTTCAGGCTAAGCCCTAGAATAGTTGTATTGCTTATTACCAAAGCAGTTTTATTGCAGAGAGTCACAGGTCTTTGCTTGTGGCTTATTATGACAAGGAACCCTCATCTTCTGGATTTATGAGCAAGTCGTCTCCTTGGAAGAGCTGAGTTAAGCAATGATCAGCTAGGTAAAAAATATTTATGTCCTGCTTTGCTGTGGTTATGTCACTTGCTTTTTGTCTTTCTACTTTCTTAATTAAGGACAGAAAAATAACTACTTATAGAGGGCTAAGAAAACTTCTGCTTAAATAAGAGAGGAATCATAGATTTCCACTCAGGATGAACTGGAAGAGATGCATCTCCTTGCTGAGTGTAGATAAAACAGAATCTGTGACTTAAAATCACTGAATCACAGAATAATTTAGGTTGGAAAAGTTCTCTAAGGTCATAGAGCCCAACCATTCCACCAGCACTGCCAAGGCCACCACTAACCCATGTCTCCAAGTGCCAGATCCACATGTCTGTTAAATCTCTCCAGGAACGGGGACTCCACCACTGCCCTGGGCAGCCTGTTCCAGGGCTTGACAACTCTTCTGGGGAAGAATTTTTTCCTAGTTTCCAGTTTAAACCTGCCCTGGCACAACTTACAGCCTTTTCCTCTCATCCTGTCTCTTGTTCCCTGTGAGAACAGACTGATCCCCTCCTACCTCCATCCTCCTGTCAGAAGTAGTATAGAGCAAGAAGGTGTCCATCCCCCCAGCCTCCTCTTTCCTGTTTTAGGGAAGAGCGGAGCTGTGTCTCTGAACTTGCTAACCAGTACGTGACATGCCCAAACACTGAGCCCTGATCTCTATATCTTATATCCTGATATCTTAGTCAGTCTTATTTCCTAACACACTCAGGCATTCATACACGTATGGGCCATGATAAAGCTCCAACTACATCCCCCTTGGCTTTTCCCTTTTCAGATTTATATAGTTTCATTTATTTAATCTCCTATGGCTTGCATTTAGTCTGGGAACATTAGGTTCCTTTAATCCCTCAATAAGTCATCTTCTGTTATACCTCTATCAGTGGCCATTGTGACTCAGTGGAGCAATGTCCCTCTCAGAGTGTGAGGGGGAACCTGTAAGCTCAGAGTCATGGAACTGTGGGTTTTTCAAGTCACCAGGCTTTGCAAGTCAGCATGGTAGGGCATGCCCATGAGACTTCACAGGTTGCACATGGACACCGGCCACGATCCAGGATCAGGACTAGGAAAGCCTAACACAGAGGATCTGCAGGAAGAAATGCAAGGAACAATGCAGTGGCCCGTACAGCATGCCAGGATACTGCATAGTTGGCAGGAGGAGCTGGCCATAGCTACCTGTGGAGTCCCTTGTTGAAGCCTCACCACTTATAGACCCTATGGAACTTAATGCTCCAGCGGAAGAGCTATAAGCACTCTTCAGATCACTGCTCCTCTCTTCCAATCATAGACAATCCCCTTTTATTTACCCTAAAGCCTCTCAGTCATTCATATGTACTCCTAGAGCTAATTTACCCTCCAGTGGGAAAAATTATCACAAGGAAACTGAATGTACCATCTTGGTAGTTGCACAGTGGATTCTCTGAGTCCCATTCCTTCCTGACCCATCGCTCCTTCAGTAGTAAGTGTTCCTCCCTTGCAAGGTTCTCCTCCTTTGTACTACCCCAAACCTATGTGATACCATTGCACCAAGCTTGGTCTTTGTCCCTCTTCAGCTCTCAGTGAGAGCGTGGGTGTGAGAGAAGCTCATGTCTGCCTGGTGGGATTTTTGGTTTTGGGGTTTTTTTAATGCAAATTCTTTCAAATTTTACTCCCCCTCTACCTGGTACAAAATCACTTCTTCTGAAATCTGGCTGTGTCATGCCAGTGATTTTCATTAAAGAATTTCATGTCCTTTAGAACACTTGATTTATCGGTCAAATTTTCTTTTTATGCATTTCAGTTATTCTCTTTATGCAGCACTCTGATATGGATTTGCTTTGGCTCCTGTCCCATTTGGCCTCAAAACACTCTCACAACATACATGAATTGTTAGCAAAATTGGCAAGGAAAAGAAGAACACCCCAGTGTTGGCGATTGAATCACGGACCCAGACTGGCAGGGAATCTGAATAGGTTATTCAAAGAAATGGGCTGGTTTTATACACTTTTCCAAGGCACAGTATTTCCTTATATGGTAATTTTCACTATGTGACCTATCCCGTGTTGCTACATCAGCAACACACTTTCTCAATGTCCTTCTATGGGGTGATCACTCGCTGTTCACTCGTCCATCAGCTCCCAGCAGGCTTCTCTCTGTAGGGGTCTGCCGTGTGACACCACCTCCCCCCAGGGTCCAGTGGAGACAAGCCTCTGTGTGCCGCCATGTGCTCCTTTTTGCTGCCATGTGCCTCTGCAGGCAGGTTTTACAGCTCACAACCCAATTCTATCTTATAATTCCCCATAATTCCCCCTTTTCTGTTTTATACAAATAAGAATAAGAGAGTGATTAAACAGATAGAACTTTGAGAAACAACGTAAAGTTGTCTAAAACTTTTACCATCACTCAGAGTCTGCAACTGCTGGAATGTCTTGTTTCACAGTTAAGACTTAGAGAGTCTTTCCTAGGCAAGACTTCCAAGTTTACTTTGAAAGAGGGTCCAGCTTTTTTAAGAGCAAATTAGTAAGTCAAAATGACTTGATTACACTTTTAGGGCAGAAACACCTGGGTTTGATGGTATAATCCCTAGTCAGCCAGGGCTAGGGCTTGGCCAGAGCCTCAAGCCTTGACTGAGAAGGTTTCTCTAAAATACTTACAAAATTGCTTAAAAACTTTATTAATATCATTCTGAATGCGATTGAAAAATTAAGAACATATGAACTTCTAACAGTCTTTCATGGGGGGCACACCCCATCTCTGCATCCCCCCTTTTCTGTTCTAACAATATGTAACATGAACGTCTTTCAACTTACTAAATTTAGGAAAACGTGTAACATAGCATGCAGTTTTCTTACTATGAACAGTAAAATAATACATCTAATACAACGAGTGCACACTAAGTAAAAATAAGCAAGGTAATATCATTAACTGCCTAAATACTTCACTGTTTCACAGAATATATATAAATTTAGGCTTTGGAAAATCACAGGTATAATAACATTAACTCTCTAAGTGGTTTCAAAAGGTTTCAAAAGGTAACAAGCCTAATTCTTGCTTTAAAAAATAGCTTACAGGTTATAATTATTATCTATCACAAAAAGCAATCAGAACAATGCAGGGTGTCACAAGGTGATACAGTAGAAAAGCAGTTTTTGAGATAGGGTCTAGGATTGTGGCAATATTTTGAATAAGGAAAACAGAAGAGTTCTATGGAGTAGCTGCAGGAACAACATACTTAGCTCGTAGCTATTCTCGCACAAGCTGGTGCAAAATGCTGAATGTTGCAGCCTCCCACCCCTGAGAAAGGGGCCATCGTTCCACTTAGTCCTTTTTTCTAGCACAGTATCAGCTCCCGAGAGTCGGCAGGGAACAGGAGCCCTGGCTGTAGCGGGTCGGGCGGCCGCGCGAGTTGGTCAGCCAGGCGGCCACGCGGGTCCGGCGGCCGGCAGAGGTCTGCCAGCCCGTCTCCTCAGTTCTCACATGCAGAGAGCCACTCGCAGCCCCCGCCATGCGCTGAGTGGAGCTGTGAAAAATGAGTGGATGATAAATGTTGGCTTTTGTATATAATAGGATAACATTTACAAGTAATAATGTACTAGGTAGAAATAATGTTAAGGTAAAATATAGTAGAAACAAGGTTAGAGTGAATTGTAACTTCGAAATAGTTGTAATAAACTGAGAAACGTAGTAGTGAATACATAGTGATAAATGTCCTTTAAGTTGATAAACCACAGAGCCGGAGATCAAGACATCTTAAAGAAACAAAGAAGATAAACTGCATACATCCCAGGAAGTCTGTTATCTCACTAAGAGCTCACACCTCCCAAAGAAACTGTCGAATAAACTGAGTTACAACTGAGAAGGGAATTCCTGCCTTCAATCCTTCAAGATCCAGAGGACCGGAGAGGTGTCTTGCTGGCGGGAGAGGGGTGCAAAGAGGTTGGGGAGTAGAAGTGAAGTGTAAATTATCTTCTAAGCTTAATGAATATGTAACAGTGATACTTAAGCTCACAGAAAAGTGAATAGGATTGCGCCTCTAGCTGATTGCTAAGCGCCCAGCGCTGTATTTGCCTTTGTTCGACTAATAAACGTTCAATACTTTGTAGCTAAAATTTTTAGCTTGTTAATTCATTTACTTCAGAGCCGTGGCCCCGCCAGCTCCCAGCACGGCTGATCCTGCCCGTCCGTGGTGTGCGGGCAGCCGCCAGGCACAGCTCTGCCATGCGCTCGCCGCTGCTTTTTGCCTCCCCCATGTGTTCGCTGGCATGGCGCGGCTTGCCGACGCCACGCCGCCGTGGCCCCGCATGCTCCCCCCCTGCCGTGTCTGCTGCTGCCGCTGCACTCTCGCAGAGGGCAAACAGAGAGGGAACACGCCACTAGGACGGGATCTCCCAGCTCCAGCCACTCGCCGCGAGCCGGCTCCAGCTGATGCCGCATGGCGCAGGGCGGCGCGTGACTTACGGTCGCTCGCTGGCGGAGCAGAAGGGGTCGGCACAGGTGCCACCGTAGCACAGGCGTCTTTCTTTGTCTGGTCTCTGGGCGCCGCATGCACTATGAACGCCTCACACTCTGTCCTTCACGGACACAGAAGCTTTGTCAGCGCTGCGTCGCCGCGTGTAGCTCAGTTCCACAACGCGTCTTCTAAAGCGTCCCATGTTCGAGGATCAAAAACACTGGTCCTATCTAAAGTTGAATCACAGTTCTTTGCCCAGAACAAAAGTCTGTTCAAATCTGTAGACTCAGCTTTCCTCCCATGTTTCTTTAAAATCTGTTTTAACGTCTCTGGGACGTTCTGTTCCTGGGATACTCCACCCCCTACGTCCCCCATGGCTCACCTACAATTTGTAGGGACTAATCGCTGGCCAGCATTCCTGATTCTTGCAGCAGCACTTCAAGTCCCATGGGGCTCACCGACTGACGCACAGTTAGGCGTATAATAAATTCCTCACATGGGGCACCATTTGTCGGCGAATGAATCACGGACCCAGACTGGCAGGGAATCTGAATAGGTTATTCAAAGAAATGAGCTGGTTTTATACACTTTTCCAAGGCACAGTATTTCCTTATATGGCATGACCTATCCCGTGTTGCTACATCAGCAACACACTTTCTCAATGTCCTTCTATGGGGTGATCACTCGCTGTTCACTCGTCCATCAGCTCCCGGCAGGCTTCTCTCTGTAGGGCTCTGCCGTGTGACACCTCCTCCCCCCAGGGTCCAGTGGAGACAAGCCTCTGTGTGCCGCCATGTGCTCCTTTTTGCTGCCATGTGCCTCTGCAGGCAGGTTTTACAGCTCACAACCCAATTCTATCTTATAATTCCCCATACCCCAGGGCAGAACCATGTGAACCCACCAGGCAGAAGCTGTGCATGATTATAAAATTATTTAAGATGTGGGAGGCCACCAAAACTCCCCTTTAAATTGACACCTGCAGTGTTGTCATGTTCTCTTGTCCCTGGTGATAGATATTAGGGATGGGAGCAATTGGTGCCAGGACATCTCCTGCAAAGTGGAGGGAGTGCCTGGAACAGCCAGAGTAAATAGAGCTTTCCTGCATCTCACTGGAGTAGTGTGGAACTGAACACTCTGCACAGAGGGAGCTACAAGTGTGGTCTGGCTCTGGCTTTGGAGATGGAGTCTCACCTACCTTTAGCCCATGAAGCAGATGCCCAGGATCCCTCTATAATGGGGGGAAAAGGCTCCTAAGGAGATGTGGGGCTCCTACCCGATTTTTTTCTTCATTTTCACTTCATTTCAGCTTTTGTCAATGATCTCCTGAGAGCAATGGGATGAGCTGCCATTCCCTTCCTCTGACTCTCGTCAGTGATTAACAAGGAGTTAGGTGCCTACCTTTGAGATGGGTACCACTGTATGGGGTGTTTTCCCTAAATAAACCCACTATTCCTATAAGGTCTTGCCGTGAGCTTTGCCATGCTGTTCTCACAATGCCATAGCATTATTTCCTAAAAGAATTGGTGGGTATGTGTGTACAGGGTGTGGGAGAGAATATGTACAGCAGCATGTGATGTCAGCTGGTGGTCTGAGAAAAGAAGTCAATCCACCTTTGTCATCAGATCCCGCAGAGAAAAGATCTGGGCAAGCTCTTACAGTGTAAACATCTGCTCACATCGTCATCGCCAGTCATTTTGCTCTTCATGCCATCACAAAATGCAGGAGAAACTGTCAAAAATGTCCCTGGATGGTCTCCAATAGCTAAAGTTTGACTGAAAGGTGCCCTGGCTTCATGTGAGGATGCCAGGAGAAGGTTCATCGGGTACCTTATTAATCAGCTTCCAAAACATCCCAGTTATTGCACAGGAGATGCTTGAAGCTATTCCTTGCCTCCACGCCAGTGGATCCCAGCATGGATAGGACAGGGAACCACTGCTTGGGGCTCTGCTCAAAGTCAGTGATGATTTCGGATGCTGCAAAATATTGGTATTGCTCTGGTTTGTACTGCACCATGGCGCCTTTAGCATCATCATACTATGGGTTGGAAGAAACTGTAAAGCTCATCCAGCCATGTGGAGGGACACCTTCCACTAGACCAGGTTACTCCAAGCCCATCCAACTTCCAGGGATGGATTAGCCACAGCTTCTCTGGGGAATCTGTGACAGTGCCTCACCAGCCTCAGGGGGAGGAATTTCTTCCTAATAATAAACTTTTTGGCAGGACTGTGCCCCAGACTGATACAGTCTGATGCTGTATGACACCAATTTCCTTGGCCACCCCCCATGTCCCACAATGTGGCATCGCACTTGGCCACACCCTTTTCCCAGAGGAGGCTGGAGAAGGAATTCCTCCTTCCTGCCATGGTGGCTGTAATTTAAAAACAGAAATACTTTTATTTAACTTCCACCCTCTCTCAGAGAGGTTTGCAGCCAGCACATAAATTCCGCTGATTAGAACTAATGGATTTTACTTGATGATGCTTTTCCATTGTTGATCCTGAATGTGAATGAGCAGCCATGCTTCAAGATATAGATAACCATATATTTCACTGAGATGCTAAGCAATTTTTTTTAATGCTGCAGCTTCTAACACCACCCAGCTCTGCATGGTATCTGCAGAGCAGCAAAGCCTCCTGATGCTGCAAAACTTCACAAGGCAGTTTTGTCCATGACTTTGTTATAAATAAAGATGATTAATGCATGACTGAGCATTTCCATGTAGCATGATCCCAGGCCTACTGCAGATGAGGGACACTCAAAAAGAGGCTCAAAAGCCTTTTGTGCACATGCCAATCCTCAGTCCCCAAATACGTGCAAGATGCTGTGCAAACCCCTGTGTGATGGCACTGCTGAATGCAGAGCTAGGACATGGATTAGCTCCAGAGTGGGAGCTGCTGCAATGGATTCATACAGGCTTGCACCCTCCAGGAACACACTAATATCACAGAATCACAGAAACACAGAATGGTCTGAGTTGGAAGGGACATCAAAGATCATTTTATTCCACTCCCCTACCATGGGCAGGGACACCTTCCACTCGACCAGGTTGCTCCAAGCCCCATCCAACCTGGCCTTGAACTCTTCCAGGGATGGGGCAGCCACAGCTTCTCTGGGCAACCTGTGCCAGGCCCTCAGCACCCTCACAGCCAAGAACTTCTCCCTGATATCCCATCTAACCCTGCCATCTAGCAGTGGGAAGCCATTATCTTTTGTCCTGTCACTCCAGGCCCCTGTCCAAAGTCCCTCTCCAGCTCTTGGAGCCTCTTCAGGCACTGGCAGGGGCCCTAAGGTCTCCCCAGAGCCTTCTCTTGTCCAGTCAGAACACCCCCAGCTCTCCCAGCCTGTCTCCAGAACAGATGGGCATCAGCCCTGTGATTATCTTAGTGGCCTCCTCTGGACTCATTCCAACAGGTCCACATCTTTCTTCCCACAAAACTTCCCTATTATAGTAAGAACAACTCATTTCACTAACAGCTCTCAGTGCAACAAATCCTGAAACAGCAACACAGATGCACTTTGAAAGGTTTTCTGCAGGACAGTCCACAAACATATGCGGGGCCTCTGTGGGCAACAGTTCTCAGACCAAGACGGGGTTCACATTCTCAAAAATCACCATGGCAGCTTTGAGATAAATAAAATTACTGAGAGTATTTAAAAAGAAACACAATCTTGAACTTCACCAGCCAGCAAGCTTGATACCATTGCAATCTTTTGATTGCACATCTTCCTTGCAGACCCTGGGTCACCATCATAAGGTCATTCTTTTCCAATTTTCCTTGTTCCTATTTCCATACATATATTAATTTTTTTGTTATACTATATTCCATTCAATGCACAAGCTGTTTGTCATTAACCTGTAGTGTGCATGGAAACACAGAGCTGGGGTCTGACAACAGCAGTTTCCAGATGACTCTACCATCTTTGCTGCTTGAAAACGACCAGAGGGTGCTGGTTGAGAGTAACTAAACATGAGCCCAGGTGTGCCCAGATGGGCAAGAGGCCAAGGGCACTTCACCTGTGTCAGCAATGGTGTGTCCAAAAGGACCAGGGCAGTGACCATCCCCCTGTGCTGGACCCTGCTGAGGCATCTCCAGCCCTGGGGGCAGTTCTGGGCCCCTCACTCTGACAAGTACATTGAGGGGCTGGACCATGTCCAGAGAAGGGAACGGAGCTGGAGAAGGGTCTGGAACATGAGGAGCAGCTGAGGGATATGGGGGGTTCAACCTGGAGAAAAGGAGGCTCAGGAGGAACCTTCTCACTTTCTTCAACTCCTGTGGCAGGACTTCCCCCCTACCACAGAAGAGCTGTCCATCAGCTGGTATGATAGCTCTGGATATTCTCCCCCTCACATGAATTGATGAGATAACCCAGGCCAGATTGCCTAGCTAGTTGAGTGATTTCTCTCTCTGGCACCAGGGTGGAATTCCCAATAAAAAACTGGCCTTGAGAAGAAGATGTGGGGAGATAAGCTGGAATTCCTAACTGAGAGGTACTTCACTTTACTATAAAAGCTACACAAACTTTCAGAGGCAGAAGCCTCCTACACACACCTTGGAAATGTGTAAGACTTCTCCCCTGAGTTTGGAGGCAAATTCCGTGGATACTTTCTCAAAAACTGAATGAAAGAATTCTATGTGTACTCCATCATCAGTGTGGTAAGTTACATTGAATCCTAATCTATACTATTTCTTATCTAGCTGTAATATAGGTACCTTTTTATCATGCACTGTATTTTATCTACTAGTAGTTCTTTTTGTTTTTTCCTGTGTAGTAAGTGGTCTGTTTAAAGTCTTATGTCTGTTAATTTTGTGTCTATTCAATAAATAATTAATTTCGTAATAGACCTAATCGGCCATTATTAAGAACTTGCAAACGAGAGCTATCTGGGGTGCAGACCGCCCCAAACAGAGCTACTGCCAGAAATCTGAGTCAAAGGCAGGACTTGTCTAAGCTCGTCTCCATTCATAACAACTCCTTGGAAGGAGGTTGGAGCCAGGTGGAGGCTGGGCTCTGCTACCAGGTAACAAGCGACAGAACAAGAGGAAATGGCCTCAAATTGCACCAGGGTAGGTTTAGATGGGATATTCTTCATGGACAGGGTTGTCAAGCCCTGGCAAAGACTGCACAAGGCAGTGGTGAAGTTCCCATCCCTGGAGGGATTTAAAAGCCATGTATACGTGGCATTTGGAACATGTTTACTGGTGGCCTTGGCAGTGCTGAGGGAATGGTTGGACTCAGTGATCTTAGGGGACTTTTCCCACCTCAGTGATTCTGTGATTCTATTTCAAAACCCAGCCTAAGCAGAGATGAGCACATCTATCATGGATGCACAGGAGCACACCGCACACCTTCAAAGGTGATACACAGTGCATTGATGCCCCAGAACACCATGGCTTGGGTCCCAACTTGGGAAATACTGAGGAGCTTCCTAAATCTTTAATTGTAATCCTCACTTTTAATAGCACTGGATGTAATAGCAGGAATGATATAAATTTGGAAGACAAAGCAATGTCTGCATACAGACACCTCCAGTTGATATTTATTTATTCTCTTTCCAAAAGCGGCTCTTTGAACCATCCATCCCCAGCACTGAGTGCTCCAATACCATCCATAAAATGAGTTTCCACAATTTGCCTACAGGTAAGAATGAAATTAAGACATTCCAGGCAAAGACAAGCAAAGAAAAAAACCAAGCCCAAGCCCAAAATCCTCGGGGCCTAAGAATCAGTAAGGGGATGCAAAGCATTGTACTAGAGAAACAATCCCCACAGGGATGCTCCTGCCTGTCACTGCACTCCCAGCAGCTGCAGTCACTGGTGAGTGGGAATTGCTTTTTCTCTTTGTAATTCAGTGTTTGCCATGTATGGATTTCACTGGTTTTATTGGAGTTCTGCTCCTGGTGGAAATGCTGGCAGTGCCGCAAGGCTGACAAAGACTGGAGGGCTTCAAGTGTAGATGGGATTTGGGTGCAAATGGACTTTATTGGCATCAGGGAATAAAGAGAAAGATGCAGGGAAGAATGGAGGGGTTGAGGGAGTGATGGAGGGACAGTGGGAGAATGGGATGGAGGGATGAAGGGATGGAAATAGGGATGGAGGGATGAATGGAAAGATGGAGGTATGGAGTGATAGAGTGATGGAGGAATGAAGGGATGGAGAAACGGAGGAATGGAGAGAGGGAGGGATGGAGGGATTGATGGCAGGATGGAGGAATGGAGGGATGGAGGAAGGGTTGGAGGGCTGGCATGATGGGGAGAAGGTGGAGGCAAGACTAGAAAGGAGGGTGGGATTTGGGGCTGTGAATTCACCCTGGTAATCAGATTTCAGAGGAAGCTGTCAGTAGGGGATAGCTGGGGGGTGTTTTGGTTTGGGTTTGCAACTGAAAAAGAGGTAAAAGGAAAGAATAAAATGTATATGTGTGTATGTGTGTATGTGTGTGTGTGTGTGGCTGCACATATGTGTGCACACAGATGGGCAGCTCACATATGTGTACGTGTGAGCAAGTATCTGTGCATGAGTGCATGCACATGGGAACACATGCTTGTCTATGTATGTGTGCGTATGCGTGCATCTGTTCACGTGTTCACATGCATGTGTACAGCATGTGCACATTTGTGAGATTGGACATGTGTGTGCATCTGTGTATATGTGCACATGTGCATGCATATGCATATAGGCATGTGCTTGTGCATACAAATGAGCATATGCAGCAGTGCACACGTGTGGACAGACATGTCTAGCTGTGTGTGTGTTCATATGTGTGTGCATGTTCATATTTCTGTGTGCATGTATGTGCTTGCACATGTGAATGCAGGTGTGCATATTGTTGTGCATGTGTGAGCACGGGGGTGCATTTTCACAGTTGTTCATGTGCATATTTGCTCATGTGTCTACAGGGGTGAGTGTATGTGTACAGGTTTGAGTATACATGCATGTGCGTGGATGTGCTTGCATGTGTCTGTAGTCATGTGTGTACACACGTGTGCACATCTGTGTGTACAAATGTCCGCGTGCACTGCATGTACACTTACATGAGAACCTGTATGTGTGAATGTGATTTCTGTGGTTTTGCATGTCCATGTGTCTGTGTGCAAATGTGTGTATTTGTGTGTGAGTTCACATGTGTGTGCATGTGCACATATGCCTGTGCAGGTGTGTGCACAGAAGTGTGTCTTGCATATGTGTTTGCATTCCTGTGCATGCGTGTGTGCAGGTGTGAGTGTGCACCCCTCTGTGTGAATGCACATGTGCACATGTGTGCAAGTGTGCCTGCTCACGTGTCTTTCCATGTGCATGAACACAAGTATGGACATGTGTGTGCATGGGCATGTGTTCCACGTGTGTGGCTGAGCATGCGTGTGCATGCAAATGTGCATGTCTTGTATACTTGTGTGCAGGTGTGTGTGACCATGCATGCATGCATGAACATATGGGCACCTTGCACATTTGGGTGCAGGTATGTGACCAAGCATTTGTGTGTGTGCACACATGCATGGGCATTCCTTGCATGTTTGTGCTCTGGTGTGTGTCCATGCAGTTATGTGCACACATACATGGGCACATCTCCACATGTGTGTGCAAGTGTGTGTGACTGTGCAGATGTATGTGTGCACCCAAACGTGTGCATCTGTCACGTATGCGTGCAGGTGTGTGTGACCACATATGCATGTGTTTGCACACGAATGCCTTGCACATATGTGTACAGGTGTGTGACCAAGCATGTGTGCACACACACAGGAGCATGTGCTGGGTTTGCATGTTTGGCATGTGTGTGTGCAGGTGTGTGATTGTGCAGGTGTGTGTGTCCAGGTGTGTACGAAGTGTGCAGGTCTGTGCACACATGGGCCACGTGGGTGTGTCTTGTAGTGTGTGCAGGTGTGCAGCTGTGCAGATCTGTGGCAGTGCAGATGTGTGCGCACACACACGGGCATGTCTTACATGTATATGTGCAGGTGTCTGTGACCCTGCATGCAAGTGAATGCACACATGGGCACCTTGTACATGTGTGTGCAGGCCTGGGATCAAGCATATGTGTGCACACATGTATGAATGTGTTTCACACGTGTTTGCAAGTGTGTGTGGCCGTGCAGGTCTGTGCACACACACAGCCATGTCTCACGTGTGTGTGCAGCTGTGTGGCTGTGCAAGTGTGTGACCGTGCAGGTGTGGGCACACACATAGCCATGTATCACACGTGTGTCTAAGAGTGTGAATGCGCAGACATGTCGCCCGTGTGTCTGCCTCGCCCCTGTGCGTGTGCAAGCCTCGCCCCCACGCCCCTCCCCATTGCCCCGCCCGCCTGGGGCGGGGCGGAGCTCGGTGCGGAGAGCAGTGCGGTGTTCGGAGCGCGGAGCGGTCGCTCCGGGCGCGGGGCCGCCATGGCGTGGCCCTGTATCACCCGTGCCTGCTGCATCGCCCGCTTCTGGAACCAGCTGGATAAGGCGGACATCGCCGTCCCCCTCGTTTTCACCAAATACTCGGAGGCTACCGAGCATCCCGCCGCCCCCGCGCCCCCGCCGCGCCCCGCGGCCCCTATCGAGACCCAGCCCGGCGGCGAGGCGGCGGCCGGGGCCGGAGGGGGTGAGCCGGCTCCCGGTCCCGCCCGGCCCGGCCCGGCCCCGCACGCCTCTCCCCCAGCCGACTCGGTCATGCGGCACGACTACAAGCCTTGGAAGGTGCAGCGGCCGGAGCCGAGCTGCAAGCCCAAGAGCGAGTACCAGCCCTCTGACACTCCCTTCGAGAAGGAGACGCAGTACCAGAAGGATTTCCGTGCCTGGCCTATCCCGAAGCGGGGCGACCATCCCTGGATCCCCAAACCGGGACCTTCCCCCGTCCTGGCCCTGGATCGTGATCCCCTGGAGAAACCGGCTCAGGAGAAGCGGCGGAAGGTGCATATCGCTCCCGAAAAGAAGGAGGAACACCCCGAGGTGGAGGATGAGCATCCCAAAACAGTGCGGCCCGGGAATGGGAGAGAGAAGGGTCGGAAGAAGGCGGAGGAGGCGGGCGGGCAGCCGGCGGAGCCGAGCAGAGGCCGGGCGGCTGCCGATGCTGTCAACAGGCAGATCAAAGAGGAGGTGGCGGCGGGGGTCAGCTCGTCCTACAGGTGAGAAAGCATCTCCCCCTCCCTCCCATCCATCTAGATCCCCAATCTGCCGGCCCCTTGCCAGCTCTTATCCAGTCGCCCTTTGCCTATCCCCGGAGGAGCATCCCACCTTGGGAGTGAGGCTGTCAAACATTCCAGGGGGGCTTGCAGATTTCCTGCTGGGGCGGGAGGGTATCCTTAAATTCGCCATCTCTCTGGGGATCGATGATGGGGCAGTAGGTATTGTGCAGGTAGTGAATACATGAACACTTTTTGTCGAGGGGGTTGGCAGCAGGTTTGAGTGTCTTTGTGTCCCCCTCCCTCCACTGCATTCCAAAATTCAGACACCCACCACCTTGGATTTCCACAGGGGTAATGTTTGGGGTCACTTCCTTGGGATGTGCAAGTCGCCTCTGGTCCTTTCCAAGCACATCCCTGGCTGCCATGCTGCAGCCATCCCTCCAGCATCCCAGGGGGCCCACGCACGAGTGGGGTGCCCTACACACAGGAGCCTTCCAGGAAGCATCCCAGGCTGGCCCACCCTCAAGACAAAGCATCCCGGGGATGGGGGATGCGCCAGGATGAGGGACACGCATCCTAGGCCGCTTGGGCGGGGCAGCCTTCAGATGCTGCCATGTTTTAACGCAGCGCAGCAGGGGATGACACATCCTTCTGTCTTCCCCCCCACCACCTCCCCAACCAACTAGAAATGGATGCCCTTATTTCACCTGAGCAGTAGACCTTGTTTGGGATTTGGAGCGTGAACCTCCTTGCAGTGAGCTGCTGTTGTTGTTTCTGTCCGCGTCAAGGGATTCAATGTGTTGGGAATGCAAAAACAAAAGTGATGGGGTGGTTGCCTTGCATGTACATTTGCAAGGAGGGTTTGCTGCAGTTGTGTTTTCCAGCATTTTCTTTGGCAGAGCCCACCACTGCTGAGACCATGGTGGAGATGGCAGAGAGCAAAGCTGGGGGTTGTAGTGACAAAAGTGTGATTACAGCCTTTTTGCTTTTCCCTATAGCTGTGTGAATGCTGAGGTGTTCATGCCTTTGAATGATTTATTTTCCTCCTTGGGGAGATTTAGAGGTGACACCTGGCCATCAAACAGGTAGTACATTCATGCATATTTAATACAAAGCTGGGACTTGACTCCTCTGTTCCGCTGGTGGCACAGCAAAGCTGACAGTAATCTGCTTTCCCCCCTTCCTGAGTGGGAAATGGTTGAAGCAGTGAGATCTTGAGTTTTGCTGCCATTTGGCATCAGCTCTAGCTCTCACTGGCTGATGCTGGAGGCTCTGGTGCATCCAGGTGTGATGGTGGTGCTTGGCTGAGACACAAGAAAATGGCCAGGGATTTCTGGGGGCTTTGTTTTGCAGGGGTGGAGAGTGTGGGGAAAGGGGTTTCGAGGAGTAACATAGCCCTTAAATCTACTGTGATCTGAGAGACTCAGCTTTTTGTCTGCTCACCTGGCAAGGTCTGAGTTCATGCTGGAGATGGCAGGTCTAAAGCAGAAAGCTCTCCTGGAACTGGAGAGCCAATGTGTTGCTTCTCTTCCACTGCTACAAAGGATAATTAGACTTATTTGCATTTTTTAATACAGATAGCTCAGCTTCCTATCCCTCCAGTCTGCTCCAGCAAATTCCTAAGGCACTGGGCTAGGATTCCTCCCCAAGGAAAGGGCTGGGTCAGCTGGGATGTTAAACCTCAGAAGAACTAGAAAGATTCGGCTTTCTTTGTGTTGCTTGTTGGCTTTACGATACTCTTAGAGTTTCTATTTCCACTTGGGAAAGTGTTCTCCCACTTCCATGTTTTTCTTCCTTGCCGCGTATTGCAGGAGAAATGTTTGCTCTGATGCTCAGCCCTAGAACATAAGCGCCTCTTCATTAATGCGTAAGTGATGTTTTGGCTAATTGTTCTCTTTTCTGTTCAAATTAGGCATCTTCTAAGTGTTGTTTATTGTTTGGATTATTTTTAAAAACCAAATTCTCCAAATCTTTATTACTGCCTAGCTGCTGACATACTGGGCGGGTATTGAACATCTCCAAGGATGGAGACTCCACAGTGTATTGGGACAACCTTGTGGGCCACCCAGCAGCCCAAAATTACCTCCTAATGACCTCTTGCTAGAGAGGAGCAAGGACGGCTCACATGGGGCTTTTCTTCCTTGTGCATGGATGAAGGCTCCCCATCAGCAGAGAGTCGGGAGGGAGATTTCCTTACAGTCCTCTGCCACTGCTGCAAATCAGTGTCTCCAAGGCTGGGAAACAATTCCTTGGTGAAACTAAAGAGCAGACCAGCAATAGTTTTTAAGCTCACTCTGTCCCACTGGGTGTTATTTCCATGAGAGAAATGCCTGAGAGCATGGGATAGGGTAAGCAACTCACCCAAGGTCATGGGGGAAGTCCATGCTAAAGGGAAGAATTCTCTTTTTTAACCTCTGTATACTAAGACAGATGAATATCACAGAGACCATGTGCCTATGACCTCCTCCCAGGTCTGCCCAGAGGCAGAGAGCAGAGGTGGTGCCGAATGGTGATGTCCATGGAAGATGGAGGTTCCTCCCAGCCAGAGGGATGAATGATTTGTTTGTATTAGCATTTGAGCCAGAAGCCTTCGGTGAGGCCAGAGTGGCAGGACTGTGGATGTCTGCCAGAGACTGCCTGTGCCCAGAGATCCTACAGAATAAATAGAATTTATTTCAAATATTTCTAGTATTTCTTTATCTTATTCATAGTATTTACATTATTTATATTTTTACATATACATATTTATTAATGATAATTTATTAACTGTTCACTTATACATGGGATTTATTTACGTACTTATTCCCACTGCTGTCACTGGCTGTGCCTTGGTGTGACACAGGTTCCAGCACTGAGGGACTTCTTGTCTCATTTTCCCTCCCCAGCACATGAGCTGCCCAAGTTTACAGGTAACCAAGGCAGGTTACATCTCCTTCACCCCCCCCCTTCTCTATGGTCCTGCTTCTCTGGGTGGCCCGTGAACCCTGAGGGACCAAGGACCAGGGAATCCTTCAGTCAGGTCAGTGACCAATCCCTTGATAAGCCGCTGGTGGTGGATGGAGCTGTTTCTTGTTCAATTTGTGATGTGGTGGCATCATTGAGGACTTTATCTGTATTGGGCGAGGGGATTTCTGCCCCTAAACTTCTGGACAGGATGGGCAGAGCACTTCTCCCTGCTGCACTAAAGGATGGAGTGGGCTGGACTTGACCCTGGGGGTTTGGGACCAGAGAGAGCAGACGACAATATGTGCAGACAGTGGCATTTGCTGGTGGATGTGAAACAATCAGATGCACATTTGGCAAAAATAAAAGAAGGAATGAATGAATGCTTTCCCTTTTTATTTGGAAATTGAGGAAAAATGCCAGAATTAGTTGTTTCTTGGGTGTTTTTCCCCCTTCTTCTTTGTCTTGCATTCTGCCTTCTCTTCTTACCTTTATTCCCTGAAGAAAAAAAATACAAAAGGGAAAGGAACCACTTACCCCCTTTGTAAGGTGTCAAAACGAGTACTAAGAATATGCATTTACCCCTGAGAAGTAATATTGCGAAACCAGATTTTTTTTTACCAAACCAGTTATTTTTTCCCTCCCACCCAACTTCCTTTCCTAGCAGAGGAAACAAAACCATAAAGGCTTCAATGGAAAATTTTGGACTGCCTCTAGTATTAATGAATTGCCTGTTGCTAATGTTCTGTCATTCATATCAAACCCTGGAGGTACTAAAGATGTGGAGCAAATGAGAATTTGTAGTAGCTATAGAGATGAATGAGTCAGCACTGGAGACTTGCTGTGTGGTTTTCAGAGATACAGTGGAGATAATTTAGGGAGAGATGCCCACACAGGAAGGCTGGACCAAGATACACAAGGGCAGGGAATTCGTACTCCTTGTTCTGGAGACAGGCTGGGAGAGCTGGGAGTGTTTAGACTGGACAAGAGAAGGCTCTGGGGAGACCTTTAGGCCAGTGCCTAAAGAGGCTTCAAGAGCCAGAGAGGGACTTTGAGCAAGGGCCTGGAGGGGCAGAACAAGGGGGAATGGCTTCCTGCTGCCAGAGGGCAGGGTTAGATGGGATATCGGGCAGAAATTCTTGGCTGTGAGGATGCTGAGGCAGGTGCAGGTTGCTCAGAGAAGCTGTGGCTGCCTCATCCCTGCAAGTGTTCAAGACCAAGTTGGCCAGGGCTTGGAGCAACCTGGCCTAGTGGAAGGTGTCCCTGCCAATGGCAGGGGACTGGAACAAGATGAGCTTTAAGGTCCCTTCCAACCCAAGCTGTTCTGTGTTTCTGTGATTTTATCTAACCTATTCTTGAAAATCTCCAGTGGAGGACATTCCTATCTTGGTAAGAATGCTAATAGCACTGCTTATGTTGTAAGACGGGAAATTTTCCATTGCCTTCTGAAATTTCTGATCAGGTCTGTAGGCTATATC
Source organism: Lycocorax pyrrhopterus obiensis (assembly GCA_014706295.1). Lineage (NCBI taxonomy): Eukaryota > Metazoa > Chordata > Aves > Passeriformes > Paradisaeidae > Lycocorax > Lycocorax pyrrhopterus. Next base: position 102,973,203 of record JACSVZ010000001.1, read on the forward strand.
TGTACTAGTAAATTAGAGTCCCAGGACATGTTCCTGGGTGTGGAAACATATACACTCTAGTTCTTGGAACTCTCTCTAGCCCTCTTCTCACACTGAGTTTGGTAGCACCCACTCCCAAGCTAAGAACTTTTCCCTACAAGCAGTTTGGATGCAACCACCTTGGTTTTAGAGGTTAAAGAGGTTTAATAGCATGTGTGAGGGCTATCCCAGACTCTACTGCCAGAGAACGTTCCTGGGGAGATACCATTCTCCAAATCCTTGTTGTTTCAGCTATGAGAGTGTTTATTAAAGTAACCATGTAGGCAGATGGATCGTATTTTCTTCTCAGGTGGAAGGGAGGGGGCAGAATGTTTTCTTCTATCCAGAAAAGGCTGTTCAGAGAGGTGTTTGGCAGCTTTGGCTAAGGCTGAGCTCTGTCTCAGGGGTCACTTGATACAAACCTTTACTAGCAGGAGGAGACACAATGTCTGCTGAAACGACAGGGACTGGTTGCATGAGTAATTGATGACTAATGGCCCTGGTGTTCACTAAGACACAAAGAACATGGGCATGGATGATGCAGGCTCTGTTGGTTTTGCATGGCCTAGTTTTTGGTAGTGGGGGGGAGGGTGGAGGCCACAGAGGTGGCTTCTGTGAGAAGCTGCTGGAAGCTTCCACTGTGTCCAGCAGAGCCAATCCCTGATGGCTCTGAAGATGGACATGCCGCTGGCCAAAGCTGGGTCAATTAGAGATGATGGTAACGCCTCTGTGATAATATATTTAAGAAGAAAATCAAAACAAAGTGGGGCACAGTTTTTTTCTAGCCAGAGAAGAGGAAGAGGTGAGAAGATGTGAGGGAAACAACATGGACACACCAAGGTCAGTGGAGAAGGAGGGGGAAGAGGTGCTCCAGACACTGGAGCCGAGATTCCTCTGCAGGCCATGATGAAGACCACGGTGAAGCAGGCCATGGGGATCCACAGGGGATGCAGAGGTCCACTCGCAACCTGTGGAGGAGGTGCTCATGCCGGAGTGGGTGGATGCCTGGAGGAGGCTGTGATCCACTGGGAGACCGAGTGGAGAGAGAGGGTCCCTGCTGGAGCAGCCTGTCCTTGGAGGACTGCACCCTGTGGAAAGAGTGACCCATGCCGCAGCAGTTTTGAGAGGACTGTCTGCCCATGGGAGGGACTCACATTACAGCAGTTCTGGGAGGACTGCTGCTTGTGAGATTGGAACCATGCTGGAAAATTTCATGGAGAACTGTCTCCTGTGGGAAGGGACTCCATGGCATAGCAGGGGAAGGACTTCTCTCCCTGAGCAGTGGAAGATCTTGGGTGATGAACTGACCAGAGGTGGAGGTTACATTCAGGTGATGGAGTCAACATGCTTGAGCAACTATTCGTCTGCTCCTGCTCAGCTGGGTCACCTCAGAGAGACCTTTAGGCACATAGGGCTGGATGGGACCCTCTCAACCTTGAAGTGCAATTATCTGGTTTGTTATTTAGTCTTTATGAGTAACACCCAAGGCTCTGTCTCAGAAATGCAGAATTTTTAGCTACATTATGCCAGCAGGAAGGCTGTGCCAGGACCTCAGTCTCTGATGATTTGCAACTCATTTCCAGTCTGGATTAATGGAGAGGTTGTAGTTTGCTGTTTTATTTGGTTTATTTCTCTCTTATTTTTATTCTGTTTTATTGGCATACATACTGACTTTCTCCTGTCCAAATGTCACTCCTCAGTGTCTCCAAGTACAGTATCCACATCGTTTGGCTCTGTAGCTAGGAAGTAAAAATTTTTACTTCCTGGTATCAGCCTTTTCTCTCTAGCTCTTCTAGAAATCTGTTTCTTAAACAGAGATGCACACTATTGCCCTTTGGAGATGAGGTCCCCATTTCTACTGAAGACTCATGAGTCATGTTTGTGGGCATCACGGATTCATTATGAATCCCTCATTGACTCATTGATAACAAGGATGTCCATACTGTTCTCCTTCTTAGGCAGTCACACCCCATAGCAAAAAATCCTGGTGATTAGTACCAAGCCTAGAATTAACTACTAATTTTCATTCCATTTTCAACATGGCAGTCAAGGTCAATCCCCTCCTTCCTCTGTGATTTCCCAATCCTCCTGCACATTGTGCTGCATATTACATTGTGTCATTAGGAGGTCCCATCAGTGTTGCCCTACTTTTTTTTTGTGCCAAAGTCAACCTTAAAAATATTAAACACTGCTAACCTCCTTCTGGGCTGCAGCTCAGCCTTCCAACACTCATCATTGCCATTTTCCTTGCCTGGTTTCTGTTCTGCTGATGTTCACGTTCACTGGCTTAATTAAGAATTTCCCACATGGCCCTGGATAAAATGCTTTGCTGTGAAACCCAATAGTTTTTCACATTTATTTTGTCTGTTAAGTCAGTTACCATGTCAAAGGACATGCCAAACATCTCTCCTCCTCCCCTTCCACATGCTTCTGTGTCTGGTGAGACCACCAGCTTCTTTGGGATGCAGGAGCTGATGCTGTAGGGCAGATGCCACTTTTACTTGGTGACTTCAAGTCACTGCTGTAACACAAAGAGTAAATAAAGAGGAGAGAGATCAACTACAACTAATTTAGATTACCTATCCTTTCTTTTTCAAATAAATCACTAAGAGCTGTCTCCTCTCACATTTAGAGCACGACCTTTCCTTTTCCTGTCTCCTACCGGCTAAAAAAGCTTTCTAAGTACTTCTGCACTCAATCTTGCATCAATCTCACTGTTCTTTGCTCTGAGCTGAATGTATTTACATATGTGTATATATATATATTCATATGATGTCTTCAGCTAAGCCTTGCCCCATTGGGGCAAGAGCATGGACGCTCTTCTGCTACCATGGTCGGCACCAGCCAGGAAGGAAAAGGCCATTTTAGAGAAGTTTCATAGGATGGAAGTTTTAATTCTCGTGATGTATAACTCAGTATTCTGGATAGCCTTCCAATGTCATTCATATATATATATATATACATATATATGTGTATATATATATGTATTATTGTATAAAGGGCATTGGAAGGATATATATGTATTTGTAATTATATTTTTTTAGATTAATATATTTTATATCATATGTTTATATCTATGTATATCTCTTTTTATATATTGTTAAAATACTGTACACAAAAACTGGGCTGTTCACCAAGTTACTCCTTTAGCCTCCAACTCATTTCTCCTCCCCAAATCCAGTACTGCAGGTGTTCTATTGCAAACACATTTTGCTTTCTATTAATAACTGCTTTGATTAATAGCTCATTATATGGCAAACTTTTCTTTCAGTTATTAATTTCTTTTTGATCAAAAAGGGCCTCCAGCTGTGGGGACCCCGCAGCACTTTGCACACACAGTGTGCATATGGAGAGACTACTGCTGCTTTGCTGAGTTGGCTGCAAGCTGGGCTGTTAACACTACAGAATAGGAGGTTTTGGTGCTGAGAAGGCAGGTAGGCTGTTATTCTTAAAAAAAATTATAAATATTTTTTAATTTTTAATTTAAAAATAAAATTTTACATTTTTAAGAATTAATTTTAAAATCTAATTAAATTTTTACATGTTTTAAACTTTAATTTTAAACTATTTTTTAGTTGTTTGATGGTTTTTGTTTGGGTTTTTGTGGGTGAGTGGGTGGTTTTGTTTGGTTGGTTTGTTTTTGGTGGAGCTGTGATTCAGCCTGGAGGCGAGAATGTTGTGTGGAGACCTCACAGCACCTTCCAGTGTCTGAAGGGGCCTACAAGAAGCCAGAGGGCCACTATTCATCAGAAACCGTAGTGGCAAGACAAGGTGGAATGAGTTCAAACTGAAGTAGAGGAAATTTAGGTAAGATATTGGGAAGAAGTTCCTCACTGTGAGGGTGGTGAGGCCCTAGCACAGGTTGCCCAGAGAAGCTGTGGCTGCCCCATCCCTGGAAGTGTTCAAGGCCAGGTTGGACGGGGCTTGGAGCAACCTGTTCTAGTGGAAGGTGTCCCTGCCTGTGGCAGGGGGTCAGAAGGAGATGATTTTTGAGGTCCCTCCCATTCCAAGACATTCTGGGATTAAATAATTTGATTAATTAGTATATAGCTTCACTACAGAAGGCCACTAGTTTTTTTAAGACCACCACCTTCTGTTTTTTTCCCCTTTCTGAGCAGCAAAGCACCTGCACAGCGTCACACATCTTTAACCCTTTTAAAACACAAGGAAAGAAAAGCAGCAGCCAAGCACCATTAGTCAGGCACCAGCAGCCTTGCAAAGTATTCCAGTGAGAAATCTCTCTTTTCTAAGACAGCATCTGCAAGGTTGGGCAGATAAACACCCTGTGAGAGCTAATAGTGTCTTTGTGCTGGATGAATGGGAAAAGGAGAGTTTATCCAGATGCAGGAGAAGGAAATTCTTCAGACCTGATAGCTGAGCTTCAGGCTTCCTCCCAAATTTCACTTTGCCTTTCACCTTGAAGGAGGCTGCGTATCTGCTCTTGTGCAGGGAGTTTTGCCTGAAAGGAATCAGCATCACATGCTGATGGGCTGGAAACACAGGCAAGGATATGAACCCTGACTGGTCCCATTCCCATGTTTAGGCAGCAGTCGGGCTGTTGGTTGGTTTATTGGATGAGACTTTAAAGGAAAATCTGCAGATGCACTCAGGATGCCATTTCACTGCACAGGTGGCTCCTCTCCCTTCTCGCATCCATTTTGACTGTGTAGTTCCATCACTGTGAGCTTCAGCAGGAAGCTGAAAGGACCCTCAGTATCTTGCAAACTCTTTTGCAGCCTGAGCCACACTTTTCCACCAGTGCATCAGAGCAGACTAACAGTGAAGTTCCTAATCCTAGGGAGGGAATTAGCTGACAAGGTCTGATTATTCCAGTGTGCTGGATTTGTGGACACCAGCATGCTGGGTTGCAGATCGGGACTTTGAACATGTTTTGTGCTCTTGTTACTTGGATATAAATGGATGTGCAGAAGATCTGAGATGAGGGAAGAAAGGTGGGATTGGAGGTTGCCCATGGAAGATCCTATGAAGGTATGAAAGCCCTGGGTTGGGTTTGCCATGGCTGGGTGATAGCCCCCAGCCAGGTACCCTGTGCGTCCAGGGGACAAAGGCACTGGTCTCAGCCAAGCAGCAGAGCTTGTCACAGTGTCAGTCAGTAGCTATGGCAACTCACAAAAGATTCCCAGAGAGGGATGTGTTGGCAAGCAGCCCAGGGGAGGGAGGACACAAGGAAAACCATGTGTTCTCTTTGGAGAACTGGGGTAGGTTTTGGCAACATCATCAGGCAGAGAGCAGTGAAGGTGGTGTTGAAAGTTGCAGTGATTGAGCCTTCCTTAGTGGGTAAAAGCTTCTGACAGCATAGCAGCAGTGGAATCTGAGCAGGATCAGGAATCCAAGCTCAGAGCAGGATCACAGAATCACAGAATGGTTTGGGTAGAAAGGGACCTTTAAGCTCATCCAGTTCCACCCCATGCCATGGGCAAGGACACCTTCCACTAGAAAAGGTTGCTCCAAGCCCCATCCATCCTGGCCTTGAACACTTCCAGGGATGGGGCAGACACAAGTTTCTTTGAGAGGTGATTTCCTGGTGTCTCATAGAAATTCTCCATTGGCTCTGTGTAACGCACAAGGCTGAGAGGGTCTGCAGCATTTGGCTGGTGTGAACTCTGAGATGACACAGGACAGGTTGTTTCAGCCATTGACTGTCAGTGGCATCTCCAGAAAGCCAGCCAGCCTTCAGAGGAGATATAAAGGTCTGTTGCTTGATCCTGACCCCAGAGCATGGGATGAATTGAATGTGTTCTTGAGATTCTCCCCAGCCCCATTTCCCAAGATTCCCTTTCTTGCTTGTTCCAGGACTGCATATTTGCATGGCATGCTGATCCCTGTACGTGGAGGATTTTCATCCTCCCAAGAGAGATTTCTTTTTTATGACCAGTTGCAATTTGTCTCCCTGGCTGCTCTGAGAATTGGAAACCCTCAGAAAACACAGGCACATTTGTTGCCTTAGAGGATGGTTTTCTGGTTGGGTTTCTGCTGGTACCTCTAGTCATTGAAGTCTTGGCAATACTTTTGGTAAGTGTTTGCAAAGCCCAGCTCTTGGAGTTAAGTAGTTTGGAGAATCCCTCAGCTTCCTCTAGAACAAGGATCTTGCAGGGTTGTGCGATGTCCAAAGCTGGCAGTGAACAACTGAAAGCTGTTTTTTTAAACTCAACACACTGTGGTTGTGAGTTGTAGCCAGGTGTGTCTGTCCAGCCCTTCTTATCTCAGTCTTTGGTCTTCCAGTGGATCTTAATGTCTAGTAGTCCATCAGTGGTGACATACGTATCATCATCTTTTTCACACCCTCTTGGGCAGTAGGGGTGCTCCAAAGAGTTAGTCCTGGAATCTAGTAACCAGGCTTTGGACTATATCACATTGATGTTTGATAGGAAAATCGGGTGGGAAGTCAAATTGGATGATTGTGCAAAATTGGTCTTTTTATGTCAGACTTAGGACATGATGCAAAATAGGAAGAAACAGAGGCTTGTCTTGCAGTTACGGACGGGGAAGAGTGAAGATGTCTGAAGGTGGTGCACTGCTGTACCTCACTTTCATACCTGTGTTACTCTAATGAGGGGAGGTGTAAGCACTGAAATAGAGGCTGTATTTTGTTTTAAGGTCTCAAAACACTTGCCAACAATTCCGATTTAACCTGGTTCCCAGTCTGGATTTCAGCAGACACTACTTTCCAGCCCATAGGAGTATTTCTGGGTGCTAGACCAGAGTCTGACAGTGTCCACGTTCAGGGCTATGCCCTTGATATAGAAACTGCATGGATGTGCTATGCAGAAGGGGAAATGAGGGGAATCACCACGACCCCAATATTTGTGCACACTCTATCCCTCTTTGCTGTGTGGAGACATCCCTTGGGAAGCTGCACAGGTGCTGGAGATGTGTTCAGGCTTCCACAGAAACAAGTGATCAAGGATGTTCTATTTATGAAATATAATAGGAAATTACTGTATAATGTTCAGTGTAAGATCTCGTGGAATAATATACTTATTTACAAAATACATAAAAAACTAGCTTTTTACTCTTTTTTCCTTTGATTTCACTCATTTACACCCACCCTGCAGGTAGAGGGATGTCCATGTTCAGGTGATCTGCCAAGGATCACTGGTGGACAGCCTGAGGGACACCAGGTTTCGAGTTCTCATGTCATTCCTTGGGTTTTTCTCAGCTGATGACTACAAACTCAGTTTTGGGCAGGTCTTTTATATCACTTAGGGGTTATTTATCTCAGATTCATCCTTGAATAGCCCGTCAATAGGACTCTCTGATGCTGAACACTTCCAGGGATGGGGCAGCCACAGCTGCTCTGGGCAACCTGTGCCAGGGCCATACAAGGAAGAATTTCTTCACAGTATCCCATCTAACCCGGCTCTCTGGCAGTGGGAAGCCATTCCCTCTTGTCCTGTTCATCCAGTTGCTTGTCCAAAGTCCCTCTCCAGCTCTCTTGGAGCCTCTTTAGGTGTAGGATGCCTTAAATATCCCACAGGCAATTTAAATTTGCAGCACGATGGTCCTCCTGTAATTCTAACTGATACCTTACTACAGGTAAGAGATTTATAAGGGCAGAATGTGGCATTAGGACTCTTCCACCTGAGGGCCTGTCCAGAGCCGTATTTCATCCATGTAATCTCGTGCTGAGTCCTTCACTTATGTTTGGCTAAATCATTTTGCATGAATTGGAATTCAAAGAGATCTTGACATATTGAAGAAATAGCTTGAAACAAAGAAGCAGCAGTTTAGGGAGGAGAGGGCAGGGAATGACGGAGAGGTAGGGATCAGCAGCGGTGCCAGTGCAGATGGGAAGAGCTGGTGGAGGAACAGTTCTGCAGGGAATCACAAATCACATGTCAGTAATGTTATTTCATTTTAAAAAACAATAAATTAACAACAAAAGCACTCCAAAAATAAATACTTTGGGGCAAGTAATGTACTGAGATACATGGAGAGGATGTGACATCTTTCCACATTAGTCAAGATTCAGGTAGATTTTTTTTGTTCAGGTTTTGATTTTGTACTTCAGCAGTCATGGACCAGAGAAGGTTCTGAGAACACTCATTAGAGAGGCCAGGAATGCAGCAGACCTGGTCGTTGCAGGAAGCTGGAAAGTATGGAATGGTTTTGGAAGAGAGAAATGGTTTATTATCTTTGCATCTACAAAATGTAACAGTGGGTTAGGATGCTCAAACCTGCTGTTGTCACAGCCAAGAGGAGCAAAACTTGGATGTCAAAAGTTAAAAATGTATTAAGTGCATTGCTGGAGAAAGTCCAAGGGATATAGTGCATCTCTGGAGATGCCAGGAGGATATCTCCACAATGCCTCTCTGTGAATCTAGGAGAAAAAAAGTCATGATCACTCATTCTCTGCATTGATTTTTTTTGTCTGCAGTGACCTTGATGCTGCTAGCTTTTCTTTATGCTCCCCAGGGCACAGGTTGGATCAAGCAATTAGAATTTTAATAAAAGCTGCCTGGGTGTATGTGTGGTGACATTTGATTTCTATTATTTTGATGGCTTCTGCTGATTATCAATCATTGTCCCACTGCCCTCTCTCCTCCCTGCCATGTTCTTGGTCCTCTATCCCATGTTGGGGTCCAACTGTTGGGAGTCTTACCTCATGCTGGACCTTGTGTATCTTTGCAACCAAGACCAAATAACCTGTTAGTGGGCTCACAGCCTCCTCACATTCATGGTGACTTGAAATCAAAAGCATCATTTCTTGACAGCAGAGCTTAATGTGGGACCACTGAACCTGCCCTGCCTGGCTGGAAAACATCTCATGGTGTTCAAAAAGTGTGTGGATGTGGCTCTTGGGGGCATGGCTTAGTGGTGGGCTTGGCAGTGCTGGGTTAATGGTTGGACTTGATGATCATAGAGGTCTTTTCCAATATAAATGATTCTATGATTCTATGACGCAAGAGCAGGTTTCATGTAGCTGTTGCAGAGATCAATGGAAAACACCCTATTCAGGGCGAGATCAGGATCTGACCCAACAGGGCAGAGTACAGTAGCCAAGAATGACCCCATTTAACAACTTTAGCAGAGGAAATCCAACGTGACAGCTTCCAAGCAATCATTTCCCCCATCCTCCTTTGGGTTGATTTTTCTCTTGCCTAGCATGTTAGTTTGGGGTTTTTTGCAATGCAAAATTGAATTATTACTTAATATAAATATTTTATGAACTGCTGCAGGAGGTGAATTATTTATGGGAGGGGAAGGAGTGCTTTTTCTGAACCTTTCTGCTCTGTCAGTTGCAATAAACATCAGTCTAAGAGTGTGTTTAAAGCTTGCATGCTCTGCCTGGGAGACGAGAACTCTGCCTTTTTCCATCATCTCTTCTCTCAATTAAATACCTGCTGCATACATTTGTCCCTAGCATGTTTTATTTCTCGATTAAGCTTGGAACACCTCCAAAGGAAGAAGTATTTGCAGATCGCCTAATTTTCAAATGAGACAAATTATTAAACCCAGCAGGATACAAATGGCTTGGAGAGGCTGTAAACATTTGCTGTGTGCACAAAAGTGCATTGTAACAACAAATCCTCCTTCTAGTTCTTCACAGAAGACTTATAAAAGTGGTGCTTTTAATTTTTAGTTCCTAAATTTACTGCCTGGGAGCTTTTTCTTCTTAAGGAAAGGAATTGCTGAGCACACTTTTTTGTGCTGGCAGCTGGGTTTGGCAGCTACGTCTGGCATGGGTGGTGAATGCAGAGAGCGTGCAGTGGAGGAATATTTTTATTCAGTTCTATGTTAATGATACCTTTCTTGGGAAGTGGGTTTCCATGATCTAAATATATTTTAAGGCTATTTACAGCCACGTTATAATGGCACCATCCTCTAGACCAGGTGTCTTTGGCCACATGAGCATCAGTGCAGCACTGTCTCAAAGCAAGTGGCCCATTTTGCAACCTCCTCTGGATGTTTCAGGCTGGGCCTGGAGGTGCCAAAAGACCCCAGGACATCAGATCCCTGGGTGCTAACATCCCATCAGCTTTGCAAATCATGACAATGCAAGATGCTCCCCTAAATGGGAATAGGCTCTCAGTCTCTTGAGTGTTTCTGGGGTTTTGTCCCAGCCTGTGCAGCTGTCCAGGCTTTGTTTGCTGCACGCAACATGTCTAGAGCCCCTTTGCTGGCACAGGCAGCTGTGCACATAGCCTGGGATTTTCTTTCTCATGCGTGTGTGAATGGTGTGTCTCCCTGATATTTTTGGTGTGCTCAGCATGATGCTTTTGATGAAACGCAGTGGGGCCCTCTGAACATGAGCACCTTTGATATAAAGACATAATCCATTTGGTCTGAGCTTTGTTTTCAGAGCTTTACACTCCTTGCAAACATTGAAGGAGCCCTTGAAAATAACCAATTAATTATAAAACAACCTTCTTCCACAACATGCTTTCTCACTGTTTTCCATATAAAGCTTTCCTACAGTCATCCTTACCCCTTTTTATTTCACTGTGACGGCTTTGGTGTGGACAGCATGGTACCTGCAGAGACCACTAGCTGCTTTGTTCACTCATATCAGTCCTTCTTTTTAAGTAATTAGGAGATTTCACAATAGAACCATCTGTTCCAGTGCCTTCTGCTGTCTCTTCCCCATACTCCCCCGAGACAGCTTTGGTGGTCCCAGTATTTACAGATTTGGTGGTCCCAGTATTTACAGATTTGGTACCACGGGACTAATCCAATTGTTAAAGAGCTGGAGTCAGTGAGTCCTCCCCATAACATGATTGATGCTTAAGTGATCCTGGCAGTTTCCCAAGCTTGAGGTGGAAAAATGCAGAGCATTTTGTCATTTCCTGCAATTCATCTAACTTTTGTGCCTCCCTCTGGCAGGGATCACTTCTAAAGAAAGATACTCTACCTGGAAGTGGAATGACTTGAGTATTACACTGTTAAAAGTGATAAACTTCAATGGCCCTTATTCTGCTCCCCATTACACCAACACAGTCCCAGTGACTTGTGCTGGTGTGTTGTATGGTTTCCTAAAAGGATGCATGGGGATCTTAAGCTTTGTCTCTTCCCAAAGAAGCTTTCCCACCTCCCAGTTCTCCCACACTGTTCCCTGAAACTGTCTGCTCATCCCACTTAAGTCATAGAGTCACAGAAGGGTTTGGGTTGGAAGAGACCTTAAAAGACCACCTAGTTCCACTCCCTGCCATGGACAGGGATACGTTCGACTAGACCAGGTTACTCCAAGCCACATCCAGCTTGGCCTTGGACACTTCAGGGATGGGGCAGCGACAGCTGCTCTGGGCAACCTGTGCCAGGGCCTTACCACCCTCACAGGGAGGAATTTCTTCCTAATATCTAATCTGAATCACCCTTCTTTCAGTTTAAACCCCTTCTGCCTTGTCCTAGACTTTCATGGTGCTTTTTAGAAAACCCTTCCTCACACCCAGGGCAATTTCAATGGAATAGTCCACATTTCTTCTCCAGTAATTCCACGTATGTTATGCAAACGCTGCAGCTTAATGTCTACAGCACAAAACAATTTTATAACTGGATTTTGCAGTCTTTGCAATAACACAGTATTTAAGGGTAAAGATGGCAGGGGAAATCCAACTCAGCCTTTCTCTTAGGTTAGTAATCCTTTATCTTAAGATCTTTGCTCAAGCCTCAGCTCTCTTCTTTCATCTACTTAGTTCACACCCAGGTCTGTTATGGTTTTTCCAGTTAAAAAGAATTACAGTCTCTTAATTTCAACAACAGAAACATTCAATGGGGGCATTGCGCAGGAAAGCATAAACTGACAAGCAGAATTCAGTCAAAGCCGGTGACTGGCTTGTCACTTTTGAATGTTAAAAAATACTTTAGATTCATTATGTATATAAAATTTTGTAAAGAAATAGGACAAGCTCAAATACACGCACACACAAGCATGGCAGAGGCAGGCAGTCAGACCAAATGTAGGTTAATCTGCATTCATCCACATCTGTATTGCATTATTCAAGGCTGTGTTGTTGTCACACTGCCTATGTTGTGTGTAGCATGTCTCACTATCCCTGACTTGTGTTACACACTTGGGACATGGTTGGAAATGGGGAAATGCAGCTCATCAAGCTGCAAAAATGTTTGCTACGGAATATTCTTTGTGTTGGACCTGGTGCCCCAGTGGATGGATTCAAGGGTTTTCTGCCAGAGTAATTCTTGCAAAAAATATCTGCAACAATATTTTTATTACTATGCATTTTACTAGTACTATGCTTTTAAAAAATTATTTTATTTGTATTTATACCCACAAACCATGACCTGATCTGGGCAAGCTGATCTAGTTGAAAATATCCCTGCTCATTTCAGGGAAGGTGGACTATATGATCTTTCCCTTCCAACCTGAACTATTCCATGATTCTGATTTTAAACCTCTGCACAGTGGGAGTGCCACTAGAAGATGTGCCTTGAGGATGGATAAAGCATCATGGATTTGAATTCTCTTTCCATTTCCAAGAAGAAGATATTATGGATCCAAAGCATATATAAATACAAGAAGTTGGGATTATATGTCTGTATTTTACTTTATACACTAAAATGGGATAAAATTGGGTGTCTTTGGACCCTAAGCATGTGTGTGTTCTTTGCTTTCACAGGAGGTACTTTTGGCTTGGAGGCTCTGAGATGTTAAAGCATAAGATCACTTAGGTGGTACCTGGTTGTTAAAACAACCCCAAGTTCAGTGATCGAACAGAAAACAAGAGGTTATCCTGGTTGCTTGGCCTCTGAGCTGAGCTGCAGGCTTGTCCATCCTGTAGGCATCCATTGGCATGAGAGCAGTTAGAGCTGTGACCTCACATCAGTATCCCTCTCAGCTCTGCAGGGTCACTGAAGGTGGAGGCAGGAATGCCAGACCACTGCAGAGTTAGATGATAAATTTACCTGTCATGAGCAGTATGGACAGAAGAAGTAGGTGGTATTCAAAACTCTCTTTGCATTGGACTTTCAGCAGTGTGTCACTGCTCCAGCGCAGTGCCAGGAAAAACTTTACCACAGGGTCAAGGCTCTGGGGAGACCTTAGAGCCTCTTCTAGTACTTAGAAGGGCTTCAAGAGACACAAAGAGGGACTTTGGACAAGGGATGACAGGACGAGGGGGAATGGCTTTACACTGACAGAAGGCAGGGTTAGGTGGGATATTGGGAAGAAATTCCTCCCTGTGAGGGTGCTGAGGCCCTGGCACAGGTTGCCCAGAGAAGCTGTGGCTGCCCCATGCGTGGAAGTGTTCAAGGCCACTTGGAATGGGGCTTGGAGTAACCTGGTCTAGTGGAAGGTGTCCCTGCCCATGGCAGGGGGCTGGAACAAGATGGTCTTTAATGTCCCTTCCAACCCAAACCATTCTGCAATTCTATGATATTCTGGGTACTAACTTTGCCATGGGACTTGGTTTACCGCTTCTTTATTTAGTGCTCAAGGTCCTTGTTCCTCAATGTCTCCTCCATGAATATTCATGGGGATCCCTATCCATTACCTCCCTTTTCCTCTCATTTGCCTTGTTGCCACCTCGGACATGTACTATTTGAAACCTGGTGACTAGTTCTTCTATGAAAGCCCATACTGGAATTGCTTTTATATATTAACTGAAACTCAGATTGTGATGTCTCAGTTTTGAGACAAATTTAGGAGAAGGCACTCCTCTAAGAAGTCGTTTCCTCTAAAAGGGTTCCAACAATCCCTTTCCACCAATAGGAAATGAATATTAATGGATGAAAGTGAAAAAAACCTAAAACCCAGTAGTTTATTAACAAACAGAATGCCCGCAAGGCAAGGGGAAAAAAAGTAAATAACTGCTAAATATTAAACTGTCAGACCTTACTCCCCCACACACACCGAAAAAAAACCCCAAAATGCCAGGGAAAATACCTGCTCACGACATGTAATACAAAATGGCGCCGGCTTCTCTCTTGGGAAAAAACCAAACAGGAGCTTCACACAGCAGTTTGAGCAGCAGATGAAAATTCAGTGACTCTCTGGCGCTAACCTCCTCTCCACAGCACACGAAGCAGCTGGGCTGGAGCCTCTTCTTGTGCTTTCTCTCCCCGTCTCGGCTTCCGGAAGTTTGGGGGCCGGAACAGAGCAACCCATCTCCCGGCACCGCCGGTCGCGCTTCTCTGGTCTCGGACTAGCAGCTGTTCAGTTCACCTCAAAGGCAGCTGAAAGATTGCTGCTGCAGATTGTCCAAGGCCAGGGAAGGAAAAAGATTCTCGCCTGGGCCAACAAAACCAAGCTAGCCATGCAAAACCAAACCGCACAGGCCCATGGAACGCCTGGGTAGTGAGGCTTCGAAAAAAACAGCTGAAGAGCCCAAAGCTCCCCCCTGCCTGGCCCCGCACACACCCTATCCCGGGCCTTAAAGATGCAGCAACCATTTTTGGGTGTAAAGCAGAGGATCATGGAATAGACTATCATCATAAATCACTACAAGACATTTGACTAACTAATTTCTTCATTTTTCATGTGTACAGTTAAATTTTAGGACACCTGCCCAATCAGCATTTATAGGATATTGAGATACAGTCATATAGTAGCTGCTGCAGTGAGGAGCAAATAATACTGCCCAAATCATCAATGGAGTGGCAAAACAATATAGCTGCTATTTAATTTTCACCATCTTCCTCCTTTACGCACTTTGCTGGTTAATCTATTTCTACTCCCATGTGAGCAATTACACTGTCATGCAGACTAGAAATGAAATCAAAGAGCGACACTAAAGAAGAAGGGAAGTAATGATTCCCTGCAGGGAGCAGCAAAATACAGCAAGTCAAATTATATTGCTGCTACAGAAAAGCTACTTCTTGTCAAACAGTGATGTCTTGACCTTTCTCCAGGGGGACCCATCCTTCTGTATCCATGATTTGGATGATAATTGAAGAAATTCAGACAAAATCTTACTTGTGGTCCCAAGCACCACCCATCTCTATCTTTTGCCTCAAGGACAAACTTCGCAGTTCCCATGCAGTAGACTGCAGTATCACATATTGGAGAAGGGCCAGGATTTAGGAAACAGGAGCTATCAATGGGCTCAAGCAGCTTCACAGCAGAGCTTCCCATAAAGTCTGGGCAGGAGGGTATCCCCAGCAGTCCCTGCCCAGCACTATGAGAGTAAATGGACGTAATGAACTCCCTCCCTAGCAGTGTGAATGGACACTGGCACAGGTTTCCCAAAGAAGCTGTGGCTGTCCCATCCCTGAAAGTGTTCAAGGCCAGGCTGTGTGGGCCTTGGGGCAACCTGGTATAGTGGAAGGTGTCTCTGCCCATGGCAGGGCAATTAGAGTGACGTGAGCTTTAAGGTCCCTTCAACCGTTCTAGTAGTCTATGAATTTGGACCAGAGCTGTTGTCAGCGGTGCCAGTCAGTGAGATGCACTTGTCCTTCATCTCCTTGGGCAATAGCTCTTCAATTCTTTAACCAACCATCTGTCCTGTCTTTGCTGAAAGGTGATGCCTTTGGCTTCTCTCCCCATCCTGCTGCTGGATCTCTGTCAAGGACTGATGACACTATGAGTTTGTGAAATGCAGTTGCTTCATTTGGCCTAAAAATCTTCATTTTCCTATGTGTTCATTAGCACATCTTGCTGTACCAGATTCCCCTCTTACAAGTCACATCATGGATTCACATGTAGCTTTTGCAGTATGAAGCTCTGATTCAGGAAGTTGTTTATTGTCCATATTTACATCTATGGAGCAGCTAAGGGCCACTGCATGTGCTGAAGTTTTTTGATGAACTGAAATAATGCATTTTTAGTTCATCTGCAGTTTGTGTCTTCAGACACTTTAAATGAGGTGCTGAAAACATCTCTCTGCCAAGAATCCCCCTAGAACCAAAGGCTCACAAGCCCATCAGATAAGGGTTGTCCAGCCTTGGCACACGCTGCCCAGGGCAGTGGTAGAGTCCCCCTCCCTGGAGGGATTTAACAGACAGATTTAACAGGAACAGATAGATAGGGCACTTGGAAACATGGGTTAGTGGTGGACTTGGCAGTGCTGGGAGACTGGTTGGATTCAATGATCTTAGAAGGCTTTGTCATTCTTAAAGATTCAGTGATTCATTGTGCCCTTTTTGCATGGGGATGAGAAGAGGCAGGCAGCTGACATCTCTGCATCCCATTGGATATTTGAATTAGTTCATTGCATTCACCATGAACTGCACTAAAAAATCTTTGCACTTAGAGAGGAGAATTTCCGATGTTATGTTGTCTTTGCAATTTCTTCCACTTTTCCCAACATGAATGTTTCTTCTCAAGAGTTTTTATCCCTGGGACCCTAATACATGTCCGTATTTCTGTGCAGTTGTGTGTGTTGTCTTGAATAGAGAGTCATATATGTGATGCTCTTTGGCCCAGAAAACTCTCAAAAGAGCACTTTGGCTCTGTTATGGATCAAGTGAGAGTGTTAGACAAGCCCTGCCTTAGGTTCAGATTTTTGGCAGCAGCTTTACTCAGGTGACCTGCACCTAAAAAGCTCTGGCTTGCAAGTTCTTAAGAATGGCCAAGCAGGTCTATTATAAAATTAATTATTTATTGAATAGGCAGGAGATTAGCAGACAAAAGGCCTTAAACAGAGTTACTTGCTACACAGGATAAAACAAAGAACTACTACTAGATCACATAAAACAGTGCATTATATAAATGTATCTATATTGTAGCTAGCAAAGAAATAGTATCGATTAGGAGTCAATGTAACTTACCACAGTTGTGTACCTGATGTAGTACACAAAGTCCTTTCACTCAACCTTCGGGAGAGTAACCATGAAAGTCAGCATCCCATCTTTGGGGAGAAGACTCCACACATTCCAAGGAATGTGCAGAAGATTTCTGCTTTGTGAAAATATGGTGTAGCTTTTATAGTTTGTAAAGTGAAATGCCCGTCAGTCAGAAATTCCAGCTTATCTTCCCACATCTGCTTCCACAGCAAGATGTTTACTGTCAGATGAAAGCATCAATCCCATGGCACCCTGGCCTTGAACACTTCCAGGCATAGGGCAGTCACAGCTTCTCTGGGCAACCTGTGTGGATGTAGCATGAAAACTACTATATGGAATGGCCAACTTGTGTCCCTTCCTTAGCAGGACCTATATGCAGGGAAATTCAGAGTGGTATAAACTGGCAAATTTCCACAGGGTTGTGATTCATACCAGGAGGTCTCAGTATTGTTTAGTGTAGTGGGTTGACCTGAATTGACGGACAGCCTGTTAAACCAATTATGCTTCTCTCAATTTCACATATTTAAACTACGTGGAAAGGCGGGATTTGAGGGTTTTTCCGTTCCAGCTCGGTGCCGGGATGGGACGGAGGGGGGATGGCCCTCAGAGCCCAGGGCCCTGCCGGGCTGGGCCAGGCACCCCTGCCCCTCCTGCCCCCCTACTCCCAACGCCGCAGCACGGACCCTGGGTCGCTGGGAGGGGGAGCTATGAAGCCGTCCGACGCAGTTTTCTTAAGAAGCCGGCGGGAGCTTACAGCCAACAGCCAGCACACTTCACGCTGAACTGAAGCGACTGCCGTGCAGTTAGCAGCACAGGGAGAGCAGGGGGCTCTCCTCACCGTGGACTCTGAACGGTAACAGCAACTTCAGAGGCAGAGAGAGAAAGTTGATCATGTGGGATGAAGCTCCAGAGCCTCTAAAGATGGCTTCGGAAGAGGACAGAGGGTGGTGCCGCACTTCCCGTGCGCAGCTTAAAATACTTCTTGCAATGCCGTGGTAAAGACTGTAATATCATAACTGTCTCTTTAATCCATTTAAAATACATGGCGGGATGGACAATTCACGTATGGCTCGTGAAGGTTGTGAAAGTGCCCATGCCAGGCTATTTAAAAGCAAAGAGAAAGAGGCTTTTAAGAGACTGGTGGCGAAAAAACCTTTGTGTTTAAGCCAAAATAACTCATCCTTAAAGAGATTAATAACCCCATGTAATGGTCCATGTCTTGCAGTGTAACAAAACTGTGAGTTTTCATGGAAGAGATGTTTCACACCACAGCAGGTTTTTTTTTTCTTTTTTTCCTTTTTCTTTTAAGTCTGTTAATAAACTTCTTTATATTCTGTAAGTTTTGTGCCTGCTTTGTTTTCTCCTAATTTTTATCTCACACAAAAGAAATCAGTAAGTAATCCATATTTCAAATCGAAACTGCTACATTTAGTTTAACCTCTCTCCAGATCCCCAGATACACTTTTCCTGGTTTCTGGGATTTCTGCTGCGGGGTCTCCCAGTGTTATGCTCCCTAGAGTCCATGCTGCTCCCTTTGGCAGGTGTTTAGCTGCCAGGAGGTAGGGATGGCTTTGGGCTCCTGGGCTGTTGCAGATGCTGATGGATATCCTTTATCAGGCTCAGACTGCGCTCTCCCTGTGGCTGGAGAGCACAGAGAACTGGGTGCAGGGGAGACTGGAGAGCAGATCTAACGTGAAGGCAGTAGTGGAAAGAAGGAAACAATCCCGGGGGTGCTGGTGTTTACCCTGAGGTCCACAAAATTGATTTTGTGTGACAAAGCTGCCTAGATGTGCCACTTAGTCTGAGCGTGAGGATTTATCTCACCCTTTTGCATCATACACGCACCTCTTCATGCTGGCTGGGCCGTTACTCTGAGAGTTACTCACCCACAACTATGTTTCTCACTCAGCTCTTTGGCCTTCTGCAGTGTTCACCATCACCTTCAGTCCTGGTTTTGTGATGTTTTAGTCATGACAGCCTGCACAATAATTCTTCCTTCTTGAAAGCCCACATTCCATGTTCTTCAGGCAACACAATATCCATGATTTGGGGGCTGCTGACTCAAACAGCTTTTATAAATGGATGGCAACATGGTTCTGCTCTGCCAAATGACTTGATTTCATCCTTTTCATTACATTGATTGTCTTGCTCATAACCTCCTTCAGCCAGTGCTAGTCACCTTCTTGAAGGCTCAGCACTTTTCTCCTCTTTTGTCCCAGTGCTATGCTTGATGAGCCCTAACCAGCGACGTTTAGAGATAGTGGTCCCTCCCCATCCTGCTCACATTCACTTCATTGTCCAAGTTTCAAATTAATTCATTAATATATTTCACATTGTTTTAGTCTTTGTACACAATTGGCTTATCCAAACTGACTTGCTCTCTGTACACGTGTTTATATATGTATATATATGTGTGTTTGTGTGTGTGTGTGTGCATGCATATGTGCATGTCTTAGAGGTTGATTATTAATGTTTGGGGAAAAAATAATCTTGGGCACCAGGAGCCTCTTTGTACCATTCACAGTCTCACTGCAGTTTTACAGTAAATTATTGTGTACAAGATAATAGCACAGGCATTAGAGGATAAAGCTGTCATTAAGCATCCATGTTGGAGGATGGGGCAGGAGATGGAGATGGGGCACTGGATGCAGCAGGCAGCGACAAGGGTGTTCTTACACTTGCAGTGGCAAATTTGTATGTTGACAAGACCATTGAAAACAGGAGTTGGTTGGAATTGGTCTTTTAACTAAAGGAGGCTGGGGTGGAAAATGGGATTAAATGGTTGGATCACAGAATCACAGACTAGTTTGGGTCAGAAGGGACCTTAAAGATCATCTTGTTCCAGCCCCCTGCCATGGGCAGGGACACCTTCCACTAGACCAGGTTGCTCCAAGCCCTGGCCAACCTGGCCTTGGACATTTCCAGGCATAGGACGGTCACAGCTTCTCTGGGCAACCTGTGCCAGGGCCTCAACACCCTCACAGCCAAGAATTTTTGCCCAATATCCCATCTAACCCTGCCCTCTGTCAGTGGAAAGCCATTACCCTTGTCCTTTCACTCCTGTGCCTTGTCTAAAGTCCCACTCTAGTTCTCTTGGAGCCTCTTTAGGCACTGGCAGGGGCTCTAAGGTCTCCTGGAGCCTTCTCCAGGTGAAAACCCTCAGCTCTCCAGCCTGTCTCCAGAGCAGAGGGATTCCAGCCCTCACAGCATCTCTGTTGCCTCCTCTAAACTCATTCCAACAGCTCCATTGTCTTGGGGTACAGATGACGTGCTGTGTTGCAGTAAAATATCAGGCTGTCAGCAGAAGCAAGGAATCACTCCAGCCCAGAATTTTAGGTTTATTTCTCTGGGAGGCAAGAGCACGTTGCACTGTTTACTATGGCATGAGGGACCTCAGCATGGGGCAGCATTCCTTTGCCGCTGGAAATGGATTAGGGGTCAGGTTTTGGCTCTTGCAGAGCAGACCTATTGATCAGGCTTGTCTTTAAAATCAGTTGTGTTTGCAGGAGGATGCACCTGTTTATGTTGAGTCCAAATGTATTTCTTTCTGTTCACATTAGAAAAGAGAACAGCTTTAGGATCAAAACACAAGCCTGCTCCTCATCTGAGCAATCCTTTCTGAGCTGAATTTGCCTGGAATCCATGTAGTCCGGCATCTTCAGCCAATCACAGCCAGAACCAGACAACCAGAGGGAGGTTGGAGGAGATTCCTACATCATGGAATAACTCCTGCTTTGGCCCATGTTTTTTTGGGAGCAGTTAAATGCTGAAGACAACTCTCAATACTCCCGATATCCATCTAAACAGCCATGACTGAATTAAATCTCATTATATACTGAAGTTCAGTGTCCTCCTCTGGCATTGAGTTCAACCAGCCACTATCATGGATTTGGCTTTCGCCCTATTTCATTTCATTTCACCAAACATCTCTTTTCCTGCTTTAAGAGCTGGAGAATACTTAAGAGCAAGTGACACTGTATTCCAGAAAGGCAAAATAATTTGAAAATCCCAGACATATTTTCTACTTAATTTGGCTCAAATGTATCTTTTTTTCATTGCTGTTTTGTTTAGAGAAACATTAAAGAGAAATCTGATATTCTGAAATACTCCTTGTGAAGCACTTCGATGTTTTGCTTCATAAGAGGATTCATAGTCTTTGGTGTTGTCCTGAGTAGAATGAGGAAAAAAATATGAGATGGTAAAGAATTAAAGAAACTGAAAAAGAAAATTAAATTTTCACTTAAGAATTAATTAAATGCTTCAGGCCTAACATTTTGTAAAGGATTTTCTTTTTCAGTGAAAAATCTGAATATTTTTCTTTTTTCATTGAGATGTACTTCTCCAGATTAAGCTAGAAATATCCCTCCTGTGCAGGACTCCACCATGAAGTCCCCCATCTCCTTTTTCTGCATTTATTATTTTGTATGTGTGCATTAAGATGAGGGAATTGGCCTGGCTCAGTGCCAGCAGAGCTGCTGTCAGCAGAATACATTGAACACCCTGTGCTGTTGCTGAGCAAATGTAGCCTCTCTTTAAAGTCCTTCAAAGAAGGTGGAAGCCTTGAAGTGGTTAAACCTTGCCCTGTCCTGTCCTGCCTTCCCCCTTCTGGTTGTCCTTTGGCATCAGTAGATAAAGGCAATCCATGTGTACACGGGGCCTTGACAAGCATCTCCAGAGACAGCTGGGAGCTAATTTCAACCCCGATGCACGCTGGCTGGGCTGAAAGAGGGTGTTTAGGTCACCTTCATCTGCCACCACCTTCAGCAATCCTCAGTCAAGGGGAAAATGCAATTAAAACAACGAGGGTGGATGAAGCCTCACTCAAGAGCAGTGTGGTGTTCACTGATACATGTGAAGAGCAGGCTTGGCTTTAATGGATATAGATCAGGCCACCACCTCCCAAGGCTACTGTCATCTGATAAAATCTGCTGCCTATGCATTTGTAAGGCATCTGCCCTGTCCTGTACAGCTTTATGTTCTCATCAGGTCTGTAGATGGATAAACTCTCTTTAACCTCACTGGGAAATTTTCCTGTTGAACTTGGCTTGCTGAAGGTCATCTGATGCCTCATATACTCTTTTTCACTGAGTTTTATTTCAAGTTCCATTTCAGGTCAGCACTGGGTTCCCTGTAGATTCTAATTATTCTTTGTAAGAGTGGGACCAGAACTAGGCAAAAAATCAGGAGACCTGTAATTTGCTGCTATTTCAGTTCAACCCTCCATTTCATGCCAAGAGAGCAGTTCTTAAAATCTTCCTCAGCAAAATTAAGAGCATTGAAAATCCCTTAGATAAAGAATTTCAGAGCTGGACTAAGCTGTGCCTCTTGGCTACATCCAGACTGGAGCTGGTCCATGTTCATATTTGCTGCTTGAGCAAAGGTTTAAGTGAGCTGTGAGACCGACCTCTTTCAGGATGGATTCTAGCACGTTCCTTGAATACTTCAAAAGCTAATTTGATGTGCAGAATTCTGCAAAGCTCCAGACACCACTATTACCTGCTGTTCTGAAAATCAGGGGAAAGCAATATTTTCAGGGCTTGTTTGAGATTGAAGAAGGAATTTGTAACTTTTGGGTACCTTCCCCACAAACTGCTCTTGGAATGTTAAACAATAATGAGGGATGTCTCAGAATGACAGGATCTTTCTCCAAACCAGCATAAGGTTTCATGTTACAGGAGCAACCGATATGGTACCTGTCATGGTTTAGCATAGTTTGGGTTTTTAGTTAAGGAGGGCTCCATCAGCCACGGAAGTGATTCTTTTGCATAGAGGTGCTTACAGCTTCCTCTAGACTCGACAGAACCAATCAACTGGCTAGTTTGAATATTGGCAACTTTGTTAAGCCACTTAAGAAGCTTGACGCACCTCTGTGATCCACATTTAAGAATGAACAAAGCCCGGGAAACCTCTCTTTCTTCCAGCTTTTGGACAGGTAACTTGGGGGCCCGCAGCGCGGCCCAGCGGGGCCAGGCTGGGCCCTGTTCGGCCGCGCCCGGCCAGGTCAGCTGTGGCATGGCTTGGCTAAGATCTCAGCCGCTTCTGCTTTGCTGGACACCCGGCGCAGCCCCCTCAGAGGAGGCCGGGCTGGCCAGGAGACAGCCACCCTGGAGCCACACGGCCCTGTTCCATCCGCAGCCCTGCTCCGTGCAGGCGGCCCTGAGGTGCAGCTCGGCCAGGCCGGCCCTCACCTGGTGCAGCTGAAATTCATCTGAGGCCGCTGCCTGGCAAAGATCATGTGACCAACAGCGAGAGGCGCATTCCAGCTGCAAGGCCTGGGTGAGATAACTCTCTTAGTGCTGTAAGATTCCTCCAGAACAGATGAAGCCTGCAGACATCAGTCTTCTCCTAAGTCAAAGGAAAGAAAGGTGAAGGCACGTGAAGAAAACACCATAAAGACACCAAAGTCGGTGGAGAAGGAAGAGCTGAAACCCTGAGAGAGGAGAAAGAAGAGGTGCTTCAAACCTAGAAGCTGAGATTCTATTGTAAAGCTATGGTGATGAACTATGATACATCAGTGTACCCGTTGTAATTTCATGAAAGCATGGGCGGTGGAGCATTCAAACCGCAATCATGAGCAAAAGTACATGTGCTGAAATAAGCAAATGTTGAAGTAGCTGTGATCTGGTGAGAAGCTTGAACAGAGAGAGATGGAAGTGATGAAGACTCTTGCTCCCAAGGGAAGAAGAAGACCTCTGTTCCTAGAGATGAAGATGATCCCAGAGATAGATGAGGAGAACCTTTTGCTTCGGAACAGCTCATCCTTAAAATGGTACCCCATTAGCTAAAGATTGAACCCTTGAAAGCAGTTGTGGGGAAAGCTGTAAATCGAGGGAAGGGACTTTCACAAGTGAGCAGAGAACCATCCCAGGCGGCTGTCTTGCTGTGACGTTGAAGCCATGAGAGAACTGTTTCTTGTGGAGATGTCTCCATGGCATGAGCAAGAGAGACTCCTCTCCCTAAGTGAACTGAAAAAGATTATTATAGAGGTGGTAAACTGACTGAAAAATCTCAAGGGTTGTCTTTTTACGTTGTCAGTGGGAGAAGGGAGAAAAGTGGGGCGAAGGGAAGTGTTCTGAAGGTTTAGTCTGATTCTGACTTTTTTTCTTTTAGTTCTGTTAATAAACTTCTTTATATTCTTTTAAAGTTTTGTGCCTGCTTTGCTTTCTCCTAATTCTTATCTCACAGAAGGAAAATAAGTAAGTAATGGATATTTTGAACCAAACCACTACAGTACCTTAGAGTACAGATATTTTTACTATACCCAGAATAAAAAATTTAAAAAAAAACTCTTAAAGCTGCTAATTTTCCCTCTCACTTCTTTGCTGCATATAAGAAGTTTTTAAATGTATAACACAACATCTCTGAGTGACATAAAGAATCAGGCCAGTTCCAGATGATAGAATCACAAAATGGTTTGGGTTGGAAAGGACCTTAAAGACCATCCAGTTCCAACCCCCCCTGCCATGGGCAGGGACACCTTCCACTAGACCAGGTTGCTCCAAATCCTGTCCTACCTGGCCTTGAACACTTCCAGCAATGGGGCATTGCACAGGAAGTACAGTGTAACTGCCTTAAGAGAGTGTAGCTGTGCCATGCACTGTTTGGACAACACTAGGTCATGGTGACATCAAAGAGTATCAGACAGACATTTGATTGGGAGTCATCAGACTTGGAAGGGGGATTTAGGTTACCTTCCTGAGACATCCCCTTCATCCCTACAAGCAGTAGAGATGCAGGCCCCAAGCAGGGCACCTCCCTCATTTATACTTCGCATTAGGAAATTCCGTGTTCCTGACACTCAAACATGGTGATCTAGATTGCAAAGTTGCTAGCACACTCTTGGCTACAATTTTGGCCTGTTGTAACTGATGCTTTTCCAAGCAATTGTTGGGTTGGATTCAGGAGCTGGCATATTCCAAGGACACTTCCCAATAGGTTGTTTTCCCTCACTCATCTGTGGTGGCGATGGAGAGACTTAGGAATTAGTTCTAATTAACCATGTTGAGTTTCTGGGCACTGATGCAATCAGCAGAGAATAGCCTGTGTCTATTCTAGTAACACTTACTTAAAGTTTATGTGTTGCCTGAATATCATAAATAGGCTTTGAGACCAGCCTGTTGCACCACCTGTAGCTGTAGTAAATGGTGGAGATTCTCTCCTCCTTCTGCTGTCTCTGCGTGCTCTGGATGGCAGATATGGAGAACTGGACACATTGGGTGTTTCAGTGGTCTAGTGGGAAGTGTCTCCGCCCATCATGGCAGGGCAGGTGGAACGATGTGAGCTTACAAGTACCTTTCAACTCAAACCAGTATGATTCTGTGTATGTGGTAACAAAATGGAGTGGCTGGTCCATTCCAGGTATTGTAGGACTCCATACGAACGTGGCCCATGCTCTCTCACATACCTGAAGGGACCGGTTGTAGTGTAATAGCTGGTGATGTTAAAACATTTGACTGAAAAGGATTTAGATTTAGATTTAGAATATAAACAGAATCACAGAATGGTTGAAGTTGTAAAGGACCTTTAGAGGTCATCTTATTGCAGGCCTCCTGCCATGGGCAGGGACAACTTCCACTAGACCAGGTTGCTCCAAGCCCCATCCAACCTGGTCTTGAATTCTTCCAGGGATGGGGCAGCCACAGCTTCTCTGGGCAACCTGTTATTTCTAGATGTGCACTGAATCCATTGACATACTGGTATTTAGAATTTCTTTGTCAACAAAGTATGGGATTTCTAGATCAATAACCTTCTATCCTCCATTTCCAGAGGTTGTGGCTGAGCTACTCCAGAGCTGGTAGACACAGTGCATCAGTGCGCATCCACCTAAGAATGGCTGTTGTTCTATTCGTTGCCTGCAAAGCCTCATCTTGGGAGACATAATGTAGTCAAGGGTCAAGTCCGATCACCAAGAACAGTGGAGCTGAGTACTCACAGAATTGTTACGTCTGCATTCAGACCAGCAAAGCAGGGTGGAGACAAACAGTCTCATTTTTCAGTTAGATGAGACTTGTTGTTGCATTAACAGCCAAGCTCTATTGCAGAAATCATTCCCTGACAGCCCACAGGGAGTACAAGGCTTTTCTGTGCCTTTTCTGCCAAGATCACAGGGGTTTGGGGGAAAAGCCTGTCACTTCCTGCATGTTTATATTTGCATAATACAGAGCTAATAAAGTTGCCAGGCACTACAAATACAGTCACGCTGCTTCAGAGCTGACTTCTATATAAACCAGCATTCTATGAGCAGCAGAATGAATAAATCCTGGTTTGTGTTCCACCTTTAAAATCCACTCCCTACATCCACAGTACAACAGCCTTCGTCCTTTGTCTCTGGTTCTGTAGACACAACCTGTGCTTGGTCTTGGTGGTTGACCTGGTGACCAGTGGTGGCTGGTTGTTCAGCTATCCTGAGATTGAGTGAGAAATAGGAATTTTACCTCTTTCCCTCAGCTGCAGAACACCGTTTGGATGTTCCCCATGTGCCCATTCACTGATCTTGAGGAAAGGTATTGTGATTTTCACCTTTGAGATTTCTACTTCTGCCACAAATACAACAGAAAATAGCTAATGGGTTCTGAAGTTGCTAGGAAAGAAATCTGAGGGACAGATAGATATGGGCAGAGAAAATTAGTTTACCATTTTATTTATTTATTTCCGTATATTGAAAATGTCAGGAAAATTAATCCACAAACACCAGAGGTTCATGTCCAAAAAGGAGACAGAGGAGTCCTGTTACTTTATTCGAATAAAGGGAGAGGCCATGGGGCATTCCCCTGGGATCTTTCAAATTGTTAGAGGACACAGCCTCCTTTCTATCCTAATTTCCCGGCTGCATTTCCCTCTCTCTTTCCCCATTGGCTGAGGTACTTGAGAGGTACAGACTTCCTGAATCGCCTCATACAGACCCCCTTCTAATGTATACCCTCCCTTTTTGTTTTCCTATGGAATTTATGGTTCTTCCCATTGCTTCTTTCATCTCTCAGTATCTATCTTTACCTATCAGCAGACCCACAGTTTGTAAAGACAAATCTATCTCATTCCTTTCAAAAATATATAGTCTACTTTGGAACACAAGTGGATCCTAGAAAGACACCTCTTATCTTCTGAGGAGTTTAGGATGAATTTTGTCATTCTGTCTTGGTTTGAGACAATTTAAAGGAGAACGCTCTGGAATGAGTTGTCTGCCTTTATAGGTTCTAACGATCCCTTTCCACCAATAAGGAACATATATGAGTAGATAACTGAAAAAGTGACAGTTTAACAAGCAGAACAGCAACAGGCAAAAATAACCTGCTAGATACAAAATTTCTAAATCTCACAGACTCTCCCCAGAACAAAAAGACAGCCGAAAATGCCAGGGACACATACACGCACACACCCACCAAGATGGGCGCTCCACAGCTGAGCTCGAGCTCGTGGTTTGAAGGACAAAGGGAAAGGTAGTGTCAGTCTTCCCCCCAACCCCCCTGCTCTGTCTCCGGGACAACTAGAGCTCCAACTTGTTTTCTCTGGGTCAAGGGGCTAGAACTCGCGGAAGGACTTTGCCTTCCTTGCAGCAAGAGACGACAGGGCAGGCAAGGCAGGGTGGCTGGGCTGGGACAACTCATGGTGTTCTGTCCTCCACCAGGACAACAGATGGCCTTTTGCAGCCTAGCATCCCTGCCTGAGCATCCTCTGATGACATGCACGTGTCCGTACTTAAGCTTTCCTGATCCTCTGAACTCAATCCAGTTGCTTGTCTGCATAAAGGTGAAACCGAGTATCTCCATTCCCATTTGTCACATTTGGTAGAAGCTGATTAAGATGTTCAAAAGTATTAGGGGAAGAGATTGACTGGCAGCCCTCTTACACAGAGTTCATTTCCCCAGTGTTGGGGGTTAGGTTTTCTTTTTTTCTTGAAGGAATTTTCCTCCATTTGTTGTCATAGAGATGGTAAATGGACATCGATTTAAAAGACAAAAGATGTAGCCAGGGCCTTGGCATATCATTGGAATGGTTCTGGGGGAGGGGGAGAAGTGGTCTGATGGTTGGCAGTTTCTTAGCTGGGGGTGGGTGGCTGTGGGTTTTGGTGCTGGACTTCTCCTGCCCAGGGGGACTCTCTGCTACAGCTGAGCCTTCCTTGCCATTTCTCCTTGCCCTTGGAGACCACTGCTCGCAGAAGCAGCCCTTGGACTTTCGGCACCCGCCGTGTCTGGGAGAAAGACCCTCACCATCTGCATGGGCGCCTCAGGGGAAAACTGGGCCCCCATCTCCTCTCTCTCTCCAGAGGGAGCACCTCGTGGCTGCTTACTGGAGCCTCGGCTGCTGCTGCCGTCGCCAGGACACCCTCGGGACACGTGAGAGCAAGGAAAAACCGAAACACCCCCCACCTTCTCTCTCCTCCCGGGGCTACCGTTGGCCCCTGGGGAGGCTCACAGCTTGCTCCGGCCGCCCTCTGCCTCACCAGGAGCCAACAGCGCCCCCTGCAGCCGTGGGGGAGTCACTGAACCCCCTCTGCCTCACCCGGAGCCATCAGCGCCCACTGCCCGTTGTGATCGTAACTACACCAAAGGGGAAATTGCTTGATGGGCAGAGAAAGGCTTTTGGGGATTTTTTCTGTTTTGTTGTTGTTGCTGTTGTCATTGTTGTTTGTCTGCCTTGTTTTTATATGTATTTATATACATATATACATATTCTAGTAAAGAACCGTTATTCATTTTCCCATATTTTTGCCTGAAAGCCCCATAATTTCAAAGTTGTAGTAATGAGGAGGGGATCATCTTTTCCATTCCAGGAAGGTTCCCACCTTCCTTGGCAGACACCACCTTCCAAACCAGGACACCTAGTAATCCAGGCTGAAAATGAGTAATACAACCCAAAAGTCGTTAAGTGGAACAGGCAGGAGGGGCAGGGTCTGTAACTTAAAAGGGTTAATGCCTTGGAAGTCCTGAAATTAAGACAAGAGCTTGGAGCAACCTGGTCTAGTGGAAGGTGTCTCTGCCCATGGCAGGGGGTTGGAACAAGATGAGCTTTAAGGTCCTGGCCAACTCAAATCATTCTGCAATTCTGTGATTTCCCAGGAAAGTTGACCCCTTTGCGGAGGGTTTGTATCAGCATGGTTAGGATAGATCTTGGCTTCCACTGGAGTTTTAAGGATCTAGACACTGTCTTGATTTATGTCTGAGCACAACCCCCTAAGTTAGCAACCCATTTAGGGTTTCTCCTTCCCCATTCTCAGGTGAATTGTGATTTTCAGAGAGAAATTGAAATGGTTTGCTTCAAAACTGGAAGGCTGTTGGTGTTGCATTGGGAGGAACTACAAAAAGCAAGAGAAGGAGGCCGTGGATGGGAACCAGAATGTGTCCAGAAGACACTGATCCACACTTTCAACTGTGTTTGGGGCTTTTTCTACCAGAAGTTGCAGCTCTGTCCAAAAGAAATGAAAGATGGTGTTATTTTTTCCCTGTAATTCAGGAATCCACTATCAGTTAATAAAGAGAAGCCGTAGTTTTCAATGTATCTGATAAACTGTGTATTCCCTGCTCTGCTTGAGTTTACATCTAAGTTGGTTTTGTGTTAATTAGTTACCTGTTAGTCTTAATTATTTATCTGTCAGTATGGAATTAACAAAACTGTTCTGTCTAATTTGGTGCAATATAGGTGGAATCATACAAATCTCTACTTACAGGTGTGGCTAAGGGGTGTCCAGGACCGGCTGATTTTAATAGACCGCATTTCATTTGAATTTCTCATAATGTGTCAATAGGTTTTGGATGAGGTAAAAAATGAATTGCTGGGAGCCAGTTTCTATGTAAACCTGATTGGATGGAAGCAAAATCCTTTCCACATAGACTTGGTTGAGCAATGCAGGACTCCATTCCCATGTTACCATTGCTCTCCTGTTGGTTTAATTCCTGAACCCTTTTCCTTTTTGATCTTCAGAAATGAGTTCAGACCCTGGATAGATGTCAAGCCTGTGAAAGCGATAAAAGCGAAGCCCCAGTACAAGCCGCCAGAGGAGAAAATGACCCATGAAACCAGTTACAGCGCTCAGTTCAAGGGGGAAACCAGTAAGCCTTCTCCAGCTGATAACAAATACCTGGAACGCAGAAGGATACGCACTCTCTACAGCGAACCCTACAAAGAACCTCCAAAGGTGAGAAACACGGCGGAAGGGACCCAGGGCCATCACTGTTCCTGGTGGCACATGTCCAACACAGTAAGGCTGGGCTGAACACTGCTTGCTGTCACTCCCCTTATGTGGCATCCTCATTCCAACCAACAGGTGCATCTCATGATCCACCTTGGAGATGGTGGTGAATAAAAAACTAAACATGTCCCGACCATGTACGCTGCCAGCCCAGAAAGCCAACAGGGTCCTGGGTTGATCCCACAGTGTGGACAGGGAGGTCAGGGAGGGTATTCTGCCCCGCTGTTCTGTTCTGCCCCTCTGCTCCTTGACGCCCCACCTTTAGCGCTGCCTCCAGCTCTGGGGTCCTCAGCACAGGAAGAACATGGGTCTGTTGGACTGAGTCCAGAGGAGGCCATGGAGACACTCCAAGAGATGGAGCACCTCTGTTATGGAGACAGGCTGGGAGAGCTGAGGATGTTCAGCCTGGAGAAGAGAAGGCTCTGGGGAGACTTCAGAGCCCCTGTCAGTGCCTAACAGGGCTCCAGAAGAGCTGGAGAGGGACTTTGGACAAGGGCCTGGAGGGACAGTCGAGGGAGAATGGCTTCCCACTGCCAGAGGGCAGGGTTAGAAGGGATATTGGGAAGAAATTCTTGGCCGTGAGGGTGGTGTGGTTACCCAGAGAAGCTGTGGTTGCC
This sequence comes from Lycocorax pyrrhopterus obiensis, assembly GCA_014706295.1. Lineage (NCBI taxonomy): Eukaryota > Metazoa > Chordata > Aves > Passeriformes > Paradisaeidae > Lycocorax > Lycocorax pyrrhopterus. The sequence continues at coordinate 103,003,722 of JACSVZ010000001.1, forward strand.
CCATCCCTGGAAGTGTCCAACGCCAGGTTTGAGGCAGCTTGGAGCAACCTGGTCTAGTAGAAAGTGTCCCAGCCCATGCAGAGGGTAGGGAATGAGATGGTCTTTAAGGACTCTTCCAACCCAAACTGTTCTATAATTCTATGGGCTCTAGGACTTGAGGCACTTTGGAGACAATAGTGCCATATGTCAAATTGTACAGAAGTGAGGGTAGGGCCAAGATGAAGAGGTTTTCAGTTGTCATTTCCTATGTGATCAAGGCAGCTTTTTCTTTCTCCCTCCAAAATTGTAGGAGCCCCACATTGCATTTTATGCTAAGAGCCAGACATCTGCTGTTAATTCAGAGCATTCCACAGATTTTGACAGTATGCACTTCTGGCTTTGATCAGATCAAGAACATATGTTGAGAAGGGCCTGAGCCGAAATGTCATCCAGCCTTTTTTTCTAGGAGCAGCAGAGGATCTACATATAAAAGGAGTCAGTCTGTGAAGTTTTAAACATAGGACCATAAGTTGTTCCCTGAGTTGATGAGTGCTTAGATGTGTGAGGACTGAGAGGGATTGCAGGGCGAGCATGTAGGAGAGATGGAAGCTTCTGTTCTCCCTTAATTTTGGTAACTGTCCTTCCTGTTTTGGGGCTGTAGAAACAAGACATTGTTGTGGAATTTTCTCATGTGCCAATCAGAGTTCTGCACCTCATGTATCCCAAAGTAATTTTCCTCCATTTTGGGAATCTGTTAAGGACAGAGGAGTCCTCTCCTGCAAGATGGAGAGGGACAACTATAACTAGCAGCCTCTTTGTCCTGAGCGTCATTTCTCTGCTTCCAGTCCAGAGAAAGACAATCCTCTGTGGGTTTGCAAGACCCCTCCTGAAGTCAGAGAAAGATGCAGAAATTGATAAAATTACTGATAATATTCCCTCTCCTATTCACCATGCTCTATCCTGATCTGGTTACAATGGGCTCTGCTGGCTCCAGGGGCACTGTGACTTCAGGGCATCCTGAAAGGAGCTGACCATTTGCAACTCAGCATAAGCCCAGCTCCTCCCCTGCCTCTGTGGAAGGGCAGAGCTGAGCAGATAAGTAACATTTGTGCTGTTTAAGATCTAAATCCTGTTTTCCACCTGTCCTTGTGTCTCTCCTTCTCTCTCTCTCTCTTTCTCCATCTCTGTGTTGTCGTTTTGCCTTTCACCCTCCATGCAGGTGGAAAAGCCTAGCATAAAGCCTTCCAAACCAAAAAAGACCACAACAAGCCATAGACCCCTGAAAAAGGCCAAAGACAAGCAGATTGCATCTGGCCGGGCTGCCAAGAAAAAGAGCGCCGAGACCTCCAACACTGCAAAGCCAGAGGATAAGGAGAAAAGTAAAGAGATGAACAATAAACTGGCTGAGGCAAAAGAGTAAATGTCACTGCACTTTCCTTTCTTTCTCATTTTTTTCCTTTTCCTTCTTCCTTCGTTCCTTTTTTTTGCCCCTTTGATTAAATAAAGGCCACAAAATTAATTAGAGGCTTCTAATCTGCTTTTTGTTCTGATTGTATTAGAAGCTTTTCTGTTTTATTTCCAAGGAGGATTAAGAAATCCTTGTTTCTGAGGTCAGGTTGTTCTGCTTTGCCTGCACAACATGGCTCTGCACAGAGTGAGGGATGTGGGAATGCCTAAGCAGGGTCCTAAGAGATGAAGGTGATGGATCAGCAGTGATTACATCCAACAGCTTGTCCCTTTCCTCAGGCTTGGTTCTTCAGTGGTTTGACAGCATCAAAGTGCCCATTGAGCCATGGAGGGGCTGCGCTCTCATCCCATGAGGCCCTTTTGGGTTGGCCATTGTTGTGTCATCTCCCACTGGTGTCAATGGGTAAAGGGTTTTGGAGGCAGAGAGGATCAAGCTAATTCATGGTGCCATGGATCTGCTGTAAATCCACCAAAATCAGTGGTGTGGCCAAGAACAATTTCCCCTGGTGACACTGATGGGAATTCTGCTCCAAGAAACAAAGAGAAACGAGAAAGAAGTAAAGGGCCAAATCCTCCCCAGGGGTAGCTGGGAGTAGGTCTAGCTGCATCAAGGCAACTTCACTCATCGACACCACTTGAAGTCCTTGATTTTAAAAAAAAAAAAAGAGTGAGGGAAGATGCAGTGAGCAGTGAAGACTTTCCAAGCACATGGCAGGTTAGACTAAGTTATCAACAGGTTGTTCTTCCCTATTGTTTTCCCTAAGTTATGGATCTTTTTAATTATTCCTGTTTTGTTTTGAATCTTGGTCTGCTTTCTTCGCTTCTGGGGTGCCAGTAGAGCTAGGTTTCAGAAAGTGGTTCATTTGCAGGCATGATCTTCCAAGGGGTAGAAAGAAATGTGTCATCAAGGTTTGCTAGAGCTGTCAGCCCCTGTTGTGTTTATTCTTCCAGCTGTTCATGTTCATGTTGGCTCATGAGCATCACAAGAGGGCCATTAAAAAGTTGCTGGGATCCCTAGACTCCCTCCAGACAAGATCTCAGGGTTTCAATCATATTTACTGTGCTCTTACTCTGGGAAATCCCCACGACTAGTTTGGAAGCCCTAAACACAGCAGGACCATTTGTCAGTGAGTATGATCTGGCCCAACAGACTGGCATTGCATGCCACAGAATACGGGTCACTGGATCAGTGGGAGAGTTGTGGTCCCAATCCAAATTTATGTGCCTAACTTCTGGATTGGGTCCTAAATACATAAGGATTAATCTTTATCCCATCAAACAGAGCTGTTAAACTCTCCTGTAGCAGAGTGGCTGCAAGTTATGATGCCGGATTCTTGTTACTTATTCTTGCAGCTCCAAATTTTCTCTCCTAATATGAAGTCCACCTTGAAACTTCCAGAGGACAATTGGGAAGCATGAAGACAGAGATGGGAAGTAGAGTAGGGAGGTGGTGTGTTGCTGCAGAGATGGTGGAATAAGGAAAGTTTTACTGCTAGGGGTATTTTAGAGATATCTAGCAGATAGTGAAACTATCTAGCAGAAAAATGGATGGGATGGGAGAGTGAGGAGTCCTGGTTTTGGGTTTTCATCCCATTAGAATTGTGTCTTTTGGAAACACAAATGAGTGGTGGGCTACAAGGTTGAGTGAAAGTTTCCAATGAGGAGGAAAGCTCTGTGATATACAGATAGTGACATTTGCTGGCCTTAGTAATGAATAAATGCCAAGTTCAGTGTATCATGTGATGTGTCCTGTTTGCCTTGCGCTAGCAGCCTAAACCTTTGAGTATCAGTAAGTGTAGTATTCTGAATTCAGTGGTGTAATTCCAGGCTTAGCTGTGTTAGAACTGTGTGCTATGAGCTAGTCAGGTTGTGTATGTGGAAAATATATATTCATATATAGAAATATATATATATATTTAAACCTCCACTGTTTAGGAGGAAACCAGGGAAAATCCTCCAGGAAGTAAAACTGTGGAAATCTTTGTGAATGTAGTGCTTTTTTTTTTTTTTTTTTATGTGCATGCCTCATGAAGATGCTGGCCTCTCCATACTGATCATTGCTTTTCTGAGTGCTCAGAAGCCCCTGCAACACTGCTCAGCTCTGTCAACAGACCAGCTCAGCAAAAGGCTTATGTTGAGCAGGTGGAGAGATGTGGTGGTCGCAGCTCTTCCTACCTGTCACATAAGGGACAACTGGCCAGAGAAGAGCTCCCAAGACTTTGTGTGATTCCTTAGCTTTTAAGATTCTTCATGTATCTTCACACTCCTCAATAACATCCTTTCCTGTCGCAGGATGTAGCATCAGCTATGGAGATACATCACAGCAGGCAGAACATATCAGGAAGGCACTAGACAGTTCAAATAGCTCAACACACCAATCTTACATAAGGACAGACCATGCAAAACAATTCTCCCTATTATTTTTCAGCCCTAAGTTTCACATTTAAAGACACCACACTTGCCACTGTTTCACTTGGAATTCAATGGGAATTTAGCCCTTGAGTTCAAGGTGAACTAAATTTTGCCCAGGGAACACCACTGAGATGCTCAGACCACCTAATCCAAGCATCTCCATGGCTCTGGATGAACTGCTGATCATCCAACAGCTTTAGGATGGTTTCTCCTCAGTGAAGAGCATCCATGACAGTGTTTGAAACATACATGGTGAGTGGTCAGAATATAGCTTTATGTTTCCATAATACATGAAGTGTTTTGGTGGCAGGGAGCTTGGCACTAGAAGACCTTTAAGGTCCCTTCCAACTCAAGCCATTCCATGAGCTCACTAGAAAGCTAGGTATGAAGTGTTAGCCAGTGGTTTTAATTCCCTCTCTAGTGAAGGAACTTTCCAAGGGCCGTTGAGCTGCCTATTTTTGACACCTGTCTTTGGGTGGGATGAATGGTCCTTGAAAGGTTTTCTTTGCAGAAAGAGCCTGGAAGACTGGTAAGGCCTGGATACCTCCCTCTCAGATGGCAACAAAATAGGGATAGAAATCCTGGCCTGTGCTCCGTGTGCACCAGATCTGCAGCATGCATCCAAGCACACACACAAATCCAAGCACACAGGCTGGCACTGCATTGAATACCAGGAACTGCAGCAGAGGCAAGCCTCAGGGTGTAATCCTGCATTGCTCTACCTTCCACAGACTCTATGCCCATCCAACCCACTCAGGTTTATCAGAAAGGAGACCAAATCTCTGCCATTTCAAGTTCAGTCTGGGCTCTGAGCTTGTCAATCCCACTGGGAAATAGTGCTCTGCTGTTCCGTGTTTCCAGCTACCACAATGCTGATTCTGTTCCACTGTTGATTTGTAATATGTTTTATTTTTCTTGTAAAAAGAAAAAAGAAATGTTTTGCTTTTTACCCTATGAGAGTTCCTGTGCTATTGCTTGCTTTCGCATTTTCACTGTATTGTACTGTTACTCCTTTCTGCAAAATGGTGCTAATTGCTGACTGAGCTCCTGTGTTCTGACTGCTTCACACAGCGATCACCTGCCTCTTCATTTGCAGCACAGCCAGTGCCAAAACCTGGCGCCCATGAATTCCACAAACTCTTGCCTCTTGGAGGCAGATAGGAAGTGTCTAATTAATATTTTGTGGCCTGGGTTTGGTTGCATATCACAAATTGTCTCTTGTAAACATGTTAAGCACGCCTCCTTGTGGTGCTTTTTCATTGTTGATATTCTGATGAAAGTCTCTCACACACACACACGTTAATGTACAGCCAATTGATTGTGATGTGCTTGTGATCTTTGCTTGCTCAAAGGGTTCTTTTTCCAATGATAAATAAATGCTGAAGATGAATATCACCTCCTTGATCTTGTTTTCTCGATCAGAAGCACAGTTAAGTGAAAGAAACGCCTGTCCAACCAAAATGAGGCTTGTGTTGCTTAGAGTTGTCACTTTCATGCCTGCTGTAGGGACAGCTGGGCTGGCACAGTCTAACTCCTTTTAGGTGGCTGCTAACCTCAGACCAGTCTGGCATGAGCACTAAGCATGTGCAAATGCAAAGATGGACAGTGAAGTCATGTGGACGGAGCAAGTTTTATTTTCTATAGAAAATATCTTTGAGTAGAGGGTCTGTGCAGTGCCTTGCTCATGTCCACCTTGTACTGGCTCAGGGAGCAGAGACCAAACCCCACCGAGAGCTGGAAGGAGGGTAGATGATGTGTGTTTTCCAATGTTAATTACACTTTTTTCAACTGCCTACAGGTTTTGTTTTCTCCCTAAACCAAACCTGAACTACCTGGTCTACTGGAAGGTGTCCCTGTCCGTGGCAGAGGATTGGAACTAATTGAGCTTTAACGTCCCTTCCAGCCCAAACCTTTCTATTGTTCTGTGAAAAACACCTGAAAGGCCAATGAGAGGGGTCACAGGGCTATAAATCCTCTTTGAAAGGATGTGGCAAGTTCTTGGGTTGAGCACTTTCAGTGCACTACAAACCCAGCCACTGCTGAACAAGTGCTTGGCAGAGTCTGTAGAAATGTAAGGCAGTGGTTTTGTATTAATGATAGCATTGGCTATCGGGAGAAAATGATGCTTGAGAAGAAAGCAGGACTGAGGGCACAATTTTATTTTAAATTGTGAACCCTAATCTTAGCTTAACCTCTTTTTTCTTTTAATTAGCCTGCAATTCAAATTTTTAATCATGTTTTCTCCTTTAATGGATATCCCCACCAACCTGAAGAAAATTACTGTATTTTTGAGCAATCTAGTCTAGTGGAAGGTATCTCTTCCCATGGCAGGGGGTTTGGAACTATATGGTCTTTAAGGTCACTTCCAATCCAAACCATTCCATGGTTCTATGATTTTGAAAACTCTCCTCCACCATAACTCTGTTGACATCCATGGACCACCAAACCTTTTCTGCCTTCCTGTTGCTAAGCATGCTATTTCTCATCCCTGTCTGGTTTACAAATCACTTTCTGAATTTATTCCATCTGTGACCACATGCTAGTAACAGTGCTGCTTTCTGATGTCCACTGTATCACCCTGCCTTCCCTCTCCCTTCCCTACCAGCTTCATCCATTCATCAATCACACTTACCTATATGATCTGCCAAGTGTTTCACCTGGGCTGTAGGTTGCAGGATTTATCATTTCACTCTCTTCAGCTGGTATCAGAGAAAATGCTCGTTTTTAAAAGACTGGTTATTATTGGGGCTTATCTGTGACAACCCATGATGGGCAACAAAGTGCTTCTCCCATGACACAAAGTTACAGGGTCTTTTTCATGGATAGGTAATCCATCTGCTCCCCTGCAGCTGCCCAGAGTGAATGCTGGAAAACATGCCTTTGCTGCCCTGTTTTCTTTGTGCATTTGGGCTTTGCAAGGCTGAGTGAGTTCATAGGGGCAGGATGCATTTCAAGGGGACAGTAGGACCTATTGGGCTGATGGAAGGCCTGGACTCCCTGGTCTTTAACCATCACTGTCTGAATCCACTGGTGCTGACTGACTCCTTAATCTTTGCCAAGTAACTAGTGACTGGCACTGCCCACCTCTTTCCAAGGGCTGTGCTGGAGGGCTTTACTGAAAATGAAGTGCTTTGTCTTACACGAGCATTTAGTGTGGAGGTGTGGAGGCACTAGCTGGAGGAGAAATGTCTTAATTGTCAATGTTGGTGTCTGGGTGAAGTGAACGAGGAGGGGAGACAATAAATGGAATTTTGAAAGTTGAGTCTGCTTCTCAAATACTTAATTACAGAGCATCTTAGAGGTCTTTTCCAACCTAAATAATACTGTGATTTGAGAGTGGCTTTGCAGAGGTGTCACTCTGACTGCCATGAGCAGTCTCATGAGGAGTTGCCTCCATGCTTCCAATTTTAATGAGCTGCTTTTAAATACATTGTGTTCACTTATCTAGGATCCTTGTGCATGGGTGGATTAAGAAGTTCTCCTTGTCACGCTCCATCTTTCCACTCCAGCTTGGGCACAGAACTGAGCTCCCTTTGAAAACCTCAGCTATTATTTTTACATCCCTGACTGGTAAAAGGATGTTTCATCAGCTGTCATATCAGCCCTTATACAAATACAACCTCTTGTATCATGATATTCTTTTGATTTAGGGTTTATTTAGAGATGTGTCAGTGCAGGAGAGAAAGGGACTTTTAAAGAAGATGCTTCTGACATAGCTTGTACCTCCTAACATGCGAGGAATAACAATCATCCCCAACAGTGACATCAGACGAAGAAGAGGAGCCATACAGGAAGAAGAAATTCTCTAGTATACATACGATGATACGGATGTGCTCAGCTCTAAGAACAGTATCTTTTCCACATTTGGAAAATATTGTGATGTTCAGACATGGGCTTCTGCTCTGCCTTGTTCCAGCAGTGTCATGGTAAGTTTGATCCAGTTGGGGAATTGGCACCTCACTTCCATTTGCCCTTATTTGCTTGAGCTTTCTGGGTCGGGAGCAATTCCACTAATGCCACTGGGTCTACTTCCAGGCTCAAGGATGTGTGATGAGGGGTGACACAGCTCTGAGTACTTCAGGACTGGTGGTCCGTCATGAACTCTGAATTGCTTGTAAATACTCTTAATTTCTGTTGCAGGGTGCCTTGGGAACAACTCCCTATCCTGACTGTCATGTGGAGGACATGTGAGGCAAGAATAAAAGAAAATCCTGCTAGTGGATTGAAGGCATCTTTATGCTTTCTAAAATGCCAGCTTGCCCTTCAGGCAGTCTATTCCATGGAAGCCAACGACAAGGACCAACCACCAGAAAAACGATGGATGGGAGTAGTGGCAGATCTTAGTGATATGTGAGAGCCCTGAGGAATAACTGTGCTTTCAATGTGTTCAGTGGTGTGAAAGATGGGAAGGGGAAAGCATTTCTGAACCCTCCTTGTTGTCCTCTGCCCACCTCAACCTAGCCTGTGGCATACAACAACCCCAAACCCCCAAACAAAGCTGGATCTTCCCATATCTTCTTGGAGAGACTGGTGTGTCCTCCATAGCTCTGAGAGAGGTCTGGAGAACTGGGTCACAGCAAAGGGTGAGGAGCACCCTGCATAGAAAATGGTGGAGGGAATCTCCCACGTGATGGGCAGCAGACTGGTCTGTTCCCATCAGTTAACAACACCCATGAGCACTTGGTTCCAGTACTAGATAGTCAAGGTAGGGAAATCCTGAGAGCAGCCCCTGGCCATTGGACTGACCTGCTCCTTGGTCTGGTTCAGGATTTAGTACCCAACCGAAAACAAGTTCAGCTGTAGCTACCTTGTTTGGCCCTAAGAGATTTGCCCAGAGAAGCTGTGGCTGCCCCATCCCTGGAAGTGTTCAAGGCCAGGTTGGACTGGAGCTGGAGCAACCTGTTCTAGTGGAAGGTGTCCCTGCCCATGGCAGGGGGGTTGGAACAAGACGATCTTGAAGATCCTTCCCACCCAAATAATTCTGTGATCCTGCAATTTATCAGCAGGGACACAACCCCCCAGAGTACCTTGAATTTAATGAAACAGATAGTACTTTGGAGCCACAGGACAGTGAATATCTTTGCCCCCCCTTGCCCCTGCTCCTTCCCCTCTCCCCAAGGTTCATTGCTGATCAGAGATCTCTCACTGTTGGCTCCTTCCCTTGCAGTCTGCAATGCCCTCACCTCCCCATCTGACCCCATTTGCCCACCACACCACCATTCCTTCTTGCCTTCAAAATAATTTTCCCTCCATCCTCTCTGCCAGCTTTTCTGTGTCTCTTCAACAGCTGCTTCTCCAATCCTTTGCTCTCTCCCACCTCTCCCCCTCCAGCAGCTTTCCCCTCCACATCACCCCAAATACCAAGCTCCACCAAGGACCTTCTCCTTCCCATCCTCCCCCAGTTACTGTCTCATGTCCTGTCTCTCTTGGACTGTAAGCCTTTTTCTTTGCCTGTACTGTGTGATGTCACTCACTGCTTGGAATAAATGATACATCACCTACCAACTGCCCCTTCTCTCTCTCTCCTTTCTTGGTGTGACTTCACTAGATATGTCTACAAATGCATTGTGTGTCTGTTCTGGTAGCCAGTCAAGCAGTTGGCCTTTCTTCCACAGATCTGTCTGTCTTTTGGGATGACACTGCTCATGCTTTTGTCCTCTGGTACCTTTGTTTGTTGTTTATTTTGCAGCCAAAGTGACAAGCTTTGTTGTCAGTGTAGGAGCCTGGCACATTCAGAGCTGCAGTATCTTCTCCCAGCTGTTGAATCTGTCCAGCTGCCTTTCTCCCAGCTTCCTGCAGAGATGTCTTGTGCTGCCAGGTGGCTCAACAAATACAGCAGTCGAGGAGAATGAAGGAAAAATCTTGTAGCCTGGAGCAGAAGCAGCTGATGGTAAAGGAATGACATTCCCCTGTAACAGGAAGCAGTGGGCAGAGATGTGTCAGTGGAAATCCAAGCAGATACGTCTCTCAGGGGAAGCAGCAAAAGCTGGCTTAGCATGTTTCAGAGATGGATTCCCAGAAGACTTCCTGTGGCTCAGAAGGTGCTCTGGACATCTGTTTCCTCCATCCCAGGCGAGGACTAGACCTGCCCGTGGTCCCTTCTACCTGTGCATACAGCAAGGACCAGATGTGACTCAGTCTCAGATGGCTCCTTGCTGCCTCCTTGTTGTAATTTATGGCCTCAAAGTGCTAGTTTGGTCTGTGCTGGCCGGAGCTGTTGGTGCACATGGAGATGGTGCTTCTTCCCAGGTGCTCCATTCAAATATGGAAAGTTGCAGGAGCAGCTCAGTTCCTCTACCCTTACAGTGACTCTCACTGCCTGTGGTGTGACACCAGCCTGCCAGAAAGCAAAGGAGACTCCTGATCATGCTGAGTGAGCTCAGAGCATGGTCACCAGTCTGGTTTCATGGGCCATCTGCAGGAGTTAGGTCTGAGGACCTAACGAGAGGCAAAACTGAAGCAGTTTGATGGACATGGATGGGAGAGGGATCAAGTAGTGCTCGGTCCCCTGGGCTTCCTTCAGTGCCTGTTCCTGTCCCGTCCTGCCTGCAAGAGCAGACGGAAGAGATTAAATGTGTGGAGAGCTCAAATCCTCAGTGAGGAGCCTGGAAATGCCATCTAGGACAAGCAAGAATTGCAGCTGTGCCTGACATATCCAGGCTGTAGGAATTTCAGTGTAGGTGCTGGAAAGAGGCATTGGGAAAGAGGATCCATCCCTTGATGTAGGTGATATCCTGCATCCTTTGCTATATGCCACCATGACTTACTTCCACCTGCCTTGCTTCCACAGTACTGCTGCCTCCTCCTCCAAGCTATAGATTCCAGCATTAAAAAGCACGGAAAAAAATCTCAGCTGCAGTTTTAGGGGCTGACTAGTATTTAGGACATGATTCCTCCATGCTGCTGAGGTCCTCATCTGACTTGGAGGTATGCAGAAGTCTTCTAACATCTAGATTTCTGCTAGCAGAGCTCTGTAAGAGCTTGCCTACCTGCTGCTTTGGTTTGAATTCCAAAGGGCTGAGCTCCTTGTTGCTCACTCCACATCTACATCAGGCCAGATTTCACAACCAGGCACTTTCTTCTTCAGACCTTGCTGGCCCCAAACTGGTGCACATTTCCAGGTCTCACCCAACTTTTGCAAGAGCAGCAACCCCTCTGCTTGCTGAGGGATGGAGCAAGGCTGAAATTCTGCATTTCCCTGATACAACTTACAGTGTTACTTCTACTGCTTGATGTTCCTTTTCCAAAGAAGGCAGCTGAGACCAATTATAAAGTACAATGTTAAGACCATTTTCAAGACAAAAAAGGTTTGTATTTTTGTTGCTGTTTTGTAAAGACAATAAACTTCAGTGCACAAAGGGCAACACAGCATTCAGAAGATAGAAGTGACTTCTCATAACCTCTCATAATCTAACTGGGAATTGCATTTGTCCAGGAATCAACGTGCTTCTATCTTCTGAGGAACATGAACTTGCCAGTGTCCTCCTGGATAAGGGCACTAACCAAAAGGTGGATTCCTCCACAGAAGAGAGCTGTCTCCTCACCTGAATTCCTTGGGAAAGAAAGGACAGACTTCTCATGGTTTTTTCTTTAAAATGTTCCTTCAGCACCAAAGTTCTGTGCCTGAGGCTGTTTGCTGTTTCTGAGCCACTGGTAGAGGATTCCTGCTGCTTTTAGTTTTCTTAAAGACAACTTTTAATATTCCGTGTGCCTATACAGACTCATAACAGCCCCAAATAGCTAAACTGCTTTGAATTAAAGTAATTTTGCAGAAAAGAATACAAGTCATCAGCTCATTTTGGTATGAGGCCACCAAAACATCAAGATGTGAATTCATAGAGGAACAGGGATGAGATGTGAGCAGGTCCTCCACATCTCTGAGGAACAGGGTAATAATTGCTGGAGCTGTCAGAGGCAAGTTTAGACTCCAAGTCACAAAATCCCAGCTCCATGTGGTTATACCAGGACCAAGAAAGAGGAGATGGTGCTATGTGTGCTCATGGTGGCCCATGAACACCCCTGGTTATTTCCAGACACCTTGGGCTGCCTCTGGGAAATGACCCCTGCTGAATTTCATACTCTTTCTGCACCTCTCTGAGACATAACACGAGTAGAAATCTCTCACCTCCAATTCATCTCTTCTACATTTCTCACCTTCTCACATAATTAACCCAACAATTTGCCATCAGCAGCCCTCATGAGGGCAAAGATCTCCAAACTCTTTCCTCACTTGTCTTAAACAAAGATCGTTTATAAATGTTGCTGCTGCATGTGTGTTGGGGCTTGTTATGTTTCAGGATCAGGCTTTCCTTTCAATTCTCCAATTTGCACACTCCCAGCTCACTCTTCCCAAGGCTGGTACCTAGGGCTAGACCTCGCTGTGCAGCCCTGCAGAGAGCAGCCAGGGCTTTGCTCTGCTGTGCATGCCCTGAGGTCTCTGAATACCAACTACCGGGGAAAATAATGTAATTACCTACCCCTCACACTCCTTCCAGTTTAAAGCAGGTTTGCATGGACAATCACACAGTTGTCTATATTCATGCAAACAAAGAGGAAGCCAGGAGATGAGATGGGACACAGTCTCTTTCTCCTCCTCAGGTTCATAGCCTGAAATCCGTGGCTGAAGGATGCACACAGTCAAGGGAAAAGAGTGAAGAACATACACTGCAGGCACCAGCATGTTGACTGTCTCAACAAGGAGGGACCACCCCAATGCTACTGAGATGGAAGAATTCCCCTGGTGACTCTAGCAAGGGCTCAGGAAAATGCTGGTGGATTAAAACCAGTTCATGTTGCTTCAGGGAGAGATGATTTTTTGCTTTTAAAGCTCTCTTCTGAAATGCAGGGTAGCAGCAAGAGCAGGGTTTGATACCAAGGAAGAGGTGGGATGGCTCTGGTGTTGACCCACCAGGATCCGGTTGAACCTGGATCATCATGTACACACTGGCACAGGACAACCTGAGATCATGCCCCATAGTTCCTGCATCCTCCTTCACTAAATGAGGTGTGAAGATGTGCTTGGTATCTGGAGTAGTTGCTGACAGCACCATTTCCACTGGCAGGGATGTGCAGGCATCTCCAGAGACCAGGCAATGGGTCCTGTTAGTAGCAGATGCCTGTGCATCAGTAGTATGGACCTGGTCTACCCTGGCAGTGGGGCATCTTTCCAAAGAGAAGCTGCTCTGCATTTTCCCCCTAATCCTTTGGTTTACGGTGCTGGGCTCACCTCATTCCCATAGGAACTGGTGGGCTGAAAGAGCTCAGCGGATTACCTGCCAACCTCTGCCAACAGTTTCTGGCAGCAAATGTCTCTTCATGGTAAGCAAAAAGGGCAGGGTGAGGGTAAGTATTTGAGAGAGAGCTGTCCTGCCAGGGCTCTTCACATTGTCCTGCCAGGGCTCTTCACATTGTCCTGCCCCATGAGCCTCTCACGTAGAGATGGTTTGTCTCGTGTCTTGGTTGGGCTGATTTCATAGACCAAGAAAATGGTAACCAGCCACTTCATGGTGTCAACCCCTCCTTCCCTCCTCTAACCGGGAACCATTCCCTGCACAAAAATGATGCAAGACTGGGGGACAAATGGGGATCTCCACAGTCCCTTGATGCAATCACCATGTAAAACTGCCCATTTTAAATCTTAGCAGGTTTCTCGTGCCTCATCAACTGCTTTCTGCCTTCCTGCATCCTCACAGACCCATTCTCATCCATCCATGTCTCTCCTCATCCCTAGAGATCCTCCTCCTCTTTCCTAGTGAAGACTGATTCCCTTGTTCCCTACAGGTCTTTCCTCTCCCATCCCTCCCTCTGTGCTTCCTCAAGACCCAGCCTTCCTTCCGACACATGTCCAGAGCTTCTACTGATAGCATCTACCCTAACTCCAGGGTGCCTTTGTTCTTTTACACTGCCATCCAAGACTATCCAGGTACAGAGGTGACCCTACCAGGCATCCAGTACCTTGGTGCCACCATCACCTCCTGGTGCCTCCTGGGGATATCAAAGAGAAGGGGTGTTCTCAAATTGGGGTTAGCATATGTTAGCTGGGCTTACTTTCCTGCCGGTTGTTTTAACAGGCTCCAGGTGCTTCCTGAGCAGCACAAGAGCTCGGTTCCACTGTGATAGGACTTTTACCACCCATCATGAGGGAAACAAACTGCTTCTTTGTGAGACAACTTTACAGCAAGGGACTTGTTTGATGCAGGTTATAATCAATTGGCAAGCATTTTTTGTAGCTGATGGTGGACACGATCCTGGTCACAGTTAAACCAAGGGCTGGTCAAAAAGTCCAGCCCAAGCCCTCACAGGTTTTGTGGACATCCATGCATTTTGGACCAGTTCCTTGCAGGGACCAGGACCACTCACTAGCCAGCCTGAGGACGTACCAAATGTGTGGTTGATTGGGGAGCACTCAGCAGAGCCACTGCTCATGGGGCAAAGTCCAGCTCAGGGGTGGCATTTTGTTGTCACGGGCCAGCTGATTGCTCTGACAGTTTTGCAATGATGCTCTTTCTCTGCTTCCAGGACCCCTGAAAAAAACACTGGTGCTACAGACCAAGAACCAAGTACCTTAGTGCAGGACCAACTCACATGAAGTCAGGAACTTTCGTCTGAGCAGCAGCTGAAGCAAATGTATAGTCCGCATGAAATGTGTATTGTCTGGCTGGCATAAAATAAAGCTGATGATGAGAGCTGAATGACAATTTCTGTTGTCTCTCAAGTACTTTGAAGTTACTGTGTGATGCAGTTAGCATGTCTGTGCCTTGATTTATGTATAGTAAAGTTATAGAAAAAGATGGGTCCAATTCTCCCTTTATTCATAGATGGGAAGCAGCACTGGTTTTAAAGGTCTCCCAACAGAGAGATAGATTCACATCCATAGCTTGTGGAAATATCACACTGGATTTCAGAGATTATGCCAGAATCCTAGTTGATAGAAGCAACAACTCTCTTCAAAGATCCTTGGAGGATTTAATGCACTATAAATTCTTAACCACTCTCAGGAACTTGTGTTTGGATATTGCCAGGTGAGGCACACATTGTGCAACATCTGGCAGATCCCCTTGTCACTGTGTTGTAGCCAAGAATATTTCAGACCTTCTTCTGAGGCTGCTAATATTCAACTGATCGCAAATTTGGGTATCACTTAAGGCAAATCATAGAATTATTTGGGTTGGAAGGGACCTTTTAGATCACCCAGTTCCACCCCCCTGCATGGGCAGGGACATATTCCACTAGACCAGGTTGCTCCAAGCCTCATCCAACCTGGCCTTGAACACTTCCAGGGATGGGGCAGCCACAGCTTCTCTGGGCAACCTGTGCCAAGTCTTGCCACCCTCACAGGGAGGAATTTCTTCCTGGTATCTAACCTAAATTTTCCTTTTCTCAGTCTGAGCCCTTGCCCTGTCAGTACATTTCCTGATGCAGAGTTTCTCTCTGCCTTCTTTGTAGGCCCCTTCAGATACTGGAAGATGTTCTGAGGTATCCACGCAACCTTCTCTTTTCCAGGCTGAACAGCACCAACTTTCTCAGCTTGTCTTCTATGGGGAGGTGTTCTGGAGTCCTTATGAAATGCTGGACAAGACATCAAAACTTGCTGGCAAATTAGTATTTCTTCTCAGCTTATTTTCTAAAAAATATTTTACTGAAAAATTGTGAAGTTGTTCACAGTTGGAAATGCAGGAAAAATTTAGTCAATTCATGGTTGTTCTGTATGTTCTTATTTTCTGGGTGAGGTTCCATATGTTCATAAGATTGGACTTGATGATCTTTGAGATCTTTTCCAACCTTTATGATTCCTATAGGATACATGCAGCACCATGAAGGGAGACGCAGTTCAGTCTTATGGCCTGTCCTGTACAGATGGCATGGAGTCCCCAGACTGCAATTCCAGCAAGGCAACAGCTCAGCGCACTCCGATAAATATTTCTAGGTTTAGGCTGAAGTGTTCTAACAGTTAGAGCTGACATTAGGTTTACTTTCCTAAAGTGGTAACTTTAGGCAAAAGGTTGCTCTTCCTTCACAAATTAGTTATGCAAAGCAGGTACTTCACTGGAGGTGGGGAGAACTCCATGGAGCATGGCAGCTCCATAGCCTTCCAAATCCAGAGGGTTTGGCTTGCTGGGTCTAGTTCATAAAAAAATTGCCTTGGGGTTGGAGAAGTCAGTCATGTATTTCAAAGTGAAAATGCAAGTCCATGATACGCCTCGTCCTCCTCCTCCTCCTCCTCCTTCTCCTCCTCTTCCTCCTCCTCCTCCTCCTAATGTTCACATTGTGGTGAGTTCTCTTTCGTAGCAGGAAGGTTGGAAAGAGCCTCCTTGTTAAAGAGATTAAATACAGAGGAATATTTGTCATGACTGTGTTTCTACAACCTGTTATAGATCGATTGAGAGCCTTTAGACCAGCCCTGTCTTAGGTTCAGATTTTTGGCAGCAGCTTTACTCAGACAACCTGCACCTAAAAAGCTCTGGCTTGCAAGTTCTCAAGAATGGTCAATCAGGTCTATTATAAAATGCATTCTTTATTGAATAGACAGAAGATTAACAGACAAAAGGCCTTAAAAAGAGTTACTTACTACACAGGTTAAAACAAAGAACCACTAGTAGATTTACATAAAACAGTACACAGCATAAAAGTACCTATATTACAGCTAGCAAAGAAATAGTATAGATTAAGAGTCAATGTAACTTACCACCAATTGAGGATGAGTCAATCACACATAGAGTCCTTTCACCCGACCTCTGGAAGAGTAACCACAGAGCATAGTCCTGACTTCAAGGAAAAGCCCCACACATTTCCAGAGAATGTGCAGAAGACTTCTGCTTTGTGAAAGTTTTGTGTAGCTTTTACAGTTTGTAAAGTGTCTTTCAGTCAGAAATTTGAGCTTATCTTCCTTCAATCTCACTCTCAGGGCAAGATGTTTATTGTCAGCTGGGAATACCACCTCAATGGCGCCAAAAGTAACTCACTACCAGACAGATGTCCGGCTTGAGTTATGTCACCATTTAGCAAATTCATGCAACAGGGAAGATGCCCTGAAATATCGCACCAGCTGATAGGCAGAACAGATAAGTCCTCCTATGAGGAGTTACTCTGACAAGAGTGACTAATAGTAACTCATGAAATATTTACTACAAAGACATGGAGATTACATGCCTATGAATAATTGCACCAAGTGTGTGTCTTGCTCAGTAGCTCAAGGGTCCTTGTTACACATGATTAAAAATTAACTGTTCCTGTATATAATTACCATGATTGCACAATTATGAAAGAGGAGATCAGTCCAAAGGTCGAATGCCAACTGTTGGTTGCTTGCAGGAGGTTTTGCTCTAGTTCCCTGGAGCTGTTGGTGTCCACTTAGCCAAAGATCTTATCTCTACACAATTATTTTAATTATTTGTAGTAATGCAGATATCCACAGTGGAAAACTTGAGAAAAAAAGGCTTGTTCCTCCATCAGTATCTGATTTTCAGGGAGTGGCTTGGAGAAGCAGAAAATCCAACCCAAACATGCACCAAAAGACAGATACTTTATCTGCCTCTTCAGTTCACTGAAGGTGAGAGCAGGAACAAGTGGCCACCAGCTTTCATTTCACCAGTGGAAAATGCAGGCAAATGTGTCTGAAGCAGGAAGGTGAAATTTCCCAGAGGTAGGTTTTGAAGCAGTAGAGTTGATTCAAATTCTGACCTAAATCACGGCAGAAGAAAACATTTGTGTAACCCATAAACAGTGACATATGTTTTTCCACCAGACTGGGTACAGTATTTCAGGCAAACTAAAAAAACTTAAAACTCTAATTTCATTTCATATAGTACTGCAGTGTTCTGACTTACCATAAAATCATAGAATGGTTTGGGTTGGAAGGGACCTTAAAGACCATCTCATTCCACCCCCCTGCCATGGGCTGGGACACCTTCTACTAGACCAGGTTTCTCCAAGCCCTGTCAAACCTAGCCTTGAACACTTCCAGGGATGGGGCAGCCACAGCTTCCCTGGGCAACCTGTGCCAGGGTCTCAGCACCCTCACAGCCAAGAATTTCTTCCCAATATCCCATCTAACCCTGCCCTCTGTCAGTGGGAAACCGTTATCTTTTGTCATGTCACTCCAGGCTCTTGTCCCCAGTCCCTCTCCAGCTCTCTTGGAGCCCCTTTAGGCACTGGCAGGGACTCAAAGGTCTCCCCAGAGCCTTCTCTTGTCCAGTCAGAACACCCCCAGTTCTCTCAACCTGTCTGCATAACAGAGGTGCTCTATTCCTTGGAGCATTTCCATGGCCTCCTCTGGATTTGCTCCAGCAGCTCCGTGTCCTTCTAATATTGGACCCCAGAGCTGGAGGTAGCACCGCAGGTGGGGAGCTCATGAACAGGGCAGAATCTCCCTCTCCTCTGCTGCCCACACTGTGGAGATGCAGGCCAGCATCATCTCCTTATCACCTTAAAATTTTCATTTTGCCACAAACTGGAATATTTACAGTTTATTAAGAAAAAGTAATAATTTCTCCATTCCTAGTATTTCTCTCCCCTCCCTCTTGGTGTCAGCTGCTATCCTCAGACACCTGCTTCCTTCCACTTTTTGTTCCATTAACTTTTCTTTCCCTTCATATTATGTTCTCCTCAGGTTCCTCCTACTCTCAAACATAATCAAGCTACTAACTGCACTGCCCATCCTATGTATTATAGACAATTACCTGCCTTGTTTTTCCTTTTAGATTGCAAAGCCTTTGCAGCTGGAAGTTTCCCTAATTTTGTGCCCTGCTCATCTTGATCTTATCCTGAGGTATTACAGTAATACATGTGATTATAGAAATTATCTTCCCACCAACAAGCTTAATTCAATACTGCTGAATTTTGCATGCCTGCTTTTATCTGTGGTGTATGTGGCACATTCTTCCAGCCCTGACTGTGGTTTGTGTTAGCAGTGGTGTAAATGTGTAAGGCTTAGGGAGAAGAGGGAATCCCCAAAGCAAAAAAAGTGAAGGCTGAAATAAGAGCAACACAGGAGACCAGAAATTAGAGCAATGAAAGAGAAGTAGTATTTCAACCTCAGAAATTAATGCAATGGAGGGAGATAGGGGCAACAGGAAAAGTTTTCTGTTCCTCCATCCAGGAGCTGGGTAATAATACTGGTCCAGGGAGTACATATCCCCTAGAGAAGAGGAGCAGCAGTACTGAAAAATGAAGGAGATGAAAGTGCTTGGAAGAGTGTTACAGACTGGATTTCCCCTTTGTAGGCTCCAGGCCTCACAGCTTTGAGAGCATTTGCTGATTTTTCAGGGAACAGCATTGTGCAAGGATGAGGAGATGTGTAGAAGTTCACACTGGACATGCTTTGCTCACCAGCAGCACTGGCAGCATGAGCAGGGATTAATGCTGCAATGCTCCTTATTTATGGGCTGTTTCTTTTTAATGAGGCAGTGACTGAAGTTGTCCAGTGGCTAAGGAGAACTCACAGACAGATCCATCAAAGACCTGGGCAGAAC
This sequence comes from Lycocorax pyrrhopterus obiensis, assembly GCA_014706295.1. Taxonomy (NCBI): domain Eukaryota; kingdom Metazoa; phylum Chordata; class Aves; order Passeriformes; family Paradisaeidae; genus Lycocorax; species Lycocorax pyrrhopterus. The sequence continues at coordinate 103,023,050 of JACSVZ010000001.1, forward strand.
TGGGGAAGGATTCAATTAGGATTTGATGCCAACAGCATCTGTGGTGTAAAGTGACCAGAACTGTTGGGATGAGAAAGGCAGCTGTTGAATCTGTCCTTCTGATTTATGGGTTATGTCCTTGTCACGTTCCACTGTAAGGGAAACCGTGGGGGGTTCATTTTAACAGACTTCTCAGACGAAATCAAGCACAAACGATGCAAATATGACACGTGAGAACTGTTTATTCATAAGGAAGGGTATGTGTCCCGACCAGAGAGGGACAGAAAGTTAAGCAGAGAGAGGAAAAGAAAGACACAGAGAGAGAGAGAGAAAGGAGGACAGGGACAGAACGCTATCACCAGGATCCTGGGATGCACCGTCGGTATCCGATCGGCAGGTGGCGTCTGTGCTCTCCCTGCCGGGGGAGCTTGTGCAGCTTTGGCGAGAGCCACGGCTTCGATGGTCGACAGACAGCGTATCTCCCGCATCGACGGGCGACGGGATACCCGGTGAGTCGCCGCTCGGGCGGAGTGGCGGGCAGGACAGGCTGCGGGATCGCGGTGGTGGTCAGAACTCTCGATAGCGTCCCGACAGGCTACGGCGGGATCGTGGCGGCGGATCAGAACCATGAACAGCGTCGCAGCGGGATCGCGGGCAGCGATGGGCTGTTGCCGGGCAACGGCGGGAATAGCTGCGGTGGGAGCAGGCTCGAGGCGCAGCGGGCTGTTGCCAGTGGCGGCGGGCAGGCTCGAGGCGCGGCTGTTGCAGGCGGCGGCGGTATCCAGGCTGTTGCGGAGAAGCAGCGAAGCAAGGGTAGACGGAACAGGCGCTGACAGGGGAGACAGGCGGGGAAGAAGCAGGATAGCAAGGACAAGGCGAGCATAGATCGAACGAGCCAAACCTCCCCCGCAAGAAACTGAGATGGCGGGAACCAGTTATGACGCAGTTAACAGCTTTTATGTGCTAAGGCTGCTCCCATAATCCGGTCCTTTCAGGACGACCACTGGCTAGTCAGGGAAATTTTTCCCTGGCATCAGGGGTTTGCCTACAGGGGGAGTCGCTTGCAGACCAGTGGTGAAAGTTTTCTCTCTGCTGATTGGCTGTCAGGCGAAGTCCCTCCAGAGACAGAGCTTCCCTCCATTTTCTAAAGGGGTTGCCTGCTTAGAGACTGTAATGTCGGCAGTCTCCACCCTCCCCACACACGTGTTAGCCACCTTCTACACATGCCACGTATTAGGGCTCAGCCCATGTAGTAATTTTCCAGCCGATGTCAGAAAATGGGTTTGTAACATGAAATGTGGCCAATGTTGAGGCATAAATAAAAATTAAATTGGTTCCTCACAGTTCTGACAAGGTGTAAATACCCACAACTGGATTGACTACTTGCTGATTTAACCCGAGTCCAGGTCTGTCCAAATGGTGATTCAAAGGACTCGACAGAGAAACGGATTGTCTGCCAAAAGCACTTTTATTTTAGTTGTCGGGAGAGCAGAGGTCCGCACCCCACCAAAATGCTCCTCCAACGCTTACAAATTTCAGTGGGTTTATATAGCAATTTTACCAAAATTGCCATACATCCTTACACTTCTAAGGTTAGTATTCGATAAGCAAGTGGTTAGAAATGCATTGCTATACTTTAAGCTAGTGTCCTCGAGCTGTCCACGCGCAGTCTACATAGCCTAAAGCAGCTAGTCTTCCTTATCGCTTCCTTTCACAAGAGCGATTCCCTACTTGCCTGTTAGCTGCTCTGGTATACTAAATCCAAAGCTTTTTGTCAAGTCACACTCACGTCAAGCTAGGCCTGCCAGGCTTTCTTATGCTAACTTGTGCTAAGCACTGATGTATACTTGTGCTAAGTACATGTTTACTTATGCTAATTGCTTGTGCTTGCTTATGTAAAACAAATTTCTTATTTCAATGGCACAAAATATCCGACAGCTCTTTTTAATGACATGAATAGCATGTTGGGTTTGTTTGGTTCCCTCCCCTCCACCAGTGATTCCTAGATGACTTATGCTCCCTTGTTTCCTCAAGACTCTTATAAATCCTAATTTGAATAATTTAACCCCATTCACTCCCCCTTTCCTCCACTGACTTTTATCTTTTGTTTCCTTTACATTGATATGTTTCTTTTCTGCTCTGTCATTCCAGTCACTTTATTTCTCCTTCTACCCTTATGCATCTTTCATAATTTACCCCACTTTGCTCTGGCAAGGGGCAGGTTTTCCTACTGGTGGCAGTCAGGTTTTGTGGCATATCTAGGCTACTGTCAGGACTCCTTCCCTGTGTAACATGTCTTTCATTTTGTATGAATCTGCTTTAATAATTTATCCCACATCAAAAATGTATGATGAAATTACCATTCTGAAATGGCTTTTCCATGTTGAGGTAATGGAACAGAGATGGGCTGGAAGGTATTACCCCCAGATGGTATTTTGGTGCAAAATAAGCCACAAGATTTAGGGGCAAGAGAAAGTTGGAACAGCTGAGAAGATGCTAATGTTTGGGGTCTGGATTAGGAGAGAGGAATGGACCCACCTTTACCTTGCCTTATAGTGGAGAACATCAAAAGCCTAAGAACAAAATTATCCCTATCCCAGCCAAAACCAGGACAGACATGAACCACTGAAATACTTTCATTGATGACCTTTGTCTCAGAGCTAAGCAGCACAGAGATGAACCACTCTAAAGACCCAAAACATCTTTGCCATAAAATCTTACTCACACATCTCAGGATTCCAAAACCACTCAGGATTCCAAAACCACTCCATTACATACCTTTCCGGAGCTGCATATTTCCCCATGCTGGTCCAAAATGGATCACAAGATGTAAAAGAGGTTTATGACGCTCATGAATTCACAGTGATGGGAGAGCTGCTGTAGTCCTGGTGATTGAGGGGTACCTGTGAGGCAAGCTTGGTAGCTGTTTTATCTTTTATTGGATGAGTGTATTTGGTCTGGCTGAGATGGAGTTCGTTTTCCCATAGCAGCCTTCACAGTGCTGTGTTTTGCACTGGTAGCTAGAAAGGTGTTGATAACACACCAGTGTTTTGGCTACTTCTGAGCAGCGCTATCTCTCTAACATTCCCCTTCCCCATCAAGGGTCTGGGAGTGGGCAAGATCCTGGAATGGGACGGAACCAGGCCAGCTGACCCAAATTAACCTAAGTGATATTCCACACCATATGATGTCAGCTCAGATATAAAAGCTAAAGGAGGGACAAAGAACAGGGGGCATTCGTTATTCTACAATGTCTGCCTTCCAGAGCAACTGCTATGCATGCTGAAGCCCTGCTTCTGGGGAAGTGGCTGAACATTGGAAGTAGAGATTAAACTTTCTTCCCCTTTGCTTATGGGTGAAAAAACTTTCACTTTCTTTTTGCTTTAGTAAACTGCCTTATCTCAACCTACTAGTTGTTTTCTGTCTTACTTTCCCTCTCCTGTCCCACTGGGAAGGGGGGTGATAGAGCAGTTTGCTGGGCACCTGGCATGCAGCCAAAGTCAACCCACTACAAAGAGGAACAAGGGTTTGAGAGGACATTTTCTCAGGATCAGAACTGCTGCACCAAACTGAGTTGAGAATGTTAGTCCACACCCTTCCAGTGTCCTTGGATTAAGAAGTCAAATGTACACATGCAGTATTTTAATAGGCACAACCAGTTATAAGGCACAAGCAAAATACTCTTAATTTTCAGGATAGTGAGGCCCTATCCCAGGCTGTCCAGAGAAGCTGTGGTTGCCCCATCCCTAGAAGTGTTCAAGACCAGGTTGGATGGGGCTTGGAGCAACCTGGTCTAGTGGGAGGCATCCCTGCCCATGACAGGGGTTGGAACAGGATGATCTTTAAGGTCTCTGTCAACCCAAACCATTAGGTGATTCTATGGTTCTATAGATCTATGCATGAGTAAAGGCAACCAGGAGCTGAAAGCATCACCAGAGCCATGTTTTATTCAGATTCTTCTAGGTTTACCACAAATGCCTCTATTGAACTTCGCTTGGAATTAGAGTGAGTGGGGACATCCTGAAAGGATGACTGGTCCAGCTTCAGCCTAGAAGGAGGTGGAAAGAGAGACAGATTTCCCAGCAGGCCCAGGCACTGGTCCAGGCAGTGACCTGGGAGACTGGCAGCAGAAGAGAAGGGCAGAAGGTTTGAAATTGCAAGGAGGGTCCACACCACCCGAGATGTTCACTCCAGCCTTACAGCCAAAGGAGAGGAACAAGAACTTCCAGGACACAACACAACTCGTCCTAAAGGGAATGGTAAAAATAGCTTGCATGAATCATGTTCCAGAGAACTGAGCCAGGGATGATCATCTCAAATATTTTAATTTATATTTAGATGTCTGATGTCCAGGGAATTGAACTCCCTAGTGTTGGCATCCTGTGGCCCAGGGAAGCATATACAAAAGTCTGGAAACTTCTTACATGAAGTGTGCATTGCATCAAGGATTGCATAAAAAATGGAGGACAAAGCCTGCTACAATAGCAAAATGTGGATTCTTTGTATCTAAATTTAATATGTACACACACCAACCCCAAACAATGCCAGGGCTACATCTGTTAACACAACATTAGATCATCTGCTCTGATGCTGTAGAAAAGCAAGATACTTTTTTTTTGCTTGTTTCCAAATAGAAAACCAAATCACAAAGAATTTATTCACTTTCATACATTTGTATAGTATAATAATGGCACATCCCAACCTTAGAAATGAGCAAGTAATGGATTTCCTGCTTATGTCTAGGTAGACACAAATTATTCATAATTACTACAGCAACATTTTTATTTGTCTTAATTTGTGTGGCATTATATACATGAGATGCTGGATTCCCCAGTAAAAAGTGCAAGGAAAAGGTTAAACCAAAGGTGTACTAAAATGAGATTTGGGAAGAACTTGATACTCCTTATCTATCCACCCTCCCCACAGTGCTCACCACTTCTTCCAAACAGACTTTGGAGTCAAAACCTTAGAAAACTCCTCAAGTCACAAAATCACAGAATGATATGGGCTGGAAGGGACCTTAAAGATTGTCCAATTCCACCCCTTGCCATGGTCAGGGACATCTTCCACTAGACCAGGTTGCTCCAAGCCCCGTCCAACCTGGCCTTGAACACTTCCAGGGATGTGGGAAGCCACAGCTTCTCTGGGAAGCCTGTGCCAGGGCCTCACCACTCTCACAGGGTAAAATTTCCTCTTAAAATCCAATCTAACCCTGCCCTCTAGCAGTGGAAAGCCATTCTCCCTTGTCTTGTCACTCCAGGCCCTTGTAAACAGTTCCCTCCATCTTTCCTGTGGACTCCTTTCAGGCAGTGGAAGGCCACAATTAGGTCATCCCTAAGCCTTCTCTAGGTTGAACAATCCCAACTCTCTCTGCCTTTCCTCACAGCAGAGGTGCTCCATCTCTCTCATCAACTTGGTGGCCTCCTCTGGATTCGCTCCAACCAGTCAATGTCTTTCCTGTGTATACCTTTATGGACCTGTAAATATGTGCTCTTGCTTCAATTAGGATAGTCATTTCTTCTCCTGATAAGCTATTTTTGCAATGTTCCTTCTAGATTGTTCTTTCCCCAAAATATCACACATCAAGCATTAAGGGAGATAAAATGCACAGCAGGAGCAATACTTTCACCTCCAGCACAAAAAAAATCCAGTTCTTTACTGACGCTTTACCGCGCCTTAATTATGTCTCCCCAGATGGGGGAGAATTTCCAGAGCCCTTGCCTGGGCTCTGCAGACGAACAGGACTTTTCCACGCTTCTTACTTTCAGATAGTTGTTTATTAAGTCTTGTCAAAGAAGCTCAGCCAGAGACATGACTCTCCATACAGAATGCAAAGGAAAAGCCGAGTTATCAAGGTAACATCGTTCTTTTAAAGGTAAACTACCCAATGAAAGCCCAAAACGAATGATATTTTTACTTTTCTACCAATGTTCAATAAATCTTTCTGTCACATGAAAGGAACTGCGGCATTTTTCACCCAATCCTTTCAATCCACTTTTGCTGCAAACATGGAGTAACAGAAGAAGAAAGAAGGCCTAAAGAACAACAACAATCCTCCATCTTGGAGTTTTTGCTTCTTATCTATTCACTGTATTAACAAACCCAACACCTCTAAATTTTCACCCTGTGACAATCTTATATAATATTCTATCACCTAATTCACACCAGTATAGATTCTGCTTCTTCCCAGAGGGTAGGTAATTTTCTCCATGCACAAAGGTCAAAGACAGGGTTGTCCAGGGGGGTAGAACTCTTCAAAACAGGCAGAGAAATATTCCCTGCACTTTGGACTCCAACACTTTACTGCTGGATTTCTAAGTGTCTGAAATCTCTTGTGCCCATTACTTAAAAAACAAATTGGAGGACAGATTTCCAGTAGGGGAATATAACCAACCCGCTGCTTGTTTTTATATGAATTTCCTTATACTTGGCATAAGTAGATGAAGTTTGGATTAAAAGGGTGAGGGAAGATCTTTGTCCATACTCCTCTGAATTTCAGTGGAACCCTGCTTTTCTATGCTTGAAGATCCCATTTGCACGCTTCAGATGTTGAAGTCACTTCGTGCTATCCATGGCAGAAGGAGTCGCAACAGCTTTCTCCTGCATTGAGATCATTTCAGATGTGCATGCAATGTAAGCAAAGTCATTGGAGAAAAAATGCTTAGAAGCACCTCTGTACTGTCAATCAATGTCCAGCCTTGTAGATTCAATCATTTCTGCACAGGGACACTTGTTACTGGCTTGGCCCATGGTTAAGTTGGTGTCTCCATTACTGAATTTGAACCCTGATGTTCTGGCTTTCTACAAATTGTGCCGTCTACAGATTTCTGCTGTAGGACAACCTGGCTGGAAGTGCAGGAAAATGGACATATATTCTTTCTTAAGAACAGACTGAATTTGGCCTTAGGAGACCACAAAATGAGGAAGGGCTCAGTGGAGTGAAGTAAACTTCAGATTTTCTGTGAGTCTATGTTGTCACTGTTATTCTTTCATTGTTTCTGCTGCTTCTCCTCTGATCCCTCTAGAGCTGGCCTCATTAGTACTAGGATACTGGAGAGATGACCAGTTTTATCCAGTACAGCAATTGAGTGATTTCCACTGTCCTTGATGAGATTTCAAGGCAACAATACTCCTCCATTGCTCGGTGACAACCCCTAGAAGTGTAATGGCCACAATTGCAAAAGAAATTTCTCCCAAGAGGGGATTCCCCCTGCAAACAGTCATGGAGCATTTGTTATACATCCAGTCATCCAGAAGACTGCAATCCTGCAAGGCCTTATGCCCAACTGGTGGTGTTGCGGTCCATAATTCCATGCAAACAGGTATCACCATTCAGCTGATGGGACTGCCTGTGACAGGGGTGTCCCAGACCAACCATTCAGCACAGAGTGAAGAAACCCAGGTTTTGGTTTCACCATCAAAGCTGAATTAATATCAGCTTAATTCCTCAGTTCACCTTTCTTGGCTAGTAGCAACAAAGGTCCTCCATCCTGCCCAATATGTAGTATGAGGTGTTTCTGTCTTTGGTTTGTGTGACAGGTGTTAGTTTTCGGAACACTTGCATTAGGAGGAAATGTGATATGTGTGCAGCTGTGCTTGTGGTACAGCTTTCCAGTCATACAGAAATAAAAATAGGTTAGCGAGTTTACAGAAATAGAAAGATCCTGCAATCCCCTCCTCATGGCAATGCATAGTCAGATGATTCCTCTCCAGACAGGCTCTGTGGCCAAAGCTTTTCCACCCTTCCCAGTTACGCTCTGAACAGAGCTCAGAGTCAATCCTTCTCATCTAGCAGGGCATTTCATCTTAATCTAATATCCCCAGAGATAGGCAAGTCACACCTTACTTCATGAAGCTCTTCTCCCTTGACACTTATATATGCGTTGCTTTATTTTGTCTGATAATAAACAGTCCTGCTGAATCTTTAGGAGCTTCCCTCGATGGCAATTGTTTCCCCTTTTGAAGGATTTCACTAGCCCCTTTTCCCGAGAAAACTGGGGAAAAGACAGACGCTGCCTGCTCTTGGTGACCCCCAAAGCCTATTCTTCCCAAGAAATCATGTGCACATTTCAAGCCACAACCTCCTGCATTTCCCCAGATTCCAAGATCTTTTTGGCTTTACTAACATGTATTTTGGTTGTACGGCCCCCAAGTGATCCATGTGACTCACCACAGGTTTTGTGGCCTCTGTGTTGTCTGTGCATCATATCAGCAATAATTTTAGATTTATTTTCAGATCATTGAGGAAAACGTTGAAGAGCATCAAGCCTAGTAGCAGCCTCTGTGGATCTCTGCTCCAAAGTTCCACAAGCAATTAGAGATTTCAAGTCACCCAGCTGGTATCTGCTGATGGAAACCTGTTGGTCCCTTGTATCACTGATCAACATTCCTTTTGCTGATGGCATAGAAATATCTTGTCATAGTCATGCAGGTGAAATGCAGCATCCAACATGACTTTCTGAGAGTTTCACTAATTCTTAGTGACAGCTCCAACCTGTTCCTAGAATTCCTGCATTCCTGTTGCAGCACATCTTTGCTATTTTCTCTCCAGTCATCATGGGTTTTTTGGGGTTTTTTTCAGCATCCAGCTTCTCTCCTCCATTTTCTCTCCTCTTTTGCCACTATATGTAATAGAAGATACAGGATTTCCTTTTTGCCCTTGCATTTTAGTGTTTCTAATTGTGGACACCAGAGGTTTTGATAGTAGGCGTCCCTCTCTCTGCTACAAACCAAATATTTTGGAATCTCATTGGCTCTTACTGAAAAGCTTCTAGATATCATCCACATTTTCTTAGGCTGAATTTTTCCCCTTGGTTTGTCTTATCTCTGTTGTTCCTCTGTGCAGAGAAAAGACACGTCTTGAACAGTTCATTGCTAAGCCAGAGAGGAAAAAAGGCAAATTATTTGAATTCAGGAAGATGAATGTTGTGTTATTAATGGGCTTAAAAATACATGAGTTGAAATCCTTGACTCTGAGTTCTTCAATCATCTGGTTAGATGTGGTTTGGATTTCATTTTACTGCTTATGTGAAGCAAGCCAAGAGGGCATCTGTGCAGAAGGAAGTTCCTTTTTGGAAGAGCTCATTGTATCCTGAGCTGTTTCCAGTAGGGGGATCTGGGCAGCACATGGATATACAGGTGCTTCAGAAACACCGTGTGACTGGATGCAGGCTGACCTCTTTGGAAAAATTATCCTGCCACATTTAATCATGACAAGCAACACAGGATGAGGGGGTACCAGCTGGTGCCATCTCCAGTGTGTTCAAGGAGCTCTGTAAATAGTGCACTTGGGAATGAAACTTTGCCTCAGGCAATATTTTAAACAGGCAATGGCCTTATTCATGCCACAAATTATGTATCTATTTGGAAATGTGAAACGGTTATTATAATACTCTAAATCACAAGAAATGTTCTCTTGGAAGGTTTTTGTCCCTCTTCTTTCTATATGGAGAAATGCAATTTTGTAGCAAAGATTTCTTTTCTGCAAAGGTCTGGATTAGAAACAGAGAGAAGGGAAGGCTGGCAAAAAAATAAAGCAGAAACGGAGAAGGACCTGGGGGTACTAGTGTATAAAAACTGGACATACCCCAGCCATGTGCGCTGGCACCCTGAAACCCCTCATGTGCTGGGCTGATCCCACAGCATGGGCAGCAGGGGAGGGGGGATTCTGCCCATATGTGGTGAGACCCCACGAGCAGTGCTGCCTCCAGCTCTGGGGTCCAACATCAGAAGGACGTGGAGCTGCAAGAGTGAGTCTAGAGAAGGCCACAGAGATGCTCTGAGAGCTGGAGCACCTCTGCTCTGGAGACAGGCTGGGAGAGCTGGGGGTGTTCAGCCTGGAGAAAAAAAGGCTCCAGGGAGACCTTAGAGCCCCTGCCAGTGCATATAGGGGCTCCAGAAGAGCTGGAGAGTGACTGTGGACAGCAGCCTGAACAAAGGAAACTCTGAGATTTTTTACATTCACATCTAAGTGTGAAAGTCTGGGATCATGGGCTCCTGCTGTGCCTCTTGAGTGTCCGGTCACCCTGTGCCCTTTGTTTCCCCAGGTTCCTGTCCCAGAGCTCGACCTGCAGCTCACACTGCAGCTGCACACAGAGCTGCCTGCACTTGAATGTATTCCTCAAGAGCCCTCACTTCGTTTTAATTGAGCAGTGCTGCTAATATACTGGAAGGGAAAAAGAGACATTTTAGTGCATTTAACCCCTGTCCTTCCATACAACTTTAATTCAAGTACCAAACATAACAGAATTAAGGCCAACAATATTGTCTTACAAGAGTGGAAATGATTATCAATATAAAATCACATAGCAGTCTCAAAAGTCAAATTACTGATCAACTGGTTGATCATTCACTGCTTGTTAAAATACTGAGTCTAGCATTCATCTCCATCCAGCTGGGTGCCTCCTAAAGAATCTCTCTATCCCCAAAGACTTACACAGCTAATCAATTATATTCGCTGTCAAATGACACCACTGGCTGATTCAGTTGACTGTGTAACCCTATATCTAGGTGCAGTTTCCTCTAGCAGGGCTTCTTCTCCTGTGTCAGTCCTTCTTGCTGGAAAGGCTTCTGCCCAGCCTGACAGCTATCTACTATCACTGGAAAATGCTTGCACCCAGCATAGCTGGCATTTCCCAGAGTTCATTTGCAGTCTGTGAAAAAGGAGGTAGGTCCATGGTTGCCATCCTAACTCTGAGCTCGGTTTGATACTTGAGAACTTCTGGCAAGCTGGGAAGCAGTTTGTGATTCTTTTTGTGACAACATAAATTCCTGGAGCTATCCATAAGTTTTTTATTTGGTTAGCTATTGCCTCTGTCCCTCCAGAGGCTTGATTGTGAAACCATCTTGCCACAATAAGTGACTAAGTATCTCTTGTGCAGAGTTGGCTTTCTCCCCCTTCACTTCCTGGAAGAAAATGAAAGTTAATATAAATAACATTATTTTTAAAAGTAAAAACATGAACAAGTGCACATAGCAGCAACCCAGAGTGAAGAGTTCCTTCAGTGGAAGTTCATTGTCTCCAGAGACATGGCCTATCTGTGCATCAATTTCATATTTGATAGTTGCAAAAGAAATTTCTAAAGTGACTCGCTTTCAAGGCTATGATTCTTTAATCACCATACATTAAAACCCTATCTATCATGCACAACATAGCACTGCATTTTAAATAGTTTCCCACTTAATCATTTCAAATACCTAAACAATTTCCCTATCTTTTCTCTCAGTTACGTCCTCAAATCACTCCGCAATGCTCCCAACAGCAATGGCAGGTCATGGGCTGTTCACCATGCAGACCTGCTGTGGATGTGCTCCCTGCATGCCTTACGAGAGACTGCAAACCAACAAGGCTCCCTTGCAAGCCTTGTGGGGCACCCCAGCCCCCTGAACAATTTGCGAGAGACCCCAAAGCCCCGCTTGCCTTATTGGGGGATCCCAGTCCCTGCAGGCCTTGGGAGGAACCCCAGATTCCCCCTTCTGTGCACCTTACAGGCTGACCAGGCTGCGCACTCATACTCAGCCCACTCCAGCTATTTCACCCATTGCACCAACAGAAAGACCAAAATCACTGGAGAAATTTAGTAGCAGACCCTTATCATTCAGATGGAATCTGATGAGGGAATTTTAACATGGATCCTTTGGCTCCTCCGTGCTCCAAAGTTCCAAGGTGAATTCAGCTGGTGCTGGGAGTCAGGTGTTTGGAGAAGAGACTCCGAAGGTAGTGGCCTAGGGTCCCATCTGAGTCGGCAGACTGTTGAGGTAAGTTCCCTGTTGGACCATCCAGGACCCACTCTGGCAGTCACATTCGCACCACCTGAGCTGGGACCAAGGCCCCTTGGCAGCTCCACACTCCATACTCACACAGTCAGACTGGGCTTCCTTACTGACTCAACCCCCGGTTTCCCATAGCACAGTCTCAGACATCTGGATCCTTCAAATAATGTAATGCAAGAACAAAATAACAACTTGGGGTGATAGCCTCCAAAAACAAGGAGGAATCCCCAGGAAACGAAATCCTGGATCTATGGGAACTGTGAGGCCTATGAGGGCTCTGGAGGATATGGGGGCTGTGCTCACCAAGCTGCACAGGAAAACCCTAACCCAACAGGACAATTGGATGGAGGGGGATACATTGTCCCAAAGGATGATGAAAAGGCTGAAATAATTAAGGGTGTATCCCCAGGATGTGGCCATTCACAGCATCCTCCTTATGGTCCAGTGGAGTGACTGGCCTAAGGCATCTTGTCTTCAGGTGGTGACATACCCTCACTGTTGCTGCTTCCCTGAGTTTCTGTGAAGTAACAGAAAGGAAATGACAGTCAAGGAAATAGCATCCAAGGAAAGCCTCAGCACTTCCTATATGAGAACAAAAGCAAGAGAACAAGCATGGGTATTGGTGCCATCACACTTACTTCTCCTCCACTTCTTCAACTTCTTGAATGTCTCCTCCCTGGCTCTTCCCATTGTTCATCCTGGACACTTGACCGTTATCCAAGTAATGGAAATGATGTTCATTTCAAATGAAGGAAATACCTTTGCATGTCTTGGGTGAGAACCTTGGAAAGCACCATGATTTCCCAGTATTTTGGGGCTGGAAAACATCTGCAGCATCTGGATAGCACACCTGGGGAAGGAGAAAGACTTATAACATCAGCCTTTTCTTGTCAGGCTCTGCAAAACAAGGGAGGCCAAAAGGTTCTTCTTCCAACCCACCCCATTCCATACACATGCAAGTCTGTGCCAACAGCCATGTTTTTAGAGAGCCCATCCTCCCTTCTCAATTTACTGGACTTTTCCCTGCCTCTGGAATGACCAGAATTCCCACAGCTCTCCTGTTATCATTGCTGCATGGCTGAAGGCAGGAGAGCAAAGCAGAGCTGTGCAGTCAGGACAGATGCCAGGACAAGCTCCCTCCAAGCAGGCTGAACCCTGCTGAGGTGGGGGGTGTGGGTGTGGTCACAAGTTCCAGGGTTAGCAAAACATCTTTTGTGCTACTCAGCATGTTCACAGGCATCCACAGTAGCAGCCAGGGGCTTGTCAACGGGGCATAGCTGCTAGAAAGCTTGACTGACAGCTGTCAAATGAGTAATTGGCTTACATGGATAACTGTCACTGCCCTGGGAGATGGGTCAGCCTCGGGGGGTGTTCGTCCCTGCACCGGAGGCTACCACTGTCCCGCAGACAGGCACAGAGAAATATCACTTCCCGGCGGCCGCTTGGAACGGGCTGCGCTCCTGGCTCAGTCAGCAGACGCACTCAAAGCGAGGGGAACAGGTGGTCTCAGCCCCTCAGGAATTCCGGAGGCAAAAGAGGCAAGGGAGAGGACCAGTCCATAAAAACCTTCCAAGGTTTATTGTCCTGAAAGCGGTGGGGATGAACTGGCCACCGAAATCAGGGGGCACCGTGGTTTTGAACCGGGGTGGCACCGAACAAACAACCAATAGGAAACAAAGCCGGAGGAGGACCCCAGGGACACAGAACCAATAGCTAGGTTACAGAGGAGGGAATTAACAGAACAAACCTATTAACAACCGAACTTATCAGAACTTTCTGGAGAAGTGGTGTGGGCTCAGAACCGGGTCTCATCCACGGACTGGTCCTCGCTCTCTGAGTCGTCTGCCCATTGGGCAGGCATGCCGTGACAGACAGCGGGCGGACCCCGAGTGGTCCGAGGCACCCCAACAGATAACAAACACATCAGAATCAGGCGGCTGAAACACATCACTATTTCAACCAACACGGAGAGGTATTCTGCCAGGAGAAAAGAAAAGAAAACCAGGAGGGGAGAGAAGCGTCCTCCTTCTACTGCGCATTGCCCAGAAGGACACATCCAGCAGTCCTCAGTATCTCTTCTACCTCTCCTATAGGTTCCTTGACCTTGTCCGAGGCCAGGCCTTTGAAAATGTTCCCTTGTTGAAGACACTGGTCCACGAGAGCAGAGGCTCCCTGGTTGTCTTGCCTCTCGCTGAGCAGCTTTACAAGCAACCCGGTCTTTAAGATCATCTTTCCACAGGCCAGGTGAAGCTCAGGTAGGCTGCAGTACTTCATCGGGACTCTTGCCACGTGGACAATGAACATCCAAAGGGCTTTGTCTGGCACCAGCAAGCATAGGTCATGATAAACCATGGCTTCAATGATCTCTTCTGGAACCAGCATGCCATCTGGGCTGTGAGAGATACCTGCTTTACTAGGAAGCCAGGACTCTTCCTTTTGTTGCTTCCAGTACACACCTGGAGAGGAATGCTCTTTTTCAGCAGTGTCCTCTCCCATGTTCCTTGCAGTGGCATGGCTGTTAACCAACAGGTCAGAGAGAAAGTCCAAGTTTCTGCTTAGACTATGCTCAGCTTTGGTTTCTCTTGGTGTAGGCTCTTCCTCTGCTTTGACATTGCCTAACACCTCATAGAAAAAAGGGTTATGTTTAACCTGATCCTTGGTGTCCCTCTGCTTGAGCTTGTGAATCTGAACATACTTCTGTCTATGGGCTGGGTCTTCTTTTGCATCTCAATGTCTGAAGGCAGCATCATTGCTAGTGGGGCTTAACCCACCACCTACTTCCCAGGCACTTAATACTTGCCAGTTCAAACCTGAGTTGTGCTGGTTTTTCTGCTCACCTGTGGTTGTCTTTTCCTTCAGTGCCAGCATCTTGTTCACCCTCTGACTGGCAGGCGGTGGTTGCTGTGAGACAATGCTTTTCACAGTCATGATGCTTTGAGCATCACACAGCTTGTTCTTGAGCGCAACTTCTAGCAGCTCTGCTAGGAAATAGAGTGTCCTTATATCTATGTCTCTGGTCCAGCCCATGTTCTGAATGCTGTGCAGCATCACCATCAGATCCTCAACAGTTTTGCTTTCCTCTCTGGACCGGTGCTTAGAGGAATATGAATTTGCCCTGGAATCTTTCTGGCTGCCAAGATCACTGTTGGTGCTAGTCCATTTCAGAGCAACTGCAAATGTTATGGTTCCATGCTCTCCCAGCAAGGGCTTCTTGCATTCAACTTCTTGCTTCTTGCATTCTTGACATTCAACACCATGCTGGTTATGAGTTTTCCAGGCTATACTGTGTGCTAATTTGAAAACAAACCAGTGGGAGGCACCAAGTCAGAATAACAATTTAATAAGGAAATTTAAAAAAAAGAAAAAAAAAAAGAAAACACTGGTTCAAACTGACAGAGTCAGGATACAACTGACACTCTGTTAGTCAGGGTGGTGGTAGCAGTCTGATAAAATGGTGGCTGCAGTCTTCCTGAAGTGGCAGATGTGGTTCTGTTGAAGCAGTGATCCTGTAGAAAGGGGCTGCTCTTCCTCAGAAGGTCCAGTGGTGGCTATGTAGCTCCTGTCCTCTGGGAATCCAGTGGAAAGGGTGTCTGTGGTGTTTGGAATCTCAGATTATATCCAAGATGGAACGCTTGGTTCCTCCCTCTGGGTGGAGCATCTCACAATGGGATGATGAGTCATGAGGCCAGGTGTTGATAGGCTCATTAACAGCAGATAGTCCGGAGGGAGTTATCTCTGAGTCATGCGGCAGGGCATTGATGGGCCATTGACAGAAGATAGTCCGGAGGGAGGAGGCCAGGAAACACTGCCCTACCTGGTTTCAACAGCTCATGAGGATGGTAATAGAATACACTGCAACCCAGGATATACTGCTTTCCTTATTTTTTCCTATGTCTGTGCCAGAGAACCTGTGTGAACTGTAAAACACCAAGAGAACAGATCAGTGACTCAGCATCTCAAGAATTTTTCTGCCAAAACACAGGGTCTGAGGTTTATCCCAAGCAGTAGGCACACATCTTTAAGGTGGAGCACAGTCTGAGGCTTCCCAGGTCTCACCAGAGCTGCCTGCCCTGGCCTTTGGGCTGATTGAAAGGCCTCACACAGATGAAGTTTCTCTAGAGAGACTGCCCTGGTTTAGTGTCCCTGGGACTGGCCAGGAGCTGCCAGGCTGGACTGATGCCATCAAGGTGGCCCAAGGCTGCCTGGGAACATCCACAAAAGGGGGCCATGATACAGCATCTCCTCAGTCTGGAGGGAACAGGACAGATTTGAGGTGCACTTCACCGTGATCAGGACATATACTGCACTGGGGAGTGCTGGTGCTGCACAGGTTTTCACAGAGGAACTGGATGGTCCTGCAAGGGGTCTCAGTTGTGCCATGTTCCTTGCAGAGGCAGCAGGACACATTGCTGGGCAGTTTGCTAAAGATGAGGTTATTGAAGGAAAACCTAGCATCCCAATCCACGTATCCCAGTCCAAGCTGGAAAACAGCAACATCCTGCTTGTGCTTCAGTGTCTGCCACAGCTCTTTAAAACTTCCCTCAGTCCCAGTTCCAGTGGAAAATTATGTTCTCCTAATTTCAGAGAGTTTTTCGATTAGACGATTAGCTTCTCCATTGATAGCAACATGGTGATTTTACCTCTGAAAATTGAACTGGTCCCAAAACACAATTTGTAAGAGAAATACACCCCACTTTGATTTAAAACTCCCCTTTTGAAAAGCCTGAAGCATGTCACCTAAAGGGGGACATTCTGCTTCTAAGCAGGTGAGTCTGTGAGGTTCCCAAATATAAACAGCAACTCTCAAGATTTCCAGGGTTCTTCTGGCTTAGTGGCGGACAGATTTGTTTCCCAAAAGATGCCTTGTCCCAGCACCTGTTGCAGTCTGCTGGTGGCTGGGACTCAGCCCCACATACAGTGTTTCCAAGCAGATTGTTGTCTGGAGGAACATGAGGAGCATCCGTGGAGACACGTTGCACTCAGGTCCCTGCAAGGATTTGAAGGACCCAAATAAATTCTCAGCTGACATTGCCAGAACTCTACTCTGAGAACAAGGTGCCTGATGATGGTGATGGTGATGGCAGAGGGAATCACTTCTTCCAAATCAAACACATTATTCAAAAGCCAACCACCTCGCTGCTTTGACCTGCTCTTAACAATGGGGTCTGAATCAGGAAGGGATCCTGCTGATCTCACTGGGAGTCAGATGTTAACAGAAAGGATTCCTCAGCTCAAACCCCTCCTCATGCTCTCCTCTGACAGCAGCTCCAGTCCTCAAAGGGAGATGCTTCTTGCCCAAGAGGACAAATTCAGCATGACCTTGCTAGTTTATAGCAGAGAAAGGACGAAAGATGTTGAGCAGAAAGAAAAGGGTATCTGTGAGATAGCAGAGCTGGGAGCAGGAAGGATCTCTGCAAAAAGACCGGACTTCTTCCTCCCCTAGGAGTCACACAAATATGAGCAGGAGCTCACAAGACACTGTGAATCCTGATCAACACAGAGCATCAAGAGCCCTCAGCGGTGTCAGGGCAGCAGGGTGGGGATGCATGGTGGGCAGGAACCCTGAACTGCTGACACAAGTGGTCAAGCAGGAGTGGAGGCATTCCCAGAACCCACCAGCCACTCTGAGGCTCCAGACCTGGTCAGCCTCTAGTTTTTTAAAGCTTGTATCCCAGCTCCTTGGGTGCTTTGTAGCTGAGGACACACCAGGAGTGCTTGGCCTTTGCCTTGCTCTGCTGGTGCCTCCATCAAAATAAGGCTGGGAGAAGAGTGAGATTTGCACCTGGATCTCTGCTCTCCTGAGAATATGACACTGGAGAGAGACAAAGGTCTATATCAGTTTGGTCCAAGATACTCGACAGAAGGCAGCTTGAAGAATGCTGTGTCAGCAATAACACTCGGGTGGTTATGGCTTAGGATCCTGAAAAAAACAACAGACTGCTGTGAGGGGCTGTTATATGTTCAGGAGGCTGCCCATGCAGAAAAAACTCAGGACTCAGTCAGAATTGCAAAGCAAGTTAATTTTATTAGTTGCAGTAGCACTTAATACATATCGACCCCTGGATTCTGGAGAAGCCGCCGAACAGGAGAAGGAGATGGAGCACGGCTTCTGAGCAGGAGCGGTAGGAAGGCAGTGCACTTTCAGGTTGTCTCCTGGATGAAAATGGCATATATCTTGTCTTCCTCGCTCCTCCACCCCAGGACCACATCTTATATCTCCTCCTCAGGAGTGGCCAGTTCCAACATCATCTCATGCAAGGCCAGCGCGTGAGATGAGATCACAACAGCCCATGATATCACCTCCATGCCAACAATGACTTTATTGTGTATTATTTCCCTTTCACAGGTTGAATCCCACCAGGTGACAGATACATAGTTCCATTTCTGAAGGTTAAAGTCCTATCAACTAACACTAAGGTCTTCTGCATTATCTTGTCGATGTGCACAACAGCGGACCAAATATCTAAGGCAGGCCTTAGATACGTCTTCAGTCCCTGACACAGGGGATGATGGGAAAGATGTGAGCTGTGTGGGTAGTGGCATGTAGGGAGGGCCATGTGTCCTTCTATGTATGTAGACCCACGAGTGTGGAAAGCCAAGATCGAGGGCTTCTTGATAGAACCCTCTATGTATTATGTCAGGTTTTCTCTAGACACCAAGTTTCCTTTTTGTCTGTGTTTTAGAGACCTTTCGCTTTTAAATGCAAAGTGAAGATTCTGACTATAAATCTTGTTCACATCCCACAGCCCTTGTCATCCTGCCTCTTCTCCCTTCTTTCTTATCTATCCTCCCAGCCTCCCACTGCTGCTGTTGGAACTTGATGCTGGTTCAAGGAAGCTCTGGAGAAGACAAGCAGGTCAGGAGAAAGTGGCTTTCCAGCTGCAGACTGCACCATGGATGATATCCACAGTAGGAGTCAGTACTTTACAGAGACCTGCTCTTCCCCACTGTCTCTGCAGAGTCTCACTCTGATGTGCTTTTAAACCTTGTTACACTTACAGCTCTTGTAGAAACCACATTCCATGACATGCCTGAAAAGCGCTGCTGTGAATCTGTGTGAGGTGATTCTCAGAAAGGTTTCTGGAGAAAGAGAAGACGACAGAAATTAGCCCTACAGGAAGCTGGGGCAAAGCAGTATCCACTTACAGGAAATTTGCAAATCCAAGGTAGGATAGGGAGGCAATTGCTGTTTTCTCCATCTTTATAACCTGTTCAGGAAAGGAAATGAAGGGCACAGGTGCTTCATCTATTTCTGTTCCAGGATACAGCAAAGCCTTCAAGAAAGGTCTTCTGTGATGGCTAATTATGGACAACCTCACTATGATCTGTTATTCCGGCATGGGTCATCCAGTCACCTTCATTGATCCCTTCAGCACAGCTGTCTTTTAGCAAGAGAAACAGTCACTGTTCTGGAAAATGCTCCTGTTATTTTTAACAAATAAAAGGTTATAGATGCAAAAAGACTTTGCTAAATACACTAGAAATGTTTATAATTCACAGATGTTGCAAAAAAGGCAGTGGCTCTGATGCCATGATGATTTTTTGCCTTTTCTTTTATACCCATTTTATACCTTTTTATAACTTCTATATTCTTAGTGGTTTTTTGCCTACATTCTTCGACTTATTTATCAAGCTAAGAGACTAAACATCTTAGAAGCTTCATAGTTAGGGATCAGAATGCCGCAGACACCAAGGTCCTCTCCAGAACACATTTTGTAAACTAAGATAGAACCATCCAGGGGAAGGTTCCTTGAGTAGGGGGGCTCACTCGAGCCTCTCATTGATAGATATGCTAATTAGTAAGACCTATAATGTTATACCCGATGGATCATGTGTGTGCATTGCGGTGTGCATTTCGGCGCATTCCACCCGGACATGGTGCACCTAAGGATCCTTAAAATAAATACAGAGGTAAAATCCCTTTTTCCCTTCTAACTGTGTTTGATTTTTGATTTTAAAACCAGGAAAAGGCATCAGCTCAAAGGCACATTCCTCAATCAGCTTCATCTTATTGCCAGATAATTACAATTAGAACACCAAATGTTAATTCCATTTGCACTGTTGTGTTTACTTTCATTTGCTTTGACACTGGCAGCATCTGTGTTCCCTGGCTCTGATTTCATGCAGTGTTTCTCTCTGATCTGAGCTTGCAGTGGTGTGTAACCTGTGATGACCCTCCTGCCCAGTGGGGTCTTTCATCTCCAGGATTTTTGTTCTAGCTCTGATCCCACCAAAATTATTTTAGGGCATGCCTGGATGTTGCCTTGCTCTGGGCAGTTCTCACCCCTCAAAATGTTGGTCCTCAGAAAAAACAGGAATTCTCCCTCCAGGCACTACTGCAGTACCAAGAGCCCAGCTCTGCTCTGCCTGCATCCAGAAACCCAGGAGGAATAAAGCCCACTTGCCCGGGGGTGGGCTGAGCAGCAGGGGCCAAAGAGAGGGGGAAGCAGCAGCCCACTGTGCTTAAAGGTGCTTCAGCAGCGACAGCCCTTCCAGGGAATGGTGCTTCACTGCCAGCAGGTCCTCTAGTCCTTGAGGATTCTAGAATGACACAAAAAGACTTAGTTACACCAGCTGCTTGCCAGGCGGAAATGGAGTTTTCATGGGATATCCTGCAGCAGCTTTATTGGAACATGTCTTTGGGTCACTGCAGGGATTGTCCCCACTCATGGTTTGAGCAGGCAGTTGTTCCTGGATGGTGGCAGCTGACCGTAAACTGATCCCTAGGGTAGCAGATACAGGGAGGATCCAGTATGATGGGACATGACTCACAAATCATGACATTTTTTGCCATCGAAGGAAGCCCTGGGGATTCACAGCCTCCTAGCTGAGCAGCCCAGCTTTGAATTCACATGGAAATTGGTTTCGTGGGTGCTCAAAAACCAGACAAAAGGATGGGAAGTACTTGAACTCCTGACATTTTAGATGCTGGAGGGTACTTACAAGGTCCCAGTCCACTGGTATTCCTTCTATGTTTGCTTTCCAAAAGTAGAAATAGAGTTGTCAGTGAAATCTCTACGAAGAAATTATTCCTGTCACCCCTCAGGAAAACCCTTTTCCCTGCAAATTCTGCTGCTGAGGTAGGAGCATGTTTTGCCTGGAAATGCCTCAGCATGGCCAACCTGGTTTCACCCTTGTGCTGTAGCACAGGCCTCCCAGAACTACCAAGTCTTCTGCCAGGTTCTCCTGGCTGTCCCAGGAGGGGCTACCAGCAAGAACAAGCCAAGAAGAGGAACTTGGAGGGACTCTGTGTGTCGGTGGGTACTCACAAGATGGTGAGATCCCATCCACTGGTGGCTGGGGGCACAGTGGTCAGACCAGCATGGCAGCAGCCCAGCAGCTGATGCCGCAGGGAGATGCAGGGGTGCCAGGGGGGGTTCCCTAAGTGCCCGGGGCACAGGGCCACTGCCAGTAGCAAGGCCAGAAGGAGCAGAACACACATGGGATATGTGAGCAGGTCTGAACCACGACTGGCTGGAATTGCCTGCTAACAGAGGAGGCAGAGCTGGGGCGTTGCTGTGGCGGTGCTCATGTCATAGCTTGGCATAGGAGCAGGACCGGGGCTCCAGGGACAGAATGTCCATCACCAAGAGACTGTGTCATACTCATAGAACCACAGCATAGAATCCTACAATGGACTGACTTTGAAGGATCGTCCAATTCCACCCTCCTGCCTTGGGAAGGAACACCTTCCACTAGACCAGGTTGCTCCAAGCCCTGTCCAACCTGGCTTGAACATTTCCAGGGACGGGGCAATCACAGCTTCTCTGAGAACCTTTGCCAGGTCTTCACCACCTTCATACTGAAAAACAAAGATAAAAACCACAGCAGGACATTTTCCCAGAACCTCTTCCAAACAGATACCTCTGGAAAGTGTTCTTTGGGGATACAAGCCCATCCTACCTTCTCTTGCACTTTATTATTTGTTGCACTCTGTTCCTTCAAGCTTTAAATCCAACCCCCAGTCCCAGCTCCACATGTTTTGGTCCAACTTTATCCCTTGCAGCCCAAAATCCACCCCCTAGTCCCAAATCTACCCTCAGCACCAAATCCACACTCTAGCTCAAAATCTGCACCCCCTAGTCCCAAATCCACCCTCCTCAGACTCAAATCCATGCTCCAGCCCCAAATCTACTCCCAAATTGCTCCCCAGCTCCAAATCTACCCACAGTCCCAAACCTACTCCCCAGTACAAATCTATCCGCAAATCTGCTTCCCCTGCCCCCGCAAGCTCTAAATATCCTGTCCTTGATTCCAAATCCACATTCCAAGCCCCAAATCCACCGTCCCATTGTCCGCTCCTCCCTCCCAGCCCCTCACAGTAGCCTGTCCCACCCCAAAAAGCAGAGACATGTTGGCAGTAGCAGGTTTATTCTCCAGTTTTCTTTCAGAGGAGGAGGGCAGCCATGGTCGGCAAGAGGCTGGAGCGGGAATGGAGCTGTGCCCAGTGTCAAATGGTGCAGTTCCCCTCTTCATAGCGCCGGCACTTCATCACCTTCAGGTACGTCTCCACCTTGTGGAGGTCCTTCTTGAAGCAGGAGAGCAAACTGTAGTTCTGCAGTAGCGCGTCCTCGCTGCGCAGGTGGATGTCAAATTTCTCATAAGTGGGTTTGAGGATCTGGGGACCCCGTGGGCTTTGGTCCTGCAGCTCCTGCAAGAAAATTGAGAGGTGCTGGTGGAGGTGGTGGGGGCCTGGGAATGAGCGTGGGTCACAATAACCTCATGCAGTGCTCCAGGCTGGGGCAGAGTGGCTGGGAATGGCCCTGGGAGTACTGGTCAACAGCAGCTGGACATGAACCCATGTATGCCCAGATGGGCAAGAAGCCAATGGCACCTGGCTTGCATTATCTGTGGTGTGTCCGGCAGGACCAGGGCAGTGATGGCCCCCCTGTCCTGGGCACTGCTAGAGTACCTCCAGTCCTGGGGGCAGTTATGGGCCCCTCCTGACAAGAAAGACATTGAGGTGCTTGAGCATGTCCAGAGAAGGGAACAGAGCTGGGGAAGGGTCTGGAGCACCAGGAGCAGCTGAAGTAGCTGGGGGGGCTCAGACTAGAG
The DNA here is from genome assembly GCA_014706295.1 of Lycocorax pyrrhopterus obiensis. Taxonomy (NCBI): domain Eukaryota; kingdom Metazoa; phylum Chordata; class Aves; order Passeriformes; family Paradisaeidae; genus Lycocorax; species Lycocorax pyrrhopterus. The sequence continues at coordinate 103,045,856 of JACSVZ010000001.1, forward strand.
AAAAGGGCTCTGTGGGGACCTTCTCGCTCTCCATAACTCCCTGATAGGAGAGTGGAGCCAGGTGGGGGTCAGGCTCTGTTCCCAGGGAACAAGTGACAGGACAACAGGACATAGCCTCAAGCTGTGCCAGAGGTGTTTCAGGTTGGACATCAGGAGGAATTTCTTCACAGAAAGGATTGTTAAACATTGGAAGGGACTGCCCAGGGAGGTGGTGAAGTCACTGTCCCTGAAGGTGTTCAGGGAACGGCTAGACATGGCACTCAGTGCTCTGGTCTGGTTGACAAGGCAGTGATCGGTCTTGGAATCAGTGATCTTGGAGGTCTTTTCCAACCTCAATGATTCTATGATCTTCCACAGGCCCAGTACCACAGTTCCCATTGAACTTTAAATGAGGTCAGGGGTTTCTCCCTCCAGTCTTAAAGCATATTTCAAACATATTTTTGAGTGTATGTGTTTGCAGGAAGAACAGTGATGCAGGGGTGATGCTACAGTGAGAAGGGAGCTGGGCACAAGGCTGCAGGGAGGGAGGAGTGTGTCTTTGGGGACTTAAAATAAAGGGAAAGTTGTAGGGTCTCTCTGTATCTCCTCCAGTCAAGGACACAGGGAACCGGGTAAATAATTCTCTTTTTTCGTCCGCTTTCCCAGCAAACAAAACTCTAACCCAGACCCAAGCCATGTACATCTGGGGCTGAGAGCTGCAGTTAGCCACTCCTCCTGCCCTGGTGTGGTCACCAGCTGCCACGAACTGAAAAGTTTTGGTTAAGGAAAAGGTGCCATAAATGGGTGAAATATGATTGTTTGGCTGGTTTCTGTGTACCATTTCCTAATGCCCAAGCACACACCAAACAAAGACCAAAATCACAGAATCATGAAGTCACAGACTGGTTTGGGTTAAAAGGGACCTGAAAGACCATTTCATTCCAAGCCCCCCTGCTATGGGCCAGGACACCTTCCGCTAGGTTGCTCCAAGCCCTGTCTAACCTGGCCTTGAACACTCTCGGGGATGGGCAGCCACAGCTTCTCTGGGCAACCTGTGCCACAGCCTCGCCACCCTCACAGTAAAGAATTTCTCCCACATGCAAAAATCTGGAAGTGGTACTTATACCTATCCCTACTTTCTCATGCTGAAATGCCAGGACGGAAGGTCTCCGTTTACTCTCTGAGCCTGACTTTCAGAGTCATTTTAATGCTGGAAGATGTAAACAATATTCCAGACTCATTTCTCACAGCTGCAGGTCTCAGAGCTTGGGGTGAACCTGCCAGATAAACTTAATTAGAGAGTAAACATAACTGAAAAGATGTTCTGGCAGATAATACACAACTTCATTTAAAACAACAAAGCAAAAATAAAGTCAATTATAAAGGGGACTTAGAGCAAAGGTAGAGAGTGACTTTTTACATGGACAGATAGAGACAGGACAAGGGGGAATGTTTTTTACTAAAAGAGGAGAGATTTAGATTAAGTATTAGGAAGAAATTCTTCACTATGAGGATGGTGAGGCCCTGGCACAGGTTGTCCAGAGAAGCTGTGGCTGCCCCATCCCTGGAAGTGTTCAAAGCCAGGCTGGACGGGGCTTGCAGCAAACTGGTCTAGTGGAAGGTGTCCCTGCTCATGGCAGGGGAGTTGGAATGAAATAAGCTTTAAGGTCCCTTCCAACCCAGACCATTCTGTGAATCTATGATTAGTTCTTCCTTGAAGAGGATCGCCCCTCAGCTTTCAGCTCTTTGGATGCTGTATTAATATATGAAGGAAACACCACAGGACAGGTTTCCATCTGTACGCAGATGTTGTTATAAAATGTTGTGAATCCTTCCAAAATTTGCCACATTTTGAAGTATTTTGCATGGAGATGTAGCAAACATTATTTTCCTGTTAGTCCAACTGAATATTATTTTGTTGCTGGGTTTGGGAAGGCTTTGGGTGTGCATTGTTGTGATTCCTGATCAGTAGTGCTTTGCGATGGGTGTTAACATCTGTTCTGTTTTCTTATCCTCCCTAGCGATGAAACCCAATGTGCAGTGTCATGATCTCATTATCTAAAGGTAAATAGTCCTAAGGATGCCACGGATCTTCAGAGCGGAAGGTGGTGATATTTCTCATGGTCTTTGGATCCGCAAGAGGTGAGTGCCCTCTGTAATTCTATAGTCATGCTACGTGCTGCAACTTACCCTCATCAGAGCTTGGATCCCTTCTTCCAAGTCCTTTAGTTTTTCATACACTCTGTCTGAGGTGCCAAAAACCAGATTGTTTGTGAACATCTTGCTTAGGTACTGCACCGGGGTCAGCCAGGACTGGATAAGAACCAGGGAAAACTGAAGAAGCTCCATGTCCTGAAATTAAGACAAGAAAGGGTCAAAGCCATGCAGGGGTATTTGGTAGCATGTCCTGCTCCCTCTGGAACACCTGAAGACGTGCCACCACTCCTGCAGCTTCAGCAGACACAAAGTTTTCAGGCTGGGGAGCACCACCCAGGCCTGTGTCCTGTGCAGACAATAGTTTTTCTCATCCTTGGGGTGGGAATGTGATTATAGTGTAGCCCAGAAAAGTATTTCTTTCTTCATGCAGGGTTCAAGTAATAAAAAAGGGAGAGGAGGGATGAAGCACCCAAGTGTTCACAGATGAAAGCCCTCTATTCCTGCCGTGAAACACAGCTGGGCTCTTCAGGCAGGTCTGTGCTTGCCCTGAGGGTGAAAAAAACTTACTGATTTCTGCTGGGCATCATCCTTCTTCATGGGAGCAGGGATGGTTTCCGAGTAACAAAATGCTATCTGGGAATTCTTGTTTGTGTGTCTTTGGTCCTCTGGAATATAGGTGCGTTCCTATGGAGATATCCCAAATACACTCAGATCTGTTGCCCATGTTCTGGAGAAGACCTCAGACACTTCCCAAGCTGTTCTGAATGGTTTCTCTTGCCAAGAAATAAATGTGAGACATGAGGTGCCTCTGGACAGGGTTGGCAGGTAGGAAGCAGGAATATTGTGTGGACACAATAGCTACTGGACCTAAAGGTCTTCCTAAGCCAAGGTGCTGAGGTGAACACAAACCACATCTGGACTAGGTTCTCCCAAGGAGTAAATGACCCCAAAGGACAGCTCTTGCCAAAGTGACAGCTCATGCCAGCTCCTGTCAGCAGAAGAAACTAGATAGTTTTAAGGACTCAGACTCTCCCAGGGCCAGAAGTGACCAACACAGGAAAGTCTTGTTACATATCTGTGCCATGTCCCAGCTGATCCTGTGCAGCCACGGTCCTGAGAAGGGGGATGTGCAGGATCAGAGTAGGGGGGCAGAGGGCTGAGAGGGGGAAACAGGGTCCAGTCTGATGGGACATAACCTGTGCTATCCTGTTAACACCCTCTCTCCTCATCTAAACGAGGACAGAGGAGACACCAATAGTTAAAAGGTGTCTGTTACACGGTCCTGAAGCTATCAAGCTAAAGTGGAGGAGATGCCCCGAGGCCATACCACTTACAAACTCCTTGTATGTCTCGGCAGCCAGGAGGTGAAGGTGCTGAGCCCTCAGCACAGCGTTGGCAAACAGGCTGGAAAGGGGTATGGCCGGGAAGGTGGCAGCTTCTTGTGGCCACTGCAGTCCCAGAGTGATCATGGCAATGGCAAGAGGAGAGAACCATGACCCTGCATCAAAGCACAGAGGAAGGTGTTAGCAGTCCTCAGGAAGCTGGGTTGAGGAGGTAGTGGCACCTGGGAATTAATTTCCAGTCTCTTCTGTCCATGCTGGCTGAGGGCTCATCTTCCTTGGTGCCTGTTGGCACCAAGAGTAAACTTAGCCTTCTCCAAAATTCTTTGAAACCCTTTCACCAAGACCTGCCCCCAGAGCTTGTGTTTCTCCTAGTTTTACCGACAGTGTCTTCCAGGCTGGAGTCATGGTTGCTCCATGAAAACTAGTGTGTGTCCCAATGTTTTTCCCTGATACACCCATGTTTGTCCTTTTCTCATGAGTCCTTGCCCATATGAAAAGAGCATGGTGCACTCTGGTTACATGAGCAAGCAGGGGATGATGAGTGCTGGGTGAGGGCCTGGGAGCACCTCACTGTAGCCATGATTTATGCTGTACTGCTGATGTGATGCTGGCTGTCTGCCCTTGCTGGGGTGAGAGATGGTGACATTACCTGTGCTCTTACTGGCTCTCTGGGATATGATTGTAGAATTTGGTGATCTTTGTCAAGCCTAAATGTTTTCATCCTGTGACATCTGACTCACACTAGTGTCTGTCTGGTGCAAAGACCACAAACTTAATCTCAGACAAATACCCCTTGGAGGAGAAATGCCCTGGAACCTGTAGGACTTGGCCTGTTTAGGCTAAAGATTAATTCATAGATTAAAGTCACATTGCAGGGAAAGGTATTCTTTTTCATTGGTTTATAAATTGCCATGCTTTAAGTTAGGGCTGTCACAGAGTGTGTGTATCCCACCATATACCACCCCATCCTCATCTCCTCTCACCCTACACACATGGCAGCACTGACAAATCCTTTAAAACTGTAATAAAAAGTACCTGGAGCCATTTCTGCCTGGTGAGTTGCTCAAGTGTTGCTTGACAGTGAATATTTCCTCCTTTCATCTGGCAAGGGGAACTGTTGAGCCACCCTTTATATAGCAGGGGGTCTGTTTAAAATGGATCTTTGTGTCTACGATCACAATAACAACTCTGCATCTTCTCCGTGCATAAATGCACAGGTGTTCACAGTGGTGCTGCCTCATTGTAGTAATTTATACACAGATGTACAAGTTGGGAAGGTTGTTTGCCTCAGGATGAAATCAGTGCTCAAAGATTTCGCCATATCCTGCTGTTTATTGCAAATAGAAGTTTCCTGGTGATTGGAAGACCCATCCCAAGTCACATCAATGCTTTTATATGGTGGAATTTGTTTTGTCCACCTGATTTTTCTTCCTGGCTCTGCAGCCTTGGCTCACAGTTCACAGGCCTGACTGACCAGTTTGGGAGATTTCTGACTTAAAGCAAATGGCAAGTTGTGCCGGGGGAGGTTTAGGTTGGATATGAGGGAAAATGGCTTCCTCAAAAGGGTTGTACAGCCTTGGCACAGGCTGCCCTGGGCAGTGGTAGAGTCTCCATTCCTGGAGGGATTCAAAAGCTTTGTCAATGTGGCATGTGGGGACATAGGTTAGTGGTGGGCTTGGCAGTGCTGGGGGAACAGTTGGACTCAGTGATCTTGGAGGGCTTTTCCAACCTAAACAATTCTGTGATTCTATGATGTTTTCCCCTTTATTGTTAGTGGGGATAGAGCTGGATGGATGTTGTCAGATTAATCCTATTTCTTTCCATTTCTACCAAAATATCAAATATTCAGCAATTAGTATTGCTGAGCTGGTTTGCTGTGGGTGTGACAAAGAGCTGTCATGCCTAGGCGCTTGTTTGGGTTCCAGCCTGCCCACTGCAAATCCAACTGCCAGAGCTCTGGGAGATTTCTCTCATCCTCAGTCTGTGAGAAGATCTGGTTATAAACATCTTCCTGCTCCTAAGCAGATTAAGCAGATGGCTGCTGTGGAAAGGAGGTAGAAGACATAGGGGAGAGAAGATGGGGAAGAGAATCATAGAATGTTGGGATGGTTTGGGTTGGAAGGGACCTTAAAGCTCATCTCGTTCCAACCCCCTGCCATGGCATGCCTTCCACTAGACCAGATTGCTCCAAGCCCCGTCCAGCCTGGCCTTGAAGAGGAAATGTCCCAGCATACCTATCCTTTCTTTTGAGCAGAATGAAACCGAACCTTGGATGGGCAACTACAGGAGGGTCTTAAAGGCCTTTTACTCCTCATAAGGCACTGATTACCCCAAACCACACTGGTTTGAACTTCTGTTTGGAGTTCAGGGTCTGTTTCTTTCTGGTCAAGTGGTGATTTGTCTTCCCCAGACCCTGTGTTTGCCATGCCTCCCCCAGACCCTGCATTTGCCATGCCTCCCAGTGTGGGTCCAGTTTCCAAGAGGCAGCATCATCTCTGGGGCAGCTGGAGCAGAGGGTGGAGAGCTAGTTAATAAACATGCTGGGGAGAGCATGGTCTGTTCTGAAAAGCCCCCAGGATGGAGATGGGGTGGTGTCACGAGGTAAATGTCAGTCCTTGGAGAAGTGGGAATGGCTATCAGGTATCCAGTCATCCAATAGCCAGCAACATCTGGTTGTGTTTTTCTACTCCAGATTGTGTTTAAATATATCAATATTTGTCAGAGATGAGCAGAGCAGCAGCACCTCAGCACAACCCACGCGCTGCTGCCTGTGAATGATGATAATGTACCACTGCAGCACCTTGCACCCATGTCCTGCTGCCTCTTGTTGTCACTGGCTGGCTCTCTAGTTTTGTTAGTGAAAGCTTGATGCTAAGTCAAGTTTTTATGTTGTAGCCAAGCATGGAGATGCTGGGATGATCAGCCTATGTGGTTTCCCTGAGGCTTGGGTTGTCCCCAGTAATTTCTGGGCATTAAATGAGAAAGAAGCATTGTGGGGAAGGTGGTGTGTGACTGAAATGTTGGGCTGGACAAACACACACCACCATGTGTTTGGACTGGCAGAACTGCACTGGCAGAACTGCAGTTGCATAAGCTCTCAAATCTCAATTTAGCATTTTTCTAGGCATTTGCAACCTAAAGTAGTATCTTTTAAAAGCAACATATCACTCTGTAATTTCCAAGTTCCTTTTTTTTTTTTGAAAGAGAGAAAAACCCCACTTCTCTTCAGGATGTTCACACATCCACCCACCTTACCCTGAGCATCACTACTCTAACAAGTTTCACTAAAGAAGTGAAACAACTCTCCTTGGAGGTGCATGTGCTCCCTGATTCCTGGGAACCCCCCACCATGGGGTGGCTGTGTGGAGAGGACCTTCCCAGCCCGACCTTCCGTACCTGGACCTTCCCAGGTGAGCACAGCTGGTAAGTCCTGACCAAGAAGCCACTGCCAGCCCACAGCCTAGGCTCTGCGTGTTGGAGGGCAACGACGTGATTGACAGAGGTTTGAAGTGGCAGATGATACCTCTTATAGCTCACTGCTCGGAGCATAAATTCCTCCTGGAATTTATGGGTTTTGTTTACTGGAAGTAGGACTGCACAATTTCACTAAATCCATCTGAAAAGATTTTAGAATCATCAATTCATAAAATGACCAGGATTGGAGGGGACCTTAAAAATCATCTTGTTACAACCCCTGCCCAGGGCAGGAGACATCTTCCACTAGACCAGGTGGCTCCAAGCCTCATCCATTTCGGCCTGGAACACTTCCAGGGATGGGGCAGCCACAGCTTCTCTGGGCAACCTGTGCCAGGGCATCACCACCCTCTGTCGTGGTTTGACTTAAACTGACAGGCAGTTCTTCAGACCAATCACGCTTCTCTCAATTCTACATATAAAAACCCCGTGGAAGGCGGGATTTTAGAGAAGTTTTTCTCCCCCGTTCCGGTGGAGTGCAGGACGGGAGAGGGAGAGGGGGAGGGGTGGGCCCCGTTGCCCGGCCCGCGGGGCTGGGGACGGGCGCCCCTGCCCCTGCCTCTCTGCCTCCTGCCCCTTCTCTTAACGCTGCAGCACGGACTCTAGACTGTAAAAAAAAAAAAGCGATTCCTTTGAGCCGCGAGTGGCGATAGCTAGCCACAGGGCTGAAGTCATCTGACGCAGTATTCTGAAGAAGGGGGAGCCGGCGGAGCCTTCAGTGCAGCCAGCAGACTTCGCGACGAACAAAAGAAGACACCCTTTTCCTACATAGTGCACCCGGCAGCGCAAAAAGAGCAAGGGAAGGCTCTCTTTCCACCTTAAAGCCTGATAACACCTTACAACCTGGCGACTTTCAGAACCAGAGAGAAAGAAAAACGGGGTCATGTGAGACAAAGCTACAAGGGCGGCGCTGCGTGGTCCCGCGCGGAGCTTAAAAATCTCCTTTCCTCGCCGTGGTATGAACTGTAATATTGCAAACTGTTTGTCTCTTTAATCCATGTTAAAGTATGTGGGGGGATGAGCATTTTTTTCTTGGGCAGCTTGTAAAAAGTTATGTTCAAGCCAAAAAGAAAAAATGATTCATTCTTAAACAAGTAGTAACCCCATGTCTGTGTCTTGCAGTTGAAAGAGCTGGGAGAGGGCTCATGGAAAAGAGATGTGTTACACCCTAGCAGAGATTGTTAATTCAAACCTGCAAAATGGTGACAGTGTGCAAAACCAGGCAAGGCAAAAGAGAAACCCTTTTTCCCTTCCTAGAATTGTAATACTAATTAGGAGAGAGAAAGGTGTGAGAGAAAAAGAGTTCTGAAAGTTTGTTCTGTTGTAGCCTTTCCATCTAAGTCTGTTAATAAATCTCTTATATTCTGTCAAGTAGTGTGCCTGCTTTGCTTGTTTCTTCTAATGCTTATCTCACAGGAAAAAAAAAACATCAAAAGAGTAATGTATATAATTTAACTTAAAAACCCACTACACTAAATTAGTGTTTCCGCCCGGTTGCAAACCAAACCCGCTACACCCTCACAGCCAAGAATTTCTTCCCAATATCTCATCTAACCCTGCCGTTTGTCAGTGTGAAACCATTCCCCCTTGTCCTGTCACTACACTGCCTTGTAAATAGTCTCTCTCCATCTTTCTTGTAGGCTCTCTTAGGCTGAAGAGGTCCAGTACTGCAACTCATTGTATGCAAAACCAGCCTTGAACCCTTGTTCAAGCAGCCCTGACTCCAGTTTCCAACACGTGGAAACTTATTTTACGATTATTTTTTCTGAAAACCCTCCTGTTTTCTGCATCCATAAATGTTGGTTGAAGTTTTTTGCCTGGTTCCTTACTAAACCAATTGAAAACATGCTGGTTTTTTGTTTTACCAGTCAGCCTGGAGGTCCACTGCTCATGCTCATTTGCCACATGGATCATTACCTCTCTTCCCTGCTTCTGAAATTGGTTTTCCATGATAATTACCATAAGAAAAACTATATCCAGAGAAGTGTGCAAAAGCAGTCAGTATGACTGTATCTATGAAGTGCAATTTCTGTGTGACTAGCTTGGGGCTGCAGCACAGGAACCAGATAAAGGGATTTCATATCCCAGGAATAATCCCTGCCCATGTCCTTGGTAATGTCACGGTCACTGCCCATGCCTCAGTTTCTCCATTAGTAAAATGATGGTCCTGATACTCATTAGCAACACAGCTGGAAAGCAGGTAATGATTGCAGAGAGACAGGTAAATAAAAAATAAATCTCATCTCTTTTACTGAAAACAAAGCAAAGCCAGTCAATTTAGCCCCTTTCTAGTGATTTTAAAAAAAAATTAATTAAATTTTAAATTTAAATGTGGCTACAGCAAGTTGTCCAAGAACAGGCAGCAGTAGGGAATAAAAACAGACTCTGGGAAGAGTCATTCATTGCCATTTTTTCAGTCTCTCCACCAGTGGATCTGACACTATCATGTGTCTCCCAGTATGATCCGCCACTTAGAAACCATCAGCCTTAACCTTCCTGGGCTGAATTGCTTGGTCAGCTCGGTCAACTTGCTCTCCAAATGAATGCACTGTCCTAGGGGATGCTAGTGGGGTGGGGAGGCAAGGTGCTGAGGCCAAATCCCAGCTCTAGCAGTGCCACAGCCCCATGGAAATTCCCCAAGCAGCTTATGCTGAACGGTTTGTTGTAGGTGGGTGGGTGTGGAGAGGAGCCATCCCAAGGCACACAGTATGAGGAGGGCGGGAGCCTCTCTGATCTGGAGACAGGCTGAGAGAGCTGGGATTGTTCAGCCTGGAGAAGAGAAGGCTCTGGGAGCACCTTAGAGCCCCCTCCAGTGCCTAAAGGAGCTCCAAGAGAGCTGGAGAGGCACTTTGGACAAGGGCGTAGAGTGACAAGACAAGGGGGAATGGCTTCACACTGACAGAGGGCAGGGTTAGAAGGCATATTGGGAAGAAATTCTTGGCTGTGAGGATGGTGATGCCCTGGCACAGATTTCCCAGAGAAGCTGTGACTGCCCCATCCCTGGAAGTGTCCCAGGCTGAAATGGATGAGGCTTGAAGTAATCTGAGATAGTGAAAGGTGTCCCTGCCCACGGCAGGGGGAAGGAATAAGATGGTTTTTAAGGTCCCTTCCAGCCCAAACCATTGTGTCATTCTATGGCTTAGAGTGTTCAGCACAAGCTGTCACAGATCTGCTGATTGCTGGGTGCTCACTTTTTGCTTGATCTTTGTGGCTTCCATTCAGTAAAAAAGGCACTTTCTACTCCAGTGGTGCTACTGAGGATGGTCAGCAAATATAGAGGCTGCCAGCATGGTTCAACTGCAATTTTATCTGCAAAAGGGCTGGCTCAGTTTGTAATTTAATTTTGAGAAAGTCATCATACCGCCTGCCTCAGTTTCCCCATGTATGAAAAGGGGTTTTGAAGAGCACTCGCTCTCAGAAACATTCCCCACTGCTTCAGTTCCCAGCTGGCACAGTAAGGAACAACCCTTTCCCAGGACACTCAAGAGGTGCTTAGGACCAGCCCTGAGATGGAAAGGATGTTGTGTGACCACATGACTGGCTTCTGTGCATTTCTCAACCCATTTACAACAACAAGCTCAGAGTTAGTAATATTTTACCCGTTTATTAAAATGGACATTTTTGGGAAAAAACCACAAAAGTCAAAGATTTGGTCCTTGAAGATTCTGGTCACGCTGTGTTCCGGGTAGGCTGCTTCTTAGGGCATTAGGGTTGTGACTCCTTTCCTTTTTGTTGTTATGATTCACTAATGTGTATTCATGGTCTAATATCTGCTTGGTTTTGTGTTCTGATTTTCTTCTTCCTTCCCTGCATCACTGTTTTCAATCTGACTCCATCTCATCAGACAAATTAAATCTGAAATGCTGGCAAATATTTTCAAGTTAATTGAAAATTTGATTTATATGGTGCTTTGCTGCCTCAAGAAAGGCCATATGTTCTCCTGATATTATGGGGAAATTGCTTTGAATTTATGAGAAAGCCGAGATCAAATTATGGTTATTGAATACTTCCATTAGCAAGACTCTCTGCAACCATGAGATTTTTCTTCTTCTTTGCTTAGGCAGAAGCTTGAATGAAAACCCTTGGCTGTTCAGAACATGACACACACAAAATTTGGCCTTCCCTGACCCCTCAGTCTTCTCACGCACCCAGACAGATCCTGTGCAGCAAGCACTTTCTGTTACTCCCCTCCAAAGGCATTGTTTATTTATTGCATTTAAATCCTTAGCTGAGATTTCCAATAATTGTCTTTATTTTTGCTGTGAGTTTCAACCAAGTGTTTCACCCATTTCCCAGGAAGAAGCAAGGATAACACCCTGTTTTGCTGCCTTACACTTCAACCGTCTCCTGAGCTGCTTTCCTCTTTCTTCCTTGCACACCAATATTTCAATGTGCAGCTCTAATTTCAGTACTAAAATCTTGCAACTACAATCACTGGTCTTCATAGGGAAAAGCTATCTGAATTTGCACGACACTGGCAAATTCTTGGGGCAAACCCATGAATTTTGCATCAGATGTTTCCCTGAGTGGGGGAACCTGGCTGCTAAATTCTTCCAAGATGCCATCTTTGAAGGAATCATGAAATCACAGAATGGTTTAGGTGAGAAGGGACGTGAAAGTTCATCCCATTCCAATCCCTGCCATGGATAGGGACACTTTCCATTAGACCAGGTTGCTCCAGGCCCTGTCCAGCCTGGTCTTGAACCCTTCCAGAGATGGGGCATGTGCCATGGACATGTCCTACTCCCACTGTGATCCCGTGTGCATGGGTCATTTCCTCTGGACATGACAACCAAATTGCTTGGGGACTTCGTGCCACCGAATTCTCTCACCTATTGATCCCTCTTTTAAGTCCTGACCGTGCCACTCAGGCTGGGTGGAACAAGGTGCTTCATTCAAAATGTTGTGTAAGGGCATTAGAGATTTCCCAGATGCTTTTCAATCTTAAGAGCATCCAAGCAATTTGGAAATACACTGCACTTTGTATCTGCTGCTTGGCAATTAATGAAATAGTCTGGATGAATTTAGAGGGAATGAACAATATTCTCCTTTGGTGGAAATAAGTTTATTGCTCTAGAAAAGCACAGTTATACAGTGATTACTATAAAAAAATAATTAAATAAAGATAATTGGTACAATTCTACATTAGCTTTCGGATACTGGTGGTAGTCAGGACCAGCCCTTGATGATGTCTCCAGACTTCAGCAATGTATTAATGCACAAGACACCTGGTTTCTGTTCTGTGAAACACCTTCTCATGGTTTTATAGCTCACTATTTATGTGGTCTATTAACCACAGGTTAACACTGAATCAGTGCAGCAGAGCCTGTGCTTTACCACATGAGACACTTCTGCTCACATCTGTTTATTTCTAGGGTAATTTCATTGATGATGTGTCAGAACAGAGTCATAAATCCATCCAAATGCTATTAAGCACAGCTGACACCTTTACGATGCTTTTTGCAAGTTGATCAATGTCCTGGGGTCACTTTATGATACTGTATTCCCTACTGTCTGCTCTATGCCAGACAAGAGTTCTGTGCCTTTAAAGCCAGCTCCAGGAGAGGGGGAAGGCAATGGAATTCCTTCAGCGCTGTGTTGGAAAACACAGATAACTTGTTCGCTGGCTTCTCAGCTCTTGGCTTCTGCAGCAGGGAAGATAGTGGCATTCTCTTGCTTTTTAGCTAGCTTCTCTTCATTATTGGAGGAAAGAGGTTTTCCTGGGACTTTGGCTTCTTCTTCTCTTCTGGAATGTTCAGCAACACCAGAACACCATCCAGGAGGCCATACACCGCGGCCCAGAGGGGCCCACGCCGAACCCCAGCTCCAGAGAGGAGAGAGCCACACCGACAAGGACTTTGAATTTCACCAGGTTCTCTCCACAGCGAGAGGTTTTATTATTTAGCATTATTCTTTTTTTTTTCCTGTGCCTGCATTCACTCTGCTCATTAAATAAATAACTTTTTTTTCACTTTCTTCTGAGGAAAATTCTTTCCGAACCTGGTGGGGGAGGGATGGCTGTAACCTGCCTTCTATCAGAGGGCGTCATTTAGGACATTCCTCCGAATTTGTCTCAAACCGGGACAATCACTCACAGCTTCAATGACTGAAATGGTCATTGCTTTTATAGTCAGGATTTACCCTCCCTTTGAAGGAGAGTCTGTGAATTGCTTCTGCCACCACAGGAGAAGGCAGAGGGGAAGCATTGACCCAGCAGAGGCTTAGTGAAAACCAAGAATTGAATACCTAAATTTTTCCAGAGGAAACATATTTATTATATGACAAGCAGGGCAGGATTTTCCCAAAAGTGAACTCGTCCCTTGGGGCAACCTCAGACTGGGAGCTGCTGGTGACCTCTTTGTGCAATCCAACATCTTGTAAATGTCAGACCATGAGCAAATGGAAAGGATATTCCAACACACGCCCAGTGGCTGGAAAGTCGGGGTAAAACTGGATTGTCCTGTCTAAGCATTTCCCCAAAGAGCCTGTATTTACAAGATTTGTCTTTTTACAGACACAGCCATGAGTAACCCTGTTCACTCAGAGTGGAAATTCATATAACAAGCCCTCTCTGTTTTGATTGTGGACCACATGGCCTTTCCCTCTCCATCCCCTAATACAAATCGATTCAGATTGTCTCAGTTGCTTAAGTATTTGTTCATTTCTGCTGGCATAACTGTCTAATTGTCCTCATTTGTCATGGCTCTCCTGGATGGGATTGCATTGTGAATTTATAATTCAGAGCATCTGTCAGAGGCTGGGGGGAAATGAGTGTCAGATGGGGAATGGACAAATGTTTTCTCATCCCTCAACCCCTAACTGGCTGCAAAACCAAGTTGTAATTCATTCCCAATACAGCTTTTTGGCTCCTTCTAAGCTGGGAGTCTAGCCAGGCAATGGAAAGATCTGGCTTCTAGTAAAACCTGCCATCCCTCATCAGATAAATTACCTTGCTGAATTTAGCAATTTAAGATGCAGTTTAAATTATATATGTTTTTTAAAAGGTATTTTATATGGGTTTTTTAATAACATTTTATGAGGGGTTTTTTAAAATTAAGAATTACCCTGTTTCTTAACTGTGCTTTCTTTTTATCACCTCACAACTTCCCTTAATGACCGTCTTTTTCCATCTCATTTCTTTCCTACAATTTCCCACACAGTTAGTTTAAATGATAATGTTTCTCTGGAAATCATCCCTGCAGAAACATTCCCTGCAGGTAAAGGCACATGCAAGTGAATCATAGAATGGTTTGGGTTGGAAGGGACCTCAAAGACCACCTAGTCCAGACCCATCAGCCTGGGCTACCTTGTGATCCCATGAGGGTGCTGGTCTGGTGGTCACAGTAGGTCCGTGCCCAGGAGGAGCTGGATTTTAATCTGAAATTTAGTCCGTCCTTGTCAAGTCCTTCCAGTGTCCCCAGAAAATAATTATTTAGACTGCTCTTAGCAGCATCTGAAGACCAACTAGTGGCATGAGAAACTAAAGCTTCTCTCACTTTTAGTTCCATTTTGCTGTCAGAGAGCACTAGCAAACTATCCCCATATGCTTTGCTTCTCCAGTATGAATACACGAACAACAAAAACTGTCATAAACAAAGTAAAAGCAAGCGGCTTTGAAAACATGCCCATCAGTCTGTTTTCCCATGTGTCATTTCTCAGCATACTCCGGTATCAAACATGCTCACAAACATCTCTTCCTCAGTGGGATTCCTTCTGTAGATGCTTCAGGATTCATGGGTGTATCTGAGACCAATTTCATTTATCTGCCCCATCATAGTAGAACTGAGAGCAATCTGGAGCTGGGATGGGGCTTAAACATTGATAAACTTGTGGGTTAAATCATTGTTGGAGGCCATGGCTTGTTCCCTGTTTGCTTTCTAAACTCATGTTCATGGATGAGATACCTGTACTTGTGCCCTGGTGTAATTCAAACAGCCTGTACAAGCTCCAAGATATATTAAAAAAAAAAGTGTAATGAAGCACATTGGTGGCTGAAAAGACCTTTATAGAGATGGTCCCAAAATGCAGTCATGCCCATCATGTGAGGAGGAGGCAGTATGTTCTCCCATGCATCCTTGAACATCCTGGCAGCTGTGTGGCTGCGTCTTTCCCTCCTCTGTACAAAAAAACCAGCAGAAAGACAGCTTGGTTTCTGCCCGGTGTTCTTGATTTCTGCAGGCAATGCTATAGCAGAGTTCTGGGAGCTGAACTGGAAAAGCTCTGCAGATTCTTGGTGAAGCAGGGCTACTAATAGGCCATGAAGGATGGGAATGTCCTCTCAGGTGCCTTAGCACTTGGAACCACCTACCCCAGCCTTTGGGCTCTTCTGTCTCCTTTCCTGTCCCTCTGGTTTGATAGTCACAGGGAAAGGAGCCTTTTAATCTCTATGCCTCACCCTGCCCATTCCCAAAACATGATTCGAATTTCCCTAGGCCGTGTTGATGTTCTGAGCCACAACCAGCATGTGTACAGACCTTCACATGTAGGGCACAATCTAACTACTACTCCCTCCCATAATCTTTTTCCTCATTCTGTATTTAACACTCCAGAAAATTTTATATTTAATTTATATGGGGAAGGTAGGGAGCTGGAAGGAAACAGAGAACGACTGTATAAATGAAGGGATAAAAACCACAGGCACCATGAAGGAAGTGATAATCTGGACAGGAGAGGAGGCAATGCCCTAAGGGGAAACTTATGAAAGGGAAAAACAAAGGAGAGCTAGCCAAAGTTAGGAAAAGGACTTGGGGGGGGAGGGGGGGTGTGCTTTGTAATAAGATGATCTTGAAGTTCCACTTCCAACCCAAACCATTCTGAGATTCTGTGAAGACAACATAAATTTTTTGCATTGCAGGAGATGGCCTGGTTTTGATGTGGTACACAAAGTCCTAGAACCAGATATTCCATATTGCCATTGCTGGCCAGATGGGCACCACAGAATAAATGATCCACAAAATTATGGCTTTAGCTCGAGGGTGAGATGTGCTGTGACATCACTGAGGGGTGCCTACTGGGTGGGTACACAATTCACTATAATTATTTAGAAGAGAGAAGGCATTTTCTTCAAGGAAAAAAAGATACCGCCCTATTCACAAAGAGCTAATAAAAGGTTCTGCTGCTTAAGAAATACAAATCCCTTCACAGCTGTCAAAAGTAAAAGAAAAAATTTAAAATAAAAAAAAGTTGGCGGAAAGGGAGGAAAAAAATTACTGGCAGGTAGGTTCCTTCTCTTTGGAGTGACTAAGACCCAAGAGAAAGGCTAACACCAGGGTTGCAGAGAGTTTCTTCTTCAGGTCCAAAGAAAACCCTTCAGAACAGGAAAGCGGATACGCAACTGTTATGATCCAGTTATTAAAGTTATTAGAAATGCCTCTGCCAGAATTAAGGTGCAAATGAGACCATATGCCAAAGTCAATAGTATGGGTTTTATTTGATTGTAAATATGAGAGAGAGAGAGAAAGAAAGAAACACAAAGAAATAGAAAATAGGTGGGGGGGACAGAAAGAGAGTGACAGAGACAGAATAAGGAAAATATCACCACTCCATAAATCCCAACAATGTTCCGTTGATCCTCTTCAGCTGGTCTTCTTAGTGGTGAAGGTCCTCCCCCAAAAAGCATAGAATCCGATGGGTTAATATAGCTCAGGCTAGGCAGAAAAACCCAGGCACCTCCCTGGGTGGAAGAGAGTTTGCCATTGGCTTTTACAACAGACTCCAGGTTTGTTGAATCAAGTGCAGTCCTTCAGTGCAAGGCCTCAGGAAAGACTCTGGGGGGCACTTCGGGGGGCCTTTGATGGATTAAGGCACCCCCTTAGTTGCCTCTCATGTGAATGTCCTGTGGATGTAGCCTTCCCGGGCTGGGGGTTCCATAACCAGTTTTGTAAGGGAGGATGGATTCACTGCCCCTGAGCAGAGGTTATGACACACCAAAACTTCCTCCCCCCACCTCGGCTGGGGGGGAAATCTCTGCAAACCTGCTCCCAGCAAATGGGTCTGTGGGCTGTGGCCTCCCCGACCCCAAAGCAAGCCAGAGATGATTCTTAGCATGGCTGCTGGGTTTGGCTCACATTTTTTTCCTTGTTTACTTGTTTGTTTCTACCCGGGCCTAAGGTGATTGAAGAATGTGTTTCTCTTTATCTAATCTGAGCAGTTTGACTTACAGTCCAAAGTTCTTCAAGGAGGTTTCTGTGATTGAAGCTTCTTTATACAGTTTTTGCCATAATGAGCAAAACTTATATCAGTGTTTGAGGCATGAACTATTTCAGTCTCTGACAGCAACTACTGCTGCCCTGTATCCAAAATCCCTGCATACCCTTTGTCCTCACTTACTCCTCACCCTAGTGGGATTCAGCTCACTTGTGATCCCACATCACCCCACCACTTCAACCAATGTACAAACCCTAATTTGAATCATGTATTTGCACAGGAATCTCCTTTTGGGTGCAAGAATCTAATGCAAACAAATCCTCTCCCAAGGCTTCAAAATTCATAGAAGTGAAACAAAAAATAAAAAGCTCCAGTTTTCTCCTGATTCCCAGCCTACTCTGTAGAAAGCCCTACAGATACAGACAGGTATTTGAGGAAAAGTTACCTTCCCACTCCCTACCCTCCAGCTCTTTATCTCTGTTTTTTCCATGGCTAGGAAATCAGAATTGCATGGGCTATGGAGCACAGAGATCTTACTATGTGTTGTGCTCAGCTGTGCTGATGGAGATGGTGATGGGTGAGGGTGGATGAGAGGAGAGCTGAGAGCACTTGCCATGAGCAGATGGCAAGCGGAGGGGAGGATAGGGGAGAGAGGAGAGAGAGGTCTCTCAGGGGAGTAAACCTAGCTCAGGAAAATATTCCTTTTCCTCTCCGGCCTAGATGACTGAATTTAGGTGAAGTGCACTTGGTCTTTCACCCATTAATGATGTGCTTTTGAAAGGAAAGAAGAGAGGAGCCAGTCAGTCGAGGTGTAATTGAGGGATGACTGATGGAAAGACTTAACGCAGGTGCCTTTGCTGCATTGCAGTGAAATAATACATGGATGAAGAAACTCCCTCCTTTCCTGATGGCTTGGGGAGGGTTTTGATGACACCCCGTCTGCACCTCTAGGCATTCAGCTGTAGAGGTTGAAGAGAAGCAGGCTGGCACAGCACCAATCAGGATGGGCTGAGACAGCACAGCACATCCCCCTTGGCATTCTCTGGTAAAACACCTTCCTGCAAATTTGGGTCCTGTATTTCCAAAAATTCTTGGGTCCAGAAATCACCTCTTGGCTGCAAGAGACCAACATCTGCTTGCTTTCCTTGCCAGCTCCACCACATCCTGCCAGGACATCTTGGTTACTGAAGGAAAGACTTGGCATCATCCTTGAAGTACCTGTGGGTTGTGTGGCTCCTGAGATTTTGTATGGATGAGGAGGTCCATCAGTGCCCAAGATTTGCAGCTCTGGGTCCTTGTGAGCCAGAGATCTGCCTGAGTTGGCCCATAGCTGCTCAAACATGCTCTGGGCCAGCTCACAAGGGAAACAAAACATGGTACAGCTTTCTTCCCCAGAGGGGAAGGATCTCTGTTGCACTTTTCCATTCAAGGACAAGGACCTGCTCTTGTCCCAACCCAGCTGTGTGGTTTAATGCTTGTCCAGAGTGTGCTCTGTCATTAGCTGAAAGAGAGGACCAGGCAAAAAGTGTCCTGTTTTGAAGGATGACGGTCACTCAGTGACAACAGGCACAGGGACAAGGTGTGCAGCCTTTTCACAGTGCAAACATCCTTGTTAATTATTATTACAAAATCCAGGCAGTCATGGGGACCATTGAATGTGACAGAATAAGAGAAGGAAGGGGAAGGAAAGCAGCAAGTCAAGGAGGCTCCTTGCTCCAAGGCTTCCAGACATCCTCGGGCTGGGGTAGTGCTTTTCTAGTAATACTTGGAGAGTTTGAGGTGATACATACATTGATCTTGCTGTTTCATCTTCCTGTTTCATTTTTCCTTTTTCTGATCACTATTTCTTGGAAGAAGTGCTCAGGGCATCCTCTCTGTTTGAGGGAATGGCACTGGAAGTTCCACAGTCTGCTATGGAGAATTTCTGAGCTTTCCTTGAAAGCCAGAGGGTCAAAGGAGGGTTCAAAACATTTTTTTTTCCCAGGAAAAGGAGAAAGGGATTGTATCTGTATTTGAGTATTTCCAAACATCTGGTCCTTACCAGGGACAGTAGTCCAACACACCCCCACCTGCCCAGACAGCTGAGCTTTGTTTTCATTTTCAGACCTGGGCTATGCATGAGCATCATGGCCTTGCACTGCTTCACCCACCTGCTGACAGTCCTGGCTCAGCTGTTTCCATGGCAAGTGACAGTGGGATGTTATTGGAGGCTCTTCCTTCCTGAGTCAGTGGGATGCTGACAAAAACAGATGCAGATGCAATGTCCTGAGATTCCTCCAAGCCTCTCTCTCTGCCCTGTAACCTGTCCCACCTCAACTGTTAGGGGGTTTATTATCATGAAACTTCTATCGTAAACAAATTTGAGGATTTTTTCATGGAAAGAGGCTCTGTTGAGCTATAGATCTTCTCTGTGAGATACCTACATGCTGCTGTGACTGTCTCTTTTTTGCAGGTGAGGACCCATCTGTAATGAGGCTGAGAGCTTTGGCCAAGGTGAGATTTGTAGTGGAGCTGGATGATAAGCCTCAGTGCTTCTCCTAGGGGCCCAAAAGCCACCCTTCCTCCCCTCCATGTTCCCCTCATGTTCACCTCTATGTACCTTTAGACAAATGTAACCAGAGGTAAACTTGAGCTGGTTTTGGCAAGGCATCTGGACCCGTGTTCAATGTTTGGGCTGTAATCAAACTCCAGACCTGACCCTTCTTTTTTCCCATAGTACATCCATGCTCTCATTGCACCCATCTGCTACAAAGCAAGGACATAAGTCTGCTTCAAACTTGTCTACTCGAGTTGCTGAAATCCTATACAGATAATTCTGTACTGAGAATTCTGTGCAGACAGCACAGGGTACCCAGGAAGAGGACTATTCACATATAGACCATTTTTCAGCACCCAGTAATCTGGATTAAAACAGCCTCCAGTGTCTTGGCCCCTCCACTGGATCTGCTTCAGGAAAGCCATCTCTGACCTAAGTTTGTTTAAAACAAACCTCATCTGAGATTAAAAAAAATGCCCTAAGCACACTTTCCCCCAGCAGCCACTTCCAGACTTTTGCTGTCATTACTGTGACTTTCATCAAATGACAGAATGGTTTGGGTTGGAAGGGACTTCTAAAGATCCTCCAGTTGCAACCCCCCTGCAATGAGCAGGAACACCTTTAACTAGTTCAGATTGCTCAGAGACCCAGTCAACTTGATCTGGAATGTTTCCAGGGATGGGACAGCCACAGCTTCTCTGGGCAAACTGTGCCAGTGCCTCACCACACTCAGAATGAAAAAAATTCTTCCTCATATCTAGTCTGAATGTATCCTTTTTCAGTTTAAAACCATTCCCCCTTGTTCTATTACTTCAGGTCCAATAAAACCTCTGCCTCCATTTCTTACAAGCCTTCTTATTCCCATGCTCCGTGCTATACAAACGCAGATTGCTGGACCTCTGCCTGCATTTGCAATTCTAAGGATATCCATAGCAGCAGGGAAAAGAGGACAGCACCCTTTCGAGAAATTCCTACTGGAAAGCAGAGCAAGAATGGGCTAAAGTACAGCCTGGATAAAGCTACAGAGTCCAGGACTGGTGGTTTTGAGGTGACACCCAATGGTGAGGAGCCAGACTGCAGCCGAGGTGTTCTGGCCACCAGGCCAGGAATAACCTTAAGTGTACAAACTGTCCTTAAAAGATACCAGATTTAACGAGAAAATCAAAATAAATACCAAAAAAAAAAAAGGTAAATGCAGGTGTAACTTCAGCCTATGGCTGGTCTGGCATTGCCTATCCCTCCCATCTTCAGAGACGTCCATGGTTGTTTTGTAAAGATTATTTTATTTTATTATCAGCTGAACATTTAAAAGACCTAAGCATGGACAACAGTCTTTATACTGTCCAATGGGGTTGGATGGTCACCTCCTCAAAGTACAAAATAGGGATTCCTGCCCCAGAAAGGCTATAAGCAAGGAGAGAACAAGTAACTCATTGTGCATGATTTAGGAAAAAAATGGTGGAAAGGATGAACCATTAAAAAACATCAAGAGGGAAAATATTTGGGCAACCTGGACTAGTAGAAGGTGTCCCTGCCCATGGCAGGGAGGTGGAACAAGGTGTTTAAGGTCCCTTTTAACCAAAACCACTCAGCAACTCTATAAATACTTCCAGCGGGAGCAGCAGTAACATATGAGCTCAGGAAAGAATTTTACATGCATGGTAATTTCAGCATTCAAAGCTGATTTTCCAGATCAGGGAACAAACTGGACTGAGGCTCAGGGGGACCCAAGCTGAGGTTAAACCCATAAGGTTACACTTTTGAGTCTGTCTGGGGCTTTCATTGGGTGTTCTCAGTGGCCAGCTGGATTCCACAGCACCCTGTCCTGTGCACAAACATATCATAGAGCAAGTAGAGGTTGTCAGCTTTTGTGTGGTATATTAAGATGCTGAGATAAGTGGATCTTGGAGCTCTTTAAGATTTTGGAGAACTAGACAAAATTTTCTCATTCTAAGGCTCTGTGCCTCAGTTTCCTATCTGAGCTTTATTGTGACCAGCTGAAGTAGAATGCTTTTCCAGACCTTTTCTTTCTCACAGAGAAATTCCTGACCTCCTCCAAGCCAGAGATGGGAAAAATCTTTGAGCTGCACAGCCAGATTTCACCTGTGTCCACAGGAAGCCATTTGTATGCTCCCACCCCAACCAGGCACGCAATTTCCAATCATGTAGATTTTTGCCCGAAAAACCCCAGGTTTATTTGACAAAAGGGGAAGTTTAGCATACATGTCCACTTTGACAAAGTGTAGGGAAGGAAGGGAAGGCAAGGCAAGGCAAAGCGTGGGGTGTGTTTGTAAGGCAAGACAAGGTTGAACAAAGTAAGGGAAGGCAAGTCAAATGAGAAGCCTGCAGGGCAAAGCAAGGAGAGTATAAAAAGAGTAAGAAAGTACAGGTGGAAGATAAGTGAGCAAGGTAATGCAAAGCAAAGGAGTGGTAGGAGGGGCGAGGGAAGGACTCCTGAGTGTCGATAAGGCAATTCGAGGCTGGGGCCAGCAGGGAAAGAAGGAGCAAGCAAGGCAAGGCAGGGCCAGGCAAAAAGGAGTAGGGAAGTCAAGGTGGGGATGGGTGAGGAATATTAGGCAGCGCAAGGCGGGGCAAAGTGTAGGTGTGTAAGGTAACGGAAGTGCTAGATAGCCAAGGCAATGAGTGTCCTAAGAGGAAGAGGCAATGCACAGCAAGGTCAGGAATAAAGTGGTAAGCAAGCCAAGGTGAGGAATGGCTGAGCAAGTCAAGGCAGGGCACCGGAGCATGAGGAAGAGCACAGGAAGGACACCGAGGGATTGCAAGGTCGGGGTAAGAAAGGCTAGACAAACCTAAGGAAGAGCAGGCAAGACAAGGCAAGGCCAGGGAAGAAAGGGATAGGAATGTCAAGGTGAGGAATGGTCTCCCTGAAAGATTTAATTTGACATGTGGTTTCCACTCCTCAGAGGTGGTCTTCTGAAATCTGGCAGTACCCTTACTTTGGACAAGGTAAGCACTCTCCAAGCTCAGTCTTGGTGTGCACCTGGTAACAGTGCCCAGTAACAGTGTTCTGGCACTTTAGTATGGGATCAATCCCTGGATATTGTCTGTTTAGGAGGAGGGGATGCCATTTCTTTTGAGAAGGGCTTCTTTGGAGAAGACTTTCCTCTCTTGAATGGGTGCAGTTGGATGGGTTCAGGTGAAGTTGTAGGTGGCAGAAGCTTTCTCAGCTGGCACTTTTGTGAGCTGAGATTTTGGCCCGATGTTTTCAAGTTTGTAGCCAGCCTCTGTGAGAGTGAAAAGATTTATTAGCACAAAGGATTTAATATTAGTGTTGCCGTTTGAGTGGGGTGCAAATACGAGTTTGCATTTGGAAGGGGAAGATCAGCGAACTCTTTGTCTCCTGACACAGTTGATTGGAGAGCAGCGACGTTTTCAACTCAGATCTGCCCCTGGCGTGCTTTAGAGAGCAGCGAGGTGCACGTCGCTCTTTTGCAAGCCGACAGCGCCATCGTGTGGTTATTTTTTATGAGCGCTCGCTGTGCCCAGGAAAAAGCCGAGCGCTTTTCTGTCCGGGCATCCGTAAGGTGGGAGCAGTTAGTTTAAGAGCTCCGTTGTGGATGCGGACAGTTCTCTGTGCGAGACGTCCACAAAAAAGTTTCCGTTTCGAATAAGACGACAAGAGAGGCAGAACAGGGTGCGGCAACGGCACCAGCAGCAGAAGAACCCTTGAGCGCTTCGCTGCGGGCCACAGTGTTCCGGGCGAGGAGCAGACGACCGCCCGCCTCCGCGAGGACGAAGGCACGGCGTGTTCGACAAGGCGAAGAACGAAGCCCCGGAGCCCCGGGCTCGGGTGCGCCGCGTCCGGGCTAGCAAGACGAGCGTGGCTGCCACTCTCCTGCCTGCGGAATTCACGTTATAGCCTCGGCAAGGAGGCAGTTCCAGGGCAGTTGCTTGTGCTGCCTCTGCTGCACAAGCCTAGTGCTCTCGCAGCGCTCTGTGGAAGCAACTGCGCTTCCCTCCAGCCTCCGAGCTTCGGAGAACACGATGGCAGTGGGATGCAGCGGAGGAGGCAAGCACCGAGTGCACCGGTGAGTTTGATGCCGCGAGCGTGCGGAAGGCGAGGGTGCAGCCCGGCACTTGGCTTTTACTTGTGCAGCCGTTCTCCGTGAGAGCAGCTGCTGGAGTTCGGCAGCGGGAGCTGCCAGGGCGAAAACGAGGCGGACGTCTGTCTCTGAAGAAAGGCACAGAGCCACAGCGTGATGTGCGCCTTCGGAAGGCTGCTGGCAGAAGGGGTGCTTTCGGAACGCCTTCTGCTTTGACGCGTGCTCCTGGGTGAGCTCGAGCTGCAGGGACTCTGCAGCGCTGAACGCCTAGGAAAGTGCTCGTCTCCACGCTGTGCGATGAAGCGGGGCGGCTGCGCGTTCCTTCCTGGAGCGGCGAGGACACTGTCAGCCGACTCGGCTTGTGAACGAGCCCTCGCCGGGCTTCTGCAATTCGGTGCGCTGCACACGCCAGCCCGCTGCTCTGCGGCTTCATCCTTCGCCTTCCCTTGTCTGGAGAGAAGAGGGGCCCAGCCACGGCCTTCCACTCGCCCCCGCTCTTCGGCGCGCCTGCTGCCCGCACCCCCGCGGCTGCTCTGCTCGGTGTTCCCTCAGCTCGAGGCACAAGGCTGCCCTTTCGGTTTGGCAGCGTCCACACTGTGCACGGAGCTCTCGCTCAGCGAAATGGGCCGGGGGAGAAGCACTTGCCGGATGAGTCGTTCAACGTGCAAGAGCACAATCTGGGCCGCGAGAAGGGGGGGGGGGCGTGGGGAATGAAGAACGTGGTTTTGCCCCGGCACGTTTTTCCATTTTTAACACTTGCTTCTCCTTGCTGATCTAAGCACTTTGGCTCTTTAAACACTGAAGTTGTATGAAAGTGCATGTCTCCAGGTTGTGTGCCTGAGTGTAAGGCCTGTGAGTTCCATGGTGTGCCAGCAAGGGCATTTCCAGCTGACACTGATCGTGCATGGGCTTTCAGGTTGACTTCTGCAATCTCGTCCCTGGGCTTCCAACAAGACGTACTAGGAGCTGAGAAGGAATGAGCATAGACCAATGCCGAAGCATGTAGTTGAAAAGCTGAGAGGAAAAGGGCTTATCCAGCAACTGTTGCTTTCCTGGCATGGGAGTTCTTATGGTGCCTGTATCGTTCTGGTAATTATGGCTTTCGAATGGAAAGGTGTCTTGTGAGCAGCGTGTTGAATCTCGCTTGCCCAGAGACCTTCAGGAGCCACTGCCTTAAACAAAACATCCTAGAGTCAAAGAGGCCTGGCAATCTCGTTTCTCATGACGCTTTGAACTACACGACACATTTTTGTACCATGCTTCTTGAGTTCAGCCGCATGTGATGTTAGGTTTTTGCTTCCTCCCTGACAGCAGCTCCATGACTTTCACATGGAAACAGTAGTCCGGGTTTCACAGTCTCTCCGAAGGAGAGCAACATCATGCGTAATGGGGTGATGAGCTTTCCTTTCAAACTAGATGTACGATCTCAATTTTTCTTTCAGTCACGCAGCGCTCCTTAACCTGAACCTAATGTCAATATAGGCCTCAAAAGGGGCCTGCACAGCAAACTGTTGCTGACTGCACCTTTAACTCGTGTTCTGTGAAAAGCAATACACCTCCCGGTGTTATGGACTTTCCTGCACAGCTACGTGTCCCGTCACTTTCCGTCGCTCTTGCAGAGCCCAGCTTCAAAGCTCACTACATCCAGCTCCTATACCAAAGTGCCTAGAGCAAAAAGTAAGCGCTGGCCTTCACTTTCCCCTCGCAGCTTCTAAAGAGCAGGACACGCAGGCCTGTGTGCTCAGTTCCAAGCACCGTTGTGCACTTTCAGTCTCACAGAGTCCACTTAAAAGACTAGAAACGTTCAGCAGCTGGTCCTACAGAAGAAGGTCCTAGAAGAAAGGAGCCTTGCTGGAGTTCTCTTTTCTTTTGAAGCCTACCAGCTGCACAGCAGACCGTGAAACGATTCGTCTTCCTTCCCAGCGCTCCTTTCCCATGCGTGATCACGTTCTTTCGGTCTCGAAGAGCAGGCATCCACAACGGAGCTCTTAAACTAACTGCTCCCACATTACGGATGCCCGGACAGAAAAGCGCTCGGCTTTTTCCTGGGCACAGCGAGCGCTCATAAAAAATAACCACACGATGGCGCTGTCGGCTTGCAAAAGAGCGGCGTGCACCTCGCTGCTCTCTAAAGCACGCCAGGGGCAGATCTGAGTTGAAAACGTCGCTGCTCTCCAATCAACTGTGTCAGGAGACAAAGAGTTCGCTGATCTTCCCCTTCCAAATGCAAACTCGTATTTGCACCCCACTCGAACGGCAACACTAATATTAAATCCTTTGTGCTAATAAATCTTTTCACTCTCACAGAGGCTGGCTACAAACTTGAAAACATCGGGCCAAAATCTCAGCTCACAAAAGTGCCAGCTGAGAAAGCTCTTGCTTGCCTACAACTTCACCTGAACCCATCCAACTGCACCCAAGGAAGAGAGGAACTCGGAGCCCTTCTCAAAAGAAATGGCATCCCCTCCTCCTAAACAGACAATATCCAGGGATTGATCCCATACTAAAGTGCCAGGACACTGTCACTGGCCATTACCTGCCCTGGACACTGTATCAGCTGCACACCAAGACTGAGCTTGGAGAGTGCTTACCTTGTCCAAAGTAAGGGCACTGCTAGAATTTCAGAAGACCACCTCTGAGGAGTGGAAACCACATGTCAAATTAAATCTTTCAGGAGACCATCCCCCACCTTGACTTTCCTACCCCTTTCTTCCCTGGCCTTGCCTTGCCTGCTCCTCCTTTAGTTTGTCTAGCCTTGCCTACCCCAACCTTGCAATCCCTTACTAGAGCCTTGGTGTCCTTCCTGTGCTCTTCCTTACACTCCATTGCCTTGCATGGACTTGCTCGCCCATCCCCCACCTTGGCTTGCTTACCACTTTTTCCTGGCCTCATAGGATGTTTTGTTTAAGGCAGTGGCTCCTGAAGGTCTCTGGGCAAGCGAGATTCAACACGCTGCTCACAAGACACCTTTCCATTCGAAAGCCATACTTAGCAGTACAATACAGGCACCATAAGAATTCCTATGCCAGGAAAGCAACAGTTGCCGGATAAGCCCTTTTCCTCTCAGCTTTTCAACTACGTGCTTCGGCATCGGTCTATGCTCATTCTTTCTCAGCTCCTAGTACATCTTGTTGGAAGCCCAGGGACGAGATTGCAGAAGTCAACCTGAAAGCCCATGCACGATCAGTGTCAGCTGGAAATGCTCTTGCTGGCACGCCACGGAACTCACGGGCCTTATACTCCCTCACACATCCCAGAGATATGCACTTTCATACGCCTTCAATGTTGCAGAGTCCAAGTGGCTAGATCTGCACAGAAAAACAAGTGTCAAAAGAGAAGGCTTTCCTAAACTACCCACTTCTCTCAGCAGCTGTGAAACTGCATCTACCACACCGCAGCTCTGTACCTTTCTTCTCACGTAGACGTGCCATCACAGTTCTCAGTCTTGCAGCTCCCTTGCAAGCGTCCAGCAGCTGCTCCTTTAAAAACGGCTCTAGAAGAAAAAGCCAGCACTGGTCTGCACCTTCCTCTTGCCACATGTCAGCCACACACCAAACACACTTCTGCGCTCTGTATGTTCCTTCTCAGCATCTTCTGCCATTAACAGTTTTTCAATCTCGGAGTCTAAAGCTAAACCTAAGTGTTCCCACACAGGGCTCGGATAGGAAGATGTACCGGCACAGGAAGCTGTCGCGGACCTTTACCCTTACGTTAGCTAACTTGATTTTGGCAGGCAAGCGCTTGGCAGCCTCGCTCCTCTTGCAGCCTGGACCCTGCGCACACAAGCACGGTGCTCTGCATCTTCGTTCTCGGCCTTACCGAAGAAGCGTGCTTTTATTCTTTGGGAGTGCAAAATGCCCACGTACTTCTCCCACAGACAAGGTAGGGGATGGAGAGGAATAGCAAGGAAAAGCAAGATTTTGTTGGAATGGCAAGTCAAGGCAAGGCAATAGAGTGGTAGGCAGGGGAAGGCCCAGAAGCTGAAGGCAAGGCAGGGCAGAGTTTGGCAAATCGGCAGGGCGGTGAAGCAAGCCCTCTCCAGACTTACATTATGCCTTTCTGTGGAAAAGAGCCACCCTTCACGGCCAGGAGCTCTCATTGAAAATTAGATTCCTCCTCCTAAAACTGTGAATGTCCTAGGATTGCTTCCAGAAGAAAGCTGCCAGAACTGACATGTCAACCCGGCCTTGGCCAGCTAAGAGGGGCAGCCTCTCATCTGCACCTGAAACACTGGGGCTACTTGCTTTACTTGCTGTGTCAAAGAGCTCAAGAGAATGGTGCAATCCTGCTTTCAGCCACGGGCACCTGGCTCTTTTCTAAAGGAAGGAAAACCTGACACCCCAGTGTGTCAGAGGCAGCTGAGAGGCGGCCCCTCTTAGCTGGCCAAGGCCGGGTTGACATGTCAGTTCTGGCAGCTTTCTTCTGGAAGCAATCCTAGGACATTCACAGTTTTAGGAGGAGGAATCTAATTTTCAATGAGAGCTCCTGGCCGTGAAGGGTGGCTCTTTTCCACAGAAAGGCATAATGTAAGTCTGGAGAGGGCTTGCTTCACCGCCCTGCCGTTGACCTGCCTTGCCTTCAGCTTCTGGGCCTTCCCCTGCCTACCACTCTATTGCCTTGCCTTGACTTGCCATTCCAACAAAATCTTGCTTTTCCTTGCTATTCCTCTCCATCCCCTACCTTGTCTGTGGGAGAAGTACGTGGGCATTTTGCACTCCAAAGAATAAAAGCACGCTTCTTCGGTAAGGCCGAGAACGAAGATGCAGAGCACCGTGCTTGTGTGCGCAGGGTCCAGGCTGCAAGAGGAGCGAGGCTGCCAAGCGCTTGCCTGCCAAAATCAAGTTAGCTAACGTAAGGGTAAAGGTCCGCGACAGCTTCCTGTGCCGGTACATCTTCCTATCCGAGCCCTGTGTGGGAACACTTAGGTTTAGCTTTAGACTCCGAGATTGAAAAAACTGTTAATGGCAGAAGATGCTGAGAAGGAACATACGGAGCGCAGAAGTGTGTTTGGTGTGTGGCTGACATGTGGCAAGAGGAAGGTGCAGACCAGTGCTGGCTTTTTCTTCTAGAGCCGTTTTTAAAGGAGCAGCTGCTGGACGCTTGCAAGGGAGCTGCAAGACTGAGAACTGTGATGGCACGTCTACGTGAGAAGAAAGGTACAGAGCTGCGGTGTGGTAGATGCAGTTTCACAGCTGCTGAGAGAAGTGGGTAGTTTAGGAAAGCCTTCTCTTTTGACACTTGTTTTTCTGTGCAGGTCTAGCCACTTGGACTCTGCAACATTGAAGGCGTATGAAAGTGCATGTCTCTGGGATGTGTGAAGGAGTATAAGGCCCGTGAGTTCCATGGCGTGCCAGCAAGAGCATTTCCAGCTGACACTGATCGTGCATGGGCTTTCAGGTTGACTTCTGCAATCTCGTCCCTGGGCTTCCAACAAGATGTACTAGGAGCTGAGAAAGAATGAGCATAGACCGATGCCGAAGCACGTAGTTGAAAAGCTGAGAGGAAAAGGGCTTATCCAGCAACTGTTGCTTTCCTGGCATAGGAATTCTTATGGTGCCTGTATTGTACTGCTAAGTATGGCTTTCGAATGGAAAGGTGTCTTGTGAGCAGCGTGTTGAATCTCGCTTGCCCAGAGACCTTCAGGATCCACTGCCTTAAACAAAACATCCTATGAGGCCAGGAAAAAGTGGTAAGCAAGCCAAGGTGGGGGATGGGCGAGCAAGTCCATGCAAGGCAATGGAGTGTAAGGAAGAGCACAGGAAGGACACCGAGGCTCTAGTAAGGGATTGCAAGGTTGGGGTAGGCAAGGCTAGACAAACTAAAGGAGGAGCAGGCAAGGCAAGGCCAGGGAAGAAAGGGGTAGGAAAGTCAAGGTGGGGGATGGTCTCCTGAAAGATTTAATTTGACATGTGGTTTCCCACTCCTCAGAGGTGCTCTTCTGAAATTCTAGCAGTGCCCTTACTTTGGACAAGGTAAAGCACTCTCCAAGCTCAGTCTTGGTGTGCAGCTG
This sequence comes from Lycocorax pyrrhopterus obiensis, assembly GCA_014706295.1. Classification (NCBI taxonomy): domain Eukaryota; kingdom Metazoa; phylum Chordata; class Aves; order Passeriformes; family Paradisaeidae; genus Lycocorax; species Lycocorax pyrrhopterus. The sequence goes on from JACSVZ010000001.1 coordinate 103,075,565, forward strand.
ATACAGTGTCCAGGGCAGGTAATGGCCAGTGACAGTGTCCTGGCACTTTAGTATGGGATCAATCCCTGGATATTGTCTGTTTAGGAGGAGGGGACGCCATTTCTTTTGAGAAGGGCTCCGAGTTCCTCTCTCCTTGGGTGCAGTTGGATGGGTTCAGGTGAAGTTGTAGGCAAGCAAGAGCTTTCCTCAGCTGGCACTTTTGTGAGCTGAGATTTTGGCCCGATGTTTTCAAGTTTGTAGCCCAGCCTCTGTGAGAGTGAAAAGATTTATTAAGCAACAAAGGATTTAATATTAGTGTTGCCGTTCGAGTGGGTGCAAATACGAGTTTGCATTTGGAAGGGGAAGATCAGCGAACTCTTTGTCTCCTGACACAGTTTGATTGGAGAGCAGCGACGTTTCAACTCAGATCTGCCCCTGGCGTGCTTTAGAGAGCAGCGAGGTGCACGTCGCTCTTTTGCAAGCCGACAGCGCCATCGTGTGGTTATTTTTTATGAGCGCTCGCTGTGCCCAGGAAAAAAGCCGAGCGCTTTTCCTGTCCGGGCATCCGTAATGTGGGAGCAGTTAGTTTAAGAGCTCCGTTGTGGATGCCCTGCTCTTCGAGACCGAAAAGAACGTGATCATGCATGGGAAAGGAGCGCTGGGAAGGAAAGACGAATCGTTTCACGGTCTGCTGTGCAGCTGGTAGGCTTCAAAAGAAAAGAGAATTCCAGCAAGGCTCCTTTCTTCTAGGACCTTCTTCTGTAGGACCAGCTGCTGAATGTTTCTAGTCTTTTAAGTGGACTCTGTGAGACTGAAAGTGCACAACGGTGCTTGGAACTGAGCACACAGGCCTGCGTGTCCTGCTCTTTAGAAGCTGCGAGGGGAAAGTGAAGGCCAGCGCTTACTTTTTGCTCTAGGCACTTTGGTATAGGAGCTGGATGTAGTGAGCTTTGAAGCTGGGCTCTGCAAGAGCGACGGAAAGTGACGGGACACGTAGCTGTGCAGGAAAGTCCATAACACCGGAGGTGTGTTGCTTTTCACAGAACACGAGTTAAAGGTGCAGTCAGCAGCAGTTTGCTGTGCAGGCCCCTTTTGAGGCCAATATTGACATTAGGTTCAGGTTAAGG